>BSBM01000434.1:3100000-3165000 GCA_027924585.1 Larix kaempferi
GCACTTGTTGATCACTTGGTGTATGGGTGAGTAAGGCTCGGTTGGTTGGGTGAAAATAGAGCAACTCCGCCCTGTTTTTCTAATTAGATTAACAAAAGCGCATGCGCGTTATTGAGCGCACACGCCCCAGTTCGGTACCGCACCTAACAACGCATGCGCTCGTCCTTAGGAATGTGCGCGCATCTATTTTTTCCCCGCTAGCACTACCCCGTTGCAACACTTTTGGGAAGCATCTTTGTGCGCCCACCCATACATATATATATATAAAAGGAAGCAACTTGTTATTACCTATTACATTACAAATAAGGCATGGGAGATTTTAGGTTTATGAGAACATATGACTTTAGACACCAATAAATGTTACACTAAAAATGATTTTCCTCACAGGCGGATTTCTCTCTCCGAGGCAGACTCTCCAAAAAGAGAGTGTTTTCATTTAAAATTTTAAATGTTGAAAGGTGGCCAGAATCGCGAGAAGAGTTTTGTTCGAGTTGTTTGTTTTCATCTTAAATGTTGGGAAGTGGATGGACTCTCCAAGAGAGAATGTTGTCGTTAAAATTTAATGTATTTGGTGAAGGAGGATTGGATACGAGGGTGAATGAGAGGCCATACATAGTTTTAACTTGCCTCCCAGTGGAACGACCACGCCCGTTGTGTAAAATGCCATGTGTCTAAAACGAACTCCCATCTGTCACTTTGGAGAAAGGAGAGACTCCTTATTTAGTTACCCGTCAAAGGAGTGGAAGCGGGGGGTTATCATTTTGTATTGATTGTATTAATGGAGAAAAACATGATATTTTGTGGAGTGACATTTGTCACTAGTTACCCTTAACGTAATGTCTGAGGTAAGTGCTTTTAAAACTATTGCGTTACGCTTATGGAAAAGAGAAAGTCGGGGAAATAGGATGGCCCTAGATAATCTGGGGAGGAAGGAGGCGATCTCTAATCAGCAGAATGTATGTGTAGATAAGTTCATTTTCTGTACCTTTTATTTAGTAGTAGATGGTAATAAAATCGTAGGGTTTATGCTTATGTAGTTGTTAGCATTGTGCTATTCAACAAATAGAAAGGAATGAAAATACGATAGCATCCATGTATATACATGCCAATCGGTCATTAGAGTTACAAACTAAAAATCAGATAGGATAAGATTCGACTAACCTTGGAAGTCAGTAAACATCACAGTGATCTCTGCAAAGATCTGTCCTTCGCCCGAATCGTTCACAGCGATCTCCACTTAAAACTTTGAAACTTAGTCCTTTGCTTGAAGTATTATTTTTAAGATGCGATGTTCCTTTATTAAATCATCTCTGTGTTTTTTTTTTATGGTGAGTCGCAGTACTGAATCAAGTCATGAGTTTTTTTTTCTTCTCTTTCTGTTCACGGTGTCCCCTGGGAAGATGCGAGTTCGGTAGCATCGTGACCTGAGTAGGGCTCATAGAGTCTCATTCTATAAGAGAGTGGGCCGCTCGAACAGAGCCTGTCTCAGTGTTAGGCCATGTGATCTCTGGAAGGAGAATGGTTGGAAACATGGAAACCTATGTGTAAGAGTTTAAACCTGGAATGGGCACCTCTGTCCATTTGCGCGCAACAACTCCCAGGGTTTAGATGGGTCATAGAATAATTTAAACCCTCATTTAAACACATGTTGAAAGTTTGTTTAAATTAATTGTCATATTAAGTTTACGGCTATGTCATTTTATCCTTGTTTCGTATCTAATAAAATAGATCTTTGTCTTTGGGCTAAGATTACAAATCATGGGTTGTTATCTCCGCAAATTCATTTTATATGGGCAAAAACATAAGTCCTATCCTTTAGAATGAACTGAAAACATAGATCTCTGCTGCTAATTGGATCTCTGTCTATGCCAGCATTGATCCTCGGTAACGGATCTACATTTGTTATTTCATTTGTCTTATGAATCAATTTAAAAACTCTGTTAAGCATCGGCATTGTTTTTATAAGTTTTCGAGATTTTGTAGAATAGGAGATTGAATACCTTTACAGTTAATTTTACCTTAAGAGGAAGTATCTTGTTAAGTACTTGATCTACGACAAAGTCCTTGTTTTTATGTTAGGTAGGGGTATAAATGAAAAGTATAAATGGGGTATCCTACTTGTTGATTAAATGATCTTTAAATTACAAAGACTCATTTCTTATATTCAAAGGATAGTTAGGAAGGAGATATGGCAACGATTATGTTGCAGGAATGTAATCCCTATTGGGAATTATTAATACAAAATAATTTGTGGACATAGCCCAAGTGTTTTGTGAACCACGTCAAAGGTGGCCTATCTATGTCTTTTGTCTCTTAAGTGTGTTTTGTGCATTTACCTATTCTTAACTATGATAACTTTTTACCTTATGCAAATTGTATGTGTTAACAAGTGATAAGTCTTTGTACTTTCCTGTGTATCTCATATATGTGTCATTATCTAGTTTTAATGGAAATAGAAATAGTGATGGTTTTTTTTAGTAAACGAATGTTAAATTATAATTGAAGTTAATTTATGATTAGGTCATTAAACATATTTAAGGAAATTGTTGGGTTTACATAGATAAGTGTGGAATTTAGAAGAGTTATGCATGTTAAGATATAGTGAAGTTTTGTGTTCCGCAAGATTAAAGAATTGGTTGACATTTAAGAATTGGATAATAGTTGAAAATGGAATGTCTATCTCATTTGTGCAAATATGATGGAAGATGGTACTCATCGCACATAAATTTCATTGAAGAGATCTTTTCATGAAGACAATTATAACAGTAATAAAAGTCACAAAGTTTTATTATAAGCGGAAATTAAAGAGAATGAACACACACCTTATATTCTGCATAGAAATGATTGGTAATTAGACCACTTTGAAAAATTTAAATTTTTGTGGATGTGACATATGGTATCAGAGCACTAGGTTAAAACACTTGGGCCTAATGAGCTCAACATGAAATCAATAAGTATGGAGTTAATTAACCAAGTTGTTTTTGTTTCATTTTGAATGCATGGATTGAAATGGACGAGGGTAAATCAAAGAGCAACTTCATGTTTCTCCGAAGGGGTAAAGATAAGTATTTTTCAAACACCACTTTTCCTTTACAAAATTAGAAGCAAGGTATGATCTTTGTCGTAAGTTCGTATTGCCATATAAAAGGTATAGATACTCACATGAGTGAATGACATTATCATAGAATGTAATATTTAGTTGAATTTATTTCAGTAAATGTGAAACATAATGATCCTTGTATTATGGTTGACTAACCTTGTTAAGGAAAGCAGAAGTGACATCATATTTCTGGTTGATTCGTAGTCCGTTGGTAAAGTACTAATCTAAAAGAAATAAATAGGTTAAGAAAAGTGTTGTGAAATATGTCGAGTAATAAGTGATTTCAAAATTTGCACAAAAGTATCATTTCAATTCTGCATTTTAGTTAGTGATATTCTATTTTTCTATCAAAGATAATAAGTGCATTACGTATGAGCATCATTTAGTTAAAAGCATAGTTTTTACTTGTATGCTGCTAAGAAGTAAGTTGGTTTGAGTTGGCGAATTCATTTGAACATTTTCAATTTTGATAGTTACTTAGTAATGAGAATATTTAGTTGTTATGACAATTTCTTGGAATGCTACATTGGAAGAATATAGCCACATAAATGTTATAGAATGTAAATGAAGTTGTAGTTACACTTAGCAAAATAATAGTTGGTTCTCAAATATCAATGTTAGAATGTATATCATTTTACTTAGGTTTGTTTAGTACAAAGTACTTGTTGACTTTCTTTCATACAACCAATAGTGTGGAATCGCCTAAGTAATTATTACCCTCGAGTATTGATAGCCAAAATAAATTTAACATACTAGGTTACAAATTATAGTTAAAGATATGAACGAATTCATGTGGTTGATGCATTTGGATAATAATTTTTCAAAAATCGTCATTTTATTATTTAAACCTAAATGGTGTTTCATTTAGAACTTCTTATCATTATTTGAGTTTTAAGGATAAAACTAAGTATTAACATTTTCAAGCAATGTTCCTAGGGGTTAAATTAACCTTATTTTAGGAATACATTATGATAAACCCTTGTAGAGTAAGTTATATTTTCTAACAAGGATTAATGAGTATCTTGTTGATAGTTTGAAGAAAAGAATTCTAATCTTGTTGATGGAGCATGGAATCTTTTAAAAATCTTTAGATGATAAGTCTCAATTCGAAGTGAATCTATATGTAACTAAATACTAACATGTTTTCAGTGGGTTTGATCTCAGACTCACAAGTTGAAGAGTTTACATCGGAATGAAGTGAAGATGAGGCACAAGTAAATTGAGTGAGCATGTGTATAATGCTATGGAACTAATGTGTCCAGTAGTTGAACAATTGAATCAAATAAAATTTTCTTTATACTAACATTTCAGGAAGTGATCATGATATCGATTGATAACGTGATCAAGAAGGAACGTTGATTATAAAAGCACTTATACATATAAGTTGATCTGAATCGTTCAAAAGTAAGTAATGAATTACTTTCAGTGGTAAGACTTATGACTGATGATGTGAAAATATTTTAATATACTATTGTTATTATTATGTTGCATATGGCATACAAGAAATAATAGATGTTTGTTACCAAGAAATATTCCTTGGACTCAAACGAGAAGGTTTGAGGGGAAAAAGATGATTTTCTGGACTCAGGCAGAGGGGACAACATCATGAACTCAGTAACTAGCTTATTGTTATGGGACAACTTACCCTTATTTGTGGTCATGTTCACCATGGAAGTGGAACATAGCAAGTGGGTAGCTCGTTGAATGTTATACTAACCCAAAATTCCTAGGAAAACTTTATATCCATCAAATTGAGCAGAGGAAGGTCTCACAATTTTTCCTTGTGTTGTTAGAATGGAGCACACAAGAGGTTCTCTGAGGAGACTTAACGCTTTCCTTGTGGTGTTAGAACTGATCCCACAAGAAGATTCGATGAGGGGAAGCTATGTTATGAATTGTATTGTAAGACTGTCATGCTTCGCATAAGTATTCCTGGAGAGTTTGCAGAAGGATCGTGTTTTGTATGCAAGTCTCCATGATTGTTGAAGTACAAAAGAGTGTTTTGTATGCAAGTCCCCATGGTTGCTAAAGTACATAAGGGTTTTTGTATGGAAGTCTCCATGATTGCTGAAGTACCAAAGAGTTTGATGATCAACAAAGTTTTGTTGAAAGAATTGTTTGATGATATAAACAAATGTTGATTATTTGTCTTGTAACTAGACTGTGAAATATATTTAGGTATGAATGTTATGAATGCTAGAGTAAGCAAATATTCCCTCAAGGAAGAGGAAGAATGATCAACATTTACTGTTTTGGAATTTTGTATACTTATGTTATGCTAAAAAAAAAGCGTTGGAAGATCTTGTATGATCTGTCTATTGTGCAGGATATAAGTGATGAGAGTATCCAGAAATCACAAAAATGAGAAGATGATCAAAGCAGAAAGATAAAGCAAGAGAATGCAAAAGAAAAACTAGGGAACACCGAGGACGGTGTTATTCTTAATGGGAGGAGTATGTAACATCCCTCCTTTTTTACCTAACAAATTGTATAATGTAAATAATTATTGTAATCGTTTATGGTGAGGAGCTCAAGGCCAAGGCCCCACCAGTAAACATTGTGTCAAATGGTGTTTACTTTTCTAAAGATTATAAAAATAGGTGGTAGACCTAGGTCACTTGAAGTAGTGACGCCACGACGAGCTCTTGAATCTTGCACTAAGGAAGATAGGTCAGCGACGACCTATGTCATCTTGATACCCATAGGTAATTGGGGTAAAATGGTTTATTAACGATCACTCGTTAAAACACAAATCATGAGAATGCCCACCTATCTAAAGTCAAACACAAAACTAAACAATTGGAAATAATATCCTAATCTATCCTACTTCCAGCGTGAGGATGCTTGAAGAAAACATTAGTAAGGCTAGTTGAAGCCCAACTTACTAATTGGGCATATATGAGTAAAACATGGTAATCTTCACTTAAGAAGAAGCAAGTGTTTTATTATAAATATTTAACTAGGATTTTAAAAGAGATATTTTATTAAATTTAATTGTGGTACCTAAAGAGGTATTCATAGATTCTTTAAAGTTGTATGAGTAACTTTGAGTGAAAGATAAACTCATAAGAATTGCTATATTCGATATACATATAGTTATTGTGGATGGTAAAGGTTATATAATCAATCAAAAATATACATATATGATATATATATATATATATATATATATATATATAGTTATTAGAAAATAATTATAACATACATTGCATGAAGATCTTTGCCCACAAAGGTCTTACTCCATTTTAGTGGAGTATTAATTGAATGGTGAGTGGTATAAACTCAAGAGGATAGGAATATATATATATATATATATATATATATAAGTAATTTCACATAAATTGTGCTGACGATGGATGTCAACGTGAGGTTACAAACGCTTAAAGGAATTATTTTGTTAGATGTCAATCTCGGAAAAATAACTTCTCTTCAAAACATATCTACGAACTACAAAGAAGGTCTATTAGCGTGAAGCTAATTATTATTTTTAAGGGTGATCAAATGATGGAAGAATCTAGTAAGGTCAAAGACTAAATACAAATATCATATTGGTTGATGTCACAAAATAATTATATTATATATTATTACAGGGCTAAATAATTAGTATTTGATCCTTGCTTATAATAAAATTCCTAGGTATCTCTATTTCTATAGATATATAAAGAGAGGGGGGATGATTTTAGTTTAATAAAAGAAGAGAGGAATACAATTAAATCAATTACACATACTCGAATGTATATGTATATGTATATATATATATATATATATATATATATTAGGAAGCAACTTGTTATTACCTATTACATTACAAATAGGGCATGGACATTACAAAGAAGGTCTATTAGCGTGAGGCTAACTATTATTTTTAAGGGTGATCAAATGATGGAAGAATCTAGTACGGTCAAAGACTAAATACAAATATCATATTGGTTAATGTCACAAAATAATTATACTATATATTATTATGAGGCTAAATAATTAGTATTTGATCCTTTCTTATAATAAAATTCCTAGGGATCTCTATTTCTATAGATATATAAAGAGAGGGGGAATGATTTTAGTTTAATAAAAGAAGGGAGGAATGCAATTAAATCAATTACAAATACTCAAATATATATATATATATATTATAGGAAGCAACTTGTTATTACCTATTACATTACAAATGGGGCGTGGGAGATTTTAGGTTTATGAGAACATATGACTTTAGACACCAATAAATGTTACACTAAAAATGATTTTCCTCACAGGGCGATTGCTCTCTCCGAGGAGGACTCTCCAAAAAGAGAGTGTTTTGATTTAAAATTTTAAATGTTCAAAGGTGGCCAGACTCACGGGAAGAGTTTTGTTCGAGTTGTCCGTTTTCATCTTAAATGTTGGGAAGTGGACCGACTCTCCAAGAGAGAATGTTGTCGTTAAAATTTAATGTATTTGGTGAAGGAGTATTAGATACGAGGGTGAATGAGAGGCCATACACAGTTTTAACTTGCCTCCCAGTGGAAATAACATGCCCGTTGTGTAAAATGCCATGTGTCTAAAACAAACTCCCATCTGTCACTCCGGAGAAAGGAGAGACTCCTTATTTAGTTACCCTTCGAAGGAGTGGGAGCGGGGGGTTAACATTTTGTATTGATTGTATTAATGGAGAAAAGCATGATATTTTGTGGAGTGACATTTGTCACTAGTTACCCTTAATGGAATCTCTGAGCTAAGTGATTTTAAAACTGTTGCATTATGCTTGTGGAAAGGAGAAAGTCAGGGAAATAGGATGGCACTAGATAATCTGGGAAGGAAGGAGGCGATCTCTAATCAGCATAATGTATGTGCAGATAAGTTCATTTTCTGTACCTTTTATTTAGTAGTAGATGTTGATAAAATTGTAGGGTTTATGCTTATGTAGTTGTTAGCATTGTGCTCTTCAACAAATAGCAAGGAATTAAAATATGATAGCATCCATGTATATACATGCCAATCGGTCGTTAGAGTTACAAACAAAAAATCAAATAGGATAAGATTCGACTAATCTTGGAAGTCAGTAAACATCACAGTGATCTTTGCAAAGATCTGCCCTTCGCTTGAATCACTCACAGCGATCTCCACTTAAAACATTGAAACTTAGACCTTTGCTTGAAGTATTCTTTTTAAGATGCGATGTTTCTTTATTAAATCATCTCTGTGTTTTTTTTTATGGTGAGTCCCAGTACTGAATCAAGTCATGAGTTTTTTTTCTTCTCTTTCTATTCACAGTGTCCCCTGGGAAGATGCGAGTTCGGTAGCATCGTGACCTGAGTAGGGCTCATAGAGTCTCATTCTATAAGAGAGTGGGCCGCTCAAACAGAGCCAGTCTCGGTGTTAGGCCATGTTATCTCTGGAAGGAGAATGGTTGGAAACATGGCGACTTGTGTGTAAGAGTTTAAACCTGGAATGGACGCCTCTGTCCATTTGCGTGCAACAACACCAAGGGTTTAGATGGCTTATAGAATAACTTAAACCTTCATTTAAACACATGTTGAAAGTTTGTTTAAATTAATTGTAATATTAAGTTTGTGGCTATGTCATTTTATCCTTGTTTCATATCTAATAAAATAGATCTCTATCTTTGGGCTAAGATTACAAATCATGGGTTGTTATCTCCACACATTCATTTTATATGGGCAAAATTCCTATCCTTTAGAATGAACTGAAAACATAGATCTCCGCTACTAATTTGGATCTCTGTCTATGCCAGCGTCGATCCTTGGTAAAGGATCTACTTTTGTTATTTCATTTGTCTTATGAATCAATTTAAAAACTCTGTTAAGCATCAGCGTTGTTTTTATAAGTTTTCAAGATTTTGTAGAATAGGAGATTGAATACATTTACAGTTAATTTTACCTTAAGAGGAAGTATCTTGTTAAGTACTTGATCTACGACAAAGTCCTTGTTTTTATGTTAGGTAGGGGTATGAACAAAAAGTATAAATGGGGTATCCTACTTGTTGATTAAATGACCTTTAAATTACAAAGATTCATTTCTTATATTCAAAGGATAGTTAGGAAGGAGATATGGAAACGATTATGTTGCAGGAATGTAATCCCTATTGGGAATTATTAATACAAAATAATTTGTGGGCGTAGCCCAAGGGTTGGGTGAACCACGTCAAAGGTGGCCTATCTCTGTGTTGTGTCTCTTAAGTGTGTTTTGTGCATTTACCTATTCTTAACTATGATAACTTTTTACCTTATGCAAATTGTATGTGTTAACAAGTGATAAGTCTTTGTACTTTCTTGTGTATCTCATATATGTGCCATTATCTATTTTTAATGGAAATATAAATAGTGATGTTTTTTTTTTAGTAAATGAATGTTAAATTATAATTGAAGTTAATTTATGATTAGGTCATTAAACGTATTTAATGAAATTGTTGGGTTTACATAGATAAGTGTGGAATTTAGAAGTGTTATGCATGTTAAGATATAGTGAAGTTTTGTGTTCCGCAAGATTAAAGAATTGGTTGACATTTAAGAATTGGATTATAGTTGAAAATGCAATGTCTATCTCATTTGTGCAAGTATGATGGAAGATGGTACTCATCGCACATAAATTTCATTGAAGAGATCTTTTCATGAAGACAATTATAACAGTAATAAAAGTCGCAAAGTTTTATTATAAGCGGAAATTAAAGAGAATGAACACACACCTTATATTCTGCATAGAAATGATTGGTAATTAGACCACTTAGAAAATTTTAAATTTTTGGGGATGTGACACCCTTGCTAGTTGTTGACCCTTCAATTCCACCTTCAAAAGTTCTAGTTGACCCGCTTTCTCATTCCAATATTCTTCTACATAACTATGTCCTCTAGTAATTATGCATGTGCATTTGGTGGCAAATCTCTTATGGAAGGTAAGACTCAAGCTCATCAAGGATTGATGGCTTGTAGAGTTTTAGCTTTTCTACATTTACTCATGAGTAAATGTGGAGCATATGTGCATATGAGGTCGAATACCAAGACTATAAGCATTCTTTCCAATGTTACTCAATATTTTCAAATGTCCATATATGTCTTTGATTTTCTTCCCTAGTGCTTGTATCATTTCGTTATTAAAGAAAAACCAAACTCTATCTTCTACTTCAAATGTCTTCTCAATTTCATGTTGATCATGTCTACCCTTTTCATTCTCTTGAGATTTCTTCAGTTTCTCCTAAACTTGTAAGTGCATTTTCCTTATCATTATATAAACTATTTTTGTTCAATGCTTCTTTGGAGTGTAATGCCCCTACTTCGAGATGTCTATATACTTACATCAAATGACGATGGTGGAAAATATCCAAAACAAAATTTGAAAGGCAACTTAGTATTGGAGGTGTGGACAACTCTATTATAAAATTGAAGTTGTGTAATCCAATTTTTCATCATGAGTCCTCCAATTATTATTCTTATAGCCTCTCAAAAGCTTAACCAAATTCCTAGTCACTAGTTTTATCTTCCCATTAGTTTGTGGGTGAAAGAAAATGGATCCTTCAATTTAGTATCCAACTTCTCCCAAAATGAAGTCCAACATATACTGAGAAATCTAGTATCCCTATCATAAATTATGCTCCTTGGAATCCCAAAGTGCACCGAAACCCTTTCAAAGAAAAAAATTATAGCTTCCTTTCTTTTGATGGTCTTCTTGAAAGCCATGAAAACAAAAATTACCAAACCTATCTGCTACCGCATACATGTTATAATGTCAACTACTTATTCTTGGAAAAATTCGAACAAAGTCCATGGATAGGATTTCCATTGGTTTTGTAGGGACTAGAAGTGGGTTGTATAGTCCTTGTTTCCTATTACTAGACTTTTTGGTATTAGTAATGGAAGTTTGGGAAACTCTATTACAAAATTTAAATATGTAAGCCAAATTTTCATCATGATTTCTTCAATGATTATTCTTATAACCTGTCAAACGATTAACTAAAGTTCTAGTCACTAGTTTTTTCTTCTCATTAGTTTGTGGGGGAAAGGAAATGGATATCTTTAGTTTAGTATCCAACTTCTCAAACAATGAAGTCCAACATATACTAATAAATCTATGTAACATCCCGAAAAATACCAAAATTTAAAAAATTTTGTAATAGCAATAATTATCAAAGTCATTAATGAAGAACATATAAAGTAATTCGATTTCTTAACTAAGATAATTAATGACAATGACACGTCATACTTCTCAAATAAATAAGATATAATTGTATTTTCTATTTCAGATTTAAGTGGATGTTAATCTCCTTAACGAAAGATCTTTTATGATTATGCGTAAGAATACAATTTACAATTCTGCTTAAGTTCTAAATATGATTACATGTTGTTTACGTTTTGTACTGTTATGATGTTCTTGATAACGTACTGACAGTTTGTTTGTATGTTGACGAAGCTGTCCTACAAGGTACCCTGGAGTTTACTTAGCTACGTTTAGCTAAGGAATTTGAATCATGTTTCCATGTGCAGACCGCAAGTAAGAAACTCTATGACAACATGTGTTAAGAGTGCATGTGTCTTTCAATTCATCGTCAATGTAAAATTAGAATGCTAAGTACTTCCTTACGACACAAAATACTGGAGGTATGGATACATGGTTCTAATCCTAGTTTATGTATTGACATTTAAACTCTTCAATGTTATAATTTCATGTCGTCCATGTGTTCTGTTATAATGTTACATACATTATCATATGACTACTATCATTATTATTAAACCGTGATACTAATGTCTATGGATAATACTGTAGGAAGCTTGTAGAAAATAGTATTATGATTTTGAACTTTTATTATATTTTGCGTCTACAGAACTTAGACTACTCTAAGTCCTGAATTTATCATTTGAATACACAGTTAAAATATGGAAGGTATAATGACTAGTGCTTGTAGTAAGAACTTGGCTTTAGAGTGTATCTCGTCAGCACCTAAACTATACTTATGATGATACAAAAGTATTTGCACTATATGGTTAATCATATGGAATTTATTGTGAATATGGTATTTATGCTATGAACTAGTGTTATAAAACTTTATCCTATTGTTTATACAAAACTATAGAAATGAAAATAGAATTATTCTATAGTTACTATGTATCTTCAATAATACATTGATATATAATTCAATTATTACGATGCCCAAGTTCAAACTTTGAACTATATAAAATGTGCACTAGTAATTGCAATGATATGATAAACAATATGCAAACAATTGTATATGATGTAACAATGTAATTTTGTCTATTTTCTAACTTTAGCATATGACTTGTATTTATTTAATTGATTATCTCCAAACCTTTGAAAAACTAAGACCTTAGGAATAGATTGAACTATACTATACGACCTAGCTCTTATTCTAAGTATCGATAATATATGTTAATGCATGTGGAAACGAACTCGTTAATAAGGTGATGAGTTGACAGGTAATAAATTTGTTATGGCAGGTTGACAGTGTCTCGATCAGATATTAAAGGTTCTGACCAAACTCCATAGTGGAAAGTATTGTTGCCAACCCATGTAGTCCATCCACGTGAGCTTTGGTTGATGATACAACTAGGAATCCTAGCTTTGCATGGATGCCATAACGCGTCTCCTCCTAGTTGTACATGGTAATGTCCCTTAGCAGGCAGTGTTGGCATTGTCGTGGTTGTTGTAATTAATGAGATATCAATACAATGTTTGCCAGACTTTCGATGTAGCTTGTTGGCATCTCCTCGCTCATCGATCTCACCATATCTTGATCGTTGAATATGGAACCCTAAACCTCATTGTATGTAGTGCTGGAGAGTTTCCGAGTCTTCATTGTTATGTTAGATTTGAGGCTGACAGGCTACTAAAATGTAGTGCTGGAGAGAGTTTCCCTCAAAAGTTTCGATCCTGTGACCTATGGAAGGTAGTTTTTTTCATAGTTGCATGCTTAAGCTCTTTGCACTTAACCCACGATGCCAATATAGTGATGGGGTTTCTCCTATCAGAGTATTGAATGTAATTTGGACTAGGTTCGATTCTCCTGTGGGTGAGAATGGTCTTCTGTGTTAACTTAGGGTTGCTGTCAAATATCAACATACTTCGTGGTTTGATGGTGTAGTGCGTCAATACTTCAAAGAATCAATTTTTAAAGGGTAAGTGTTTCGTGACAGTGAAATGATACTGTAATGCTTGTTTTGGTTGTTGTAATTTCTTGTTTTAACCTTTCACCATGTGTTTTGGCAGGTACCCGTTTCATATGAAATTGCTGAGTGAAATATTGGAGGATGGAATGTTGCTACGGCTTCCTGGTAAGCTCCGGTGGTTCTCAAAAACCTCGTAGGTGCCTTTGATGGTGTTTTCTATGTGCCGAGAGTTGGAACCATTCGACTTGTTTTAGGTGATGGTCGAGTGTGAAGTTTTTACATCTTGTTTGTTAATAGCTGTACTAAAGATAATCTTCAGTTGTTTTAAGATGCCATTCGACTTTTTAATGCCTGGCTGCGTTGTTCCAAAGGAACTTCGAACTTCTATTTGTTCTGCTAGATGCTTAAGGGTAAAACCCTGTGTAGTTTGTTGCTTCACGATCTTATTTTAAAGGTTTTGGTTGATAAGGGGAAAGCCCCATGTAATGTGGAACCTTGACAAGTCCGTAATGTAATTCTCTTTAAATGGAAAATCATGAACCAAGGGTTTTCTTGCACTTATTGTTAATGGCTTGTTTTTGCAATGGAAAGTTATGTTTTTAAATAAAAGTTGAGAACACTATGTAAATCATGGTTACGGTGATGCCAAGCAACGATGGTTGTATTGGGCCGAGAGTTATAGTTTGCATAACTGTATAATATTGTATGCATGTACTTCGTTCTCGTTGTTGATAATCATGTTTGGAAAATCAATGATATAGTTTGACTGTTATATGTTTTCGTAATGGCTATGCCTTAATTTTCTATTCATTTTACAAAAGAAACCTTACCTGTAGCTTCTGATTTTTATTTGGCTTGTACTGAGCTTTGTACTCAAGACTTAATATTTGCAACCAATGGTTTCGATATTGTATATGTGTTATTACTAGGGTTATGAACTATCGATAATTAATAGCACAGAATCGTGCTTTCTGATAAGTAAAGTTTACTGTCTTGTAGTAGTCTCGAAATGTTAGTTAGGGTTTGGCAAATCTATAGTTGTTAGTCTCATAAAAGAAATGTCTAAAGTTTGCCATGAAAGGTTTGAGAAGAAAATTATGAACTGTGTAAACAGTACTAGGGTCTGTAGTATCTAGGGTTTGATACTGCTGTGTAGATACTCAATAATTGAAATCAAAGGTGAAAGTTAGTGAAGAAATAAAACATGTATAATTGAAATAAATCTATACAGAGATTAATTCTTGCAGTTGCTATATTTTTTTTGAAAATACAATTGATTTGAAAAACATGAAATGTATAATATTGATGTGCATTTGCTTACTTTCTGAAATAAATATAATTATAAGAAATATATAGAACTGTGCAGCAACATACTGTGTTTTTCTTTCATGTATTAATTAGATGAATTCTATACTGTTGTTGATGCTATACTATAATGTTTATTGTGTTTAAATATAGGCCAAAATTATAACAAGAACACTACTGTAATCATTTATCCAATCAATGGCATTCTACCTATCTCTCATATTTCCTTAATTTACTTATCTATACTGGAGTACGATGCAGAGAACAGCATGGGGAAAAATATAGAGATGATTATCGATTCAAATAATTCATAAAGCTTTTTCATTCAGAATCATGCTTAGATCAGAACATAAAATAATTTATTTTGCATGACTGAGTTTAATAATTCTACTAAGCAAAAACATTTAACTGTAAACAAAAGTAGGAACAATAAAACCTGGTTGACCGTTGGAGAAACAAACAGCCCAAGGAACCTGTTCCACCCAACCAATTCCTGAATATAGCCAAGTTACTTTCCTTAGGACCCCCGAGCCTGTTTACTAAACCACTAGGAGGAAGATTCTATAGAATCCTTAGTCCATCAACTTGCAATAGAATATAGATTGTCCAGTCATTAAGACTCAGCAGTCAAAAAGAGCTGCACCAGCACCTCTGTTTTTCCTTCTCAGTATAATTAACAGACTTATAGTTGCACTCTCACATAGCCTCCCTATTCGAATCTCTCAGTCATCACCTACTGCACTTGAGGAATATTTCTGCAGAAAATATTGTAAGAGGTTGCCTGCCCAATTCGAATTGCCTTATTTAGGCTTCCTAGGCCTTTTAGTGGTTAACTAGTCATTAATGACTTGCCTGCTCTCTTCCACCCACCTAGGGGATAATGCCACAAATTTAGGGGTAGTTGTCCCATAACCAACAGCTACTCGTGAAGTGCAAATGTCGCCATCTGTCCCATACCTTCTAACAGCTTCCATTCCTCCTAGTGGGTCAGTGAACACTCATTTAACAGTTCCCTTGGGTGTTTGTCTCCTACTTTAATTTATTAAATAATAATAATCAGTAATTACAATCATCCTTGACCAAACTTGGTCATAATTACAAAACTTTGTAATTTAAATTTAACATAAATTATTTTTGCAAATAAAATAATATTCTCAGAATTTGGGTAGGTGACATACACCCCCCCTTAAGTATCAACATCGTCCTCGATGTTGGTTAATCACTCTCTGAGTGTTCCTGGAACAGAGTTGGGTATGCTTCCCGCATACTACTCTCCAACTCCCAGGTTTCCTCTTCTGGGATAAGGTGCTTCCATTGCACCTTTACCTGCCCAATGGTGCGATTCCAAAGTAGAGTTTCCCTCCTTTCGAGGATACAGTCTGGTTCCACCTGAAAATCGCCGTCTTGTCCCACCTGTACATCATTCCAATTTACAACATGAGTAGCATCGTGTACATACTTCTTTAAAATTGATATATGAAAAAAATTATGTATCTTCAAATTTGGTGGCAAAGCTAGTTGGTATGCCACTGGTCCAACCATGGACAATATTTCGAAAGGACCACAATACCTGGGTTCCAACTTGGCACAGCTTCCCAATTTCAATGAACTCTTTTTCGGTCTTACCTTGAGAAAAACATGTTCACCAACCTGGAACTCTTTATGAGTCCTTTTGAGATATGCTTTACTCTTTTTCCTATCTTGGGCAGCTTTAAGATTTTTTTGAACCTGTTTCACAATTAGTTCTAACTCCTACAACAATTCAAGTCCTAAAACAACTTTATTTACTAGATCATTCCAAGAAACAGGTGTATCACATTTCCTACCATAAAGAATTTCAAAAGGGCTAAGTCTGGTTGATGCATGATAATGCTTATTATATGCAAATTCTGCTAAATGCAAATAGTCTTCCCACTTACCAGGCTGATCCTTAACATACATTCTTAGCAATTCTTCCAAAACTTGATTCACTCTTTCTGTCTGTCCATCCGTTTGTCGATGAAATGATGTACTGAAGTTTAAGGTTGTATTCAACCCTCTAAACAAAGACCTCCAAAAGTTTCCAGTAAACTTAGAGTCACGATCTGAAATTATCACTTTCGGTATACCATGTAATCGAAAAATCTGCTTCATGAAGATTTATGCAATGTCTGGAGCCTTATGAGTAGCCTTCACAGGTATAAAGTGTGCTGCTTTGTTGAGTTTATCCACTAACACCATGATAGAGTCATTTTGTTTCTGATTTTTGGGTAGTCCAGTAATAAAGTCTATACTTATCACTTCCCATTTCCAGCTAGGTACAGGCAATGGCTGCAACAGTCCCGCCGGATGTTGATGTTCAGCCTTTACTTTTTGACAGTCCAAACACTTGGCTATGTACACTGCTACTTCATCTTTCATTCTAGGCCAATAGTACTCTTTCCATAGCATAGTGATGGTTTTGTGATAACCTGGATGACCAGAGTAATGGCTTTTGTGCATCTCATTTTAAATTAGAATTTTTACTTCTGGTATGTTGGGTACATACAATCTATTTTTGTATAATAATAGTCCATTTTCCCTTAAACTGTAATCCACCATTGAATTTTCAGAACTGTTGTTCGCTGTCTTTTCTTGTAATTTTCTGTATTCTTCATCCGTTTCACTCCTTTCAAGGATCTAATTTTCTAAATGTGTTGAGTAAGTACTGATGGCTGAAATAAAATTTAGTTTTGATTTACGACTTAATGCATCCGCAACCTTGTTCTCTTTCCCTTTAATACGTTGAATTTCGAAATCATATTCACTTAGAAAATTTAACCATCTAGCTTGTCTAGCGTTTAGATTTGTCTGATCTAATAAATATTACAGACACATGTTATAAGTCAACAAGGTAAATGTTTTGCCAATAAGGTGGTGACACCACATTTTTAAAACATGAATTACTACTAATAACTCTAAATCATAAATAGAGTAGTTCTTCTCATGTATTTTCAGCTTTCTAGATTCGTACGCAACAGCATGTCCTTCTTTTGTTAGGACCCCACCGAGTCTATCATTACATGCATCGGTACATACTATAAAATCCTTATTAGGATCTGCTATCCTTAGAATAGATGCTGTAGTTAATAATTCCTTTAGCTTCTTAAAACTGTCTGAACATTTCTGATCCCACACAAATTTCTTCCCTTTCTTTTGTAAGGAGGTTATGGGGTTTGCAATATTTGAAAAACCCTCTATAAATTTTCTATAATATCCAGTAATACCCATAAATGATCTTAAATCCGACACATCCTTAGGAACCGACCAATCATTAATGGCTTTTATCTTATTGGGGTCAACCGAGATTCCTTCCTTAGAAATTATGTGTCCTAAATACTAAATTTTATCCTTGTGAATATCACACTTACTAAACTTAGCATATAGTTGATGATCTCTCAGAACTTGTAAGATAAGACGCAGATGTTTGTCATGCTCTTCTTTGCTTTTAGAATACACTAAAATGTCGTCTA
The DNA here is from genome assembly GCA_027924585.1 of Larix kaempferi. Classification (NCBI taxonomy): domain Eukaryota; kingdom Viridiplantae; phylum Streptophyta; class Pinopsida; order Pinales; family Pinaceae; genus Larix; species Larix kaempferi. The sequence continues at coordinate 3,118,006 of BSBM01000434.1, forward strand.
TGAACACAATAGCAAATTTATCTAAGTATTTGTGTAGAATATTGTTCATCAAACACATAAATACAGCCGGGGCATTAGTCAAGCCAAATGGCATGACTACGAACTCATAATGTCCATATCGAGTTCTAAAGGTTGTTTTGAAAATATCCTCATCCTTCACCCACACTTGATGATATCCTGACCTTAAGTCAATCTTTGAAAATATCGTTGCTCCACACAGTTGATTAAATAGATCGTCTATGCAGGGCAACGGATATCGATTCTTGATTGTCATCTTATTCAGTTGGCGATAATCTATGCACAGTCTTAGGGTACCGTCTTTCTTCTTAACAAATATAATAGGTTCTCCCCAAGGAGACACGCTGGGTCTTATATAATTTTTATCAATCAATTCCTTCAACTGTGATTTCAACTCATTTAATTCCAGTATATTCATCCTATATGGAGCTTTAGAATTTGGTACTTCTCCTGGTATTAACTTGATGGTAAAGTCTAAATCTCTCTTAGGAGGTAATCCTGGAATCTCCTCAGAAAAAACATCTTTGAAATCTTTTAGGATGGGTATGTATTCTAGTTTTAGCTTTTCCTCCTTACAAATAAACTCATCATTTACTACATTTATTGCAAACAATTGACATCCTTTTCTAACTGCCCTCTTTACTTGCATGGCTGAAATTTGACTAAGGGATGTCTTTCTTGGAATACATTTTACTTCTACAGTTTCTCCTTCATCATTTAAACATATAAAACTTTTCTCATAATAGTTTGGAATGACATGATGGGCTTCTAACCAGTCCATTCTGATTATAATATCATAGGATCCTAAAGGTAAAACATTCAACTTGGTTTGTGTCTTTAACCGATTCATGGATAAAGCACAATTTTCAATAAAATCAGATACTTTCCTTTTTGATCCTATTGCTAGTCTAACTAACCAAGATTTACTGAACTTTTATGTTTTCAATTTAAAACTTTCTACAATATCTAGCGATATATAACTTAAGCTTGTACCTGGATCAATCAAAATAGTAACAGGATGATTTTGTAGCATACCTTCAATCTCTACCATAGAGATTTGATGATCTGCTTGTCTGTTGTCGAGTGCTGCATTCATTTTGGGCATCTCCCTTGCCAAGTTTCCAACAGTAGGTTCAATTTGAATGGAATGAATGTTGTTAGATATCTACTTCCTCTTGGGGTATTCTGATGCATAATGAGGACCTTGACACTAAAAACATTTGATAGGTGTCTTTTGATCATTAGTCCCGGGTAGCATTGGGAGGGTTTCTAGGAGCTATAAAATTCTGCCGTTGATTGTTTCTAGGATTGTTTCCTTGAAATTTTTTATTCTGAAAATTTTTCTTTTGGAAACCAGAATTTCCACTATACCTGAATTTTTTCTTTTTCAGCTCAAAATTGCTGGGTTTATGACTTTTTCAGTTTGATATTCCTTGTATTTTCCGATTAGTGTCATAACAGAAATTTGCTTTCTTCATGGCCTCCTATAAGGTCTTTGGATTGTCATACTTGATTTTGTCCTTGATTTTTAAAGGTAGACAGCTTAGGTATCTTTGAATCTTCGGTTTTTCTTCCACGAGGTATGGCACATACCTCAGTAAATTCAGAAATTTATTGTTCATCTCTTTCATGTTCATAGTTCCTAGCTTTAAATCGTAGAACTCCTTTGATTTTTCTTCATAGTATTGTTCAGATAAGAACGTCTTTTTGAAGTATCATTTGAAAGTACTCCAATTCACATCCTTGTCCTTGATTCCTTTTACTCTTTTGATGTCCTACCACCAAATATCTGCTTTCCCAATCAAGTTGTAGATTTCCATCTTTGCCTTCAATGATTCTAAATAATCATATATTTGGAAATACGTCTTCATGCTGGACAGCCAAGCTTCTACTGTCTCTCCTTTTTCAGTTTCACCATTGAAGGTTGGGGGTTTGATTTTCTTGAACTCCCTAGAAATTTGCTCATACTCTTTGGTTCTTTTTCTTTTGGGTTTGTAGTCTCCTTCGCTGATGTCACTTGAATAATTTCTTTTCTTTTTTCGTTTTTCATGGGCAGTTTCTGATGATGTTGAAATGTTGTTTGCATCATCAATTTTCATCTTTTTACTTCTGTCTGGATGAGGTAAATCTTCAATCTTGGAGGTATTTTCAATTTCTCTATTTTGTTCATCAGTTGGGCATTGTTCGAACAATACTTGATTTAGTTCTTCTTGTGCCTTCCGAATTTTCTCATTGTCTTGTTTTACAGATCTGATTTCTTCTTTTAACTCCTGAAATGCTTGTAACAATTCTAATGAATTGTCATTTAATTCTCCATGGACTTCGTCTTCATAATGTTGTCCCATGCTATGACTATTGGGTCGAAATCTATCTTCTAAATGTTCAGTTGATCCTTCCATACCTATATCATAAAATAATTTATGTGTAACACAAATAGTTTAAATTTTCGAATTAGTAAGATTTTTGTTGTAAATAAATTTTTCTGGTGCATGTTCTTGGACCTTTTTCAGACCTAGAATTTGAACGTGAGTTCTGATACCACATGTAACATCCCGAAAAATACCAAAATTTAAAAAAATTTATAATAGCAATAATTATCAAAGTCATTAATGCGGAACATATAAAGTAATTTGATTTCTTAACTAAGATAATTAATGACGATGACACGTCATACTTCTCAAATAAATAAGATATAATTGTATTTGCTATTTCATATTTAAGTGGATGTTAATCTCCTTAACGAAAGATCTTTTATGATTATGCATAAGAATACAATTTACAATTCTGCTTAAGTTCTAAATATGATTACATGTTGTTTACAGTTTGTATTGTTATGATGTTCTTAATAATGTACTAATAGTTTGTTTGTTTGTATGTTGACGAAGGGGTCCTACGAGGTACCTTGGAGTTTACTTAGCTACGTTTAGCTAAGGCATTTGAATCTTAATTCCATTGCAGACCACATGTAAGAAACTCCACGACAACATGTGTTAAGAGTACATGTGTCTTTCAATTCATCGTCAATGTAAAATTAGAATGCTAAGTACTTCCTTACGACACAAAATACTGGAGGTATGGATACATGGTTCTAATCCTAGTTTATGTGTTGACATTTAAACTCTTCAGTGTTATAATTTCACGTCATCCATGTGTTATATTATAATGCTACATACATTATCATATGACTACTGTCATTGTTATTAAACCATGATACTAATGTCTATGGATAATACTGTAAGAAGCTTGTAGAAAACAATATTATGCTTTTGAACTATTATTATATTTTGCGTCTACAGAACTTAGACTACTCTAAGTCCTGAATTTATCATTTGAATACATAGTTAAAATATGTAAGGTATAGTGACTAGTGCTTGTACTAAGAACTTGGCTTTAGAGTGTATCTCATCAACACCTAAACTATACTTATGATGATACAAAATTCTTTGCACTGTATGGTTAATCATCTGGAATTTATTGTGAATATGGTATTTATTTTATGAACTAGCGTTATAAAAATTTATCCTATTGTTTATACAAAACTATAGAAATGAAAATAGAAGTATTCTATAGTTACTATGTATCTTTAATAATACATTGATATATAATTCAATTATTACGATGCCTAAGTTCAAACTTTGAACTATATAAAATGTGCACTAATAATTGCAATGATATGATAAACAATATGCAAACAATTGTATACGATGTAACAATGTAATTTTATCTATTTTCTAACTTTAGCATATGACTTGTATTTATTTAATTGATTATATCCAAACCTTTGAAAAACTAAGATCAATAGATTGAACTACGCTATACGACCTAGCTCTTATTCTCAGTATCAATAATATATGTTAATGCATTTGGCAATGAACTCGTTAATAAGGTGATGAGTTGACAGGTAATAAATTTGTTATGGCAGGTTGACAATGTCCCGATCAGATATTAAAGGTTTTGACCAAACTCCATAGTGGAAAGTATTGTTGCCAACCCACGTAGTCCATCCACGTGAACTTTGGTTGATGATACAACTAGGAATCCTAGTTGTGCATGGATGCCATAATGCTTCTCCTTTGAGCTGTACATGGTAATGTCCCTTAGCAGGCAGTGTTGGCATTGTCGTGGTTGTTGTAATTAATGAGATATCAATGTAATTTTTGCCCGACTTTCGACGTAGCTTGTTGGCATCTCCTCACTCGTCGATCTCACCAGATCTTGATCGTTGAATATGGAACCCTAAACCTCGTTGTATGTAGTGGTGGAGAGTTTCCCGATCTTCATTGTTAAGTGCAGAGAGCTTAAGCCTGCAATTATTAAAAAAACTACCTTCCACAAGTCTCTCCAACACTACATTTTAGCAGCATGTTAACCTTCAAGGGTTTCGATCCTGGACTTGTGGAAGGTATTTTTTTCAATAATTGCAAACTTAAGCTCTCTACACTTAACCGACGATGCCAATATAGTGATGGGGTTTCTCCTGTTAGAGTATTGAATGTAATTTGGACTGGGTTCGATTCTCCTCTGGGTGAGAATAGTCTTCTGTGTTAACTTAGGGTTGATGTCAAATATCAACATACTTCGTCGTTTGATGGTGTAGTGCGCCAATACTTCGAAGTATCAATTTTTAAAGGGTGAGTGTTTCGTGACAGTGAAATGATACTGTAATGCTTGTTTTGGTTCTTGCAATTTCTTGTTTTAACCTTTCACCATGTGTTTTGGTAGGTACCTGTTTCGTATGAGGTTGCTGAGTGAAAGATTGGAGGATGGAATGTTGCTACGGAGTCCTAGTAAGCTGCAGTGGTTCTCGAAAACCTCGTAGGTGCCTTTGATGGTGTTTTCTGTGTGCCGAGAGTTGGAACCATTCGACTTGTTTTCGGTGATGGCTGAGTGTGAAGTTTTTACATCTTGTTTTGTTAATAGTTGTACCAAAGATAATCTTCAGTTCTTTTAAGATTCCATTCGGCTTTTTAATGCCTGGCTACGTTGTTCGAAAGGAACGTCGAACTTCTGTTTGTTATGCTAGATGCTTAAGGGTAAAACCCTGTGTAGTTTGTTGCTTCACGGCCTTATTTTAAAGGTTTTGGTTGATAAGGGGCAGGCCCTGTGTAATGTGGAACCTTGACAGGTCCGTAATGTAATTCTCTTTAAATGGAAAATCATGAACCGGGGGTTCTCTTGCACTTATTGTTAATGGATCGTTTTTGCAATGGAAAGTTATGTTTTTAAATAAAAGTTGAGAACACTGTGTAAATAATGGTTACGGTGATGCCAAGCAACGATGGTTGTCTTGGGCCAAGAGTTATAGCTTGCATGACTGTATAAAATTGTATGACTATACTTCATTCTCGTTGTTGATAATCATGTTTGGAAAATCGATGATATAGTTTGACTATTAGATGTTTTCATAATGGCTATGCCTCAATGTTCTATTCGTTTTACGAAAGAAACCTTACCTATAGCTTCCGACTTCTATCTAGCTTGTAGTGATTTTTGTACTCAAGACTTAATATTTGCAACAAATGGTTTCGATATTGTATATGTGTTATTACTAGGGTTATGAACTATCGATAGTCAATAGTACAGAATTGTGCTTTCTGATAAGTAAAGTTTACTATCTTGTAGTAGTCTCGAAATGTTAGTTAGGGTTTGGAAAAACTATAGCTGTTAGTCTCAGAAAAGAAATGTCTAAAGTTTTCCATGAAAGGATTAAGAAGAAAATTATGAACTGTGTTAACAGAACTAGGGTCTGTAGTATCTAGGGTTTGATACTGCTGTGTAGATACTCAATAATTGAAATCAAAGGTGAAAGTTAGTGAAGAAATAAAACATGTATAATTGAAATAAATCTATACAGAGATTAATTCTTGCAGCTGCTATATTTTTTTTGAAAATACAATTGCTTTGAAAAACATGAAATGTATAATATTGATGTGCATTTACTTACTATCTGAAATAAATAGAATTACAAGAAATATATAGAACTGTGCAGCAACATACTGTGTTTTTCTTTCATGTATTAATTAAATGAATTCTATACTGTTGTTGATGCTATACTGTAATGTTTACTGTGTTTAAATATAGGACAGAATTTTAACAAGAACACTACTGTAATCATTTATCCAATCAATGGCATTCTTCCTATCTCTCATCTTTCCTTAATTTACTTCTCTATACTAGAGTACGATGTAGAGAACAACATGGGGAAAAATATAGAGATGATTATCGATTCAAATAATTCACAAAGCTTTTTCATTCAGAATCATGCTTAGATCAGAACATAAAATAATTTATTTTGCATGACTAATTTTAATAATTCTACTATGCAGAAACATTTAACTGTAAACAAAAGTAGGAACAGTAAAACTTGGTTGACCATAGGAGAAACAAACATCCCAAGGAACCTGTTCCACCCAACCAATTCCTGAAGACATCCAAGTTACTTGCCTTAGGACCCCCAAGCCTGTTCACTGAACCACCAGGAAGAAGATTCTGTAGAAGCCTTAGTCCATCAACTTGCAATAGAATATAGATTGTCTAGTCATTAAGACTCAGCAGCCAAAAAGACCTGCACCAACACCTCTTGTTTACCTTCTCAGTATAATTAACAGACTTACAATTGCACTCTCACATAGCCTCCCTATTCGAATCTCTCAGTCATCACCTGATGCACTTGAGGAATATTTCTGCAAAAAAATATTGTAAGTGGCTACTTGCCTAATTCAAATTGCCTTATGTAGGCTGCTTAGGCCTTTTAGTGGTTAACTGGTCATTAATGAGCTACTTGCTCTCTTCCACCCACCTGGGGGATAATGCCACAAATTTAGGGGTAGTTGTCCCATAACCAACAGCTAGTGGTGAAGTGCAAATGCTGCTATCTGTCCCATACCGTCTAACAGCTTCCATTCCTCCTAGTGGGTCAGTGAACACTCATTTAACAGTTCCCTTGGGTGTTTGTCTCCTACTTTAATTTATTAAATAATAATAATCAGTAATTATGATCATCCTTGACCAAACTTGGTCATAATTACAAAACTTTGTAATTTAAATTTAACATAGACTATTTTTGCAAATAAAATAATATTCTCAGAATTTGGGTAGGTGACAATCTAGTACCTATATCATAAATGATGCTCTTTGGAGTCCCAAAGTGCACCCAAACCCTTGCAAAGAACAAACTTACAGCTTCTTGTCCTTTGATGGTCTTCTTAAATTAAGCCATCAAAACACACATATTACCAAACCTTTCTACTACCACATACATGTTGTCATGTCGACTTCTTACTCTTGGAAAAATCTCAACAAAGTCCAAGGACATGATTTCCATTGGCTTTGTACAAACTAGAAGTGGATTGTATAGTCCTTGCTTCCTATTACTAGTCTTGTTGGTATTAGTAGTGGAAGTGTGGACAAATCTATTATAAAATTGAAGTGTGTAAGCCAAATTTTCATCTTGAGTCCTTCAATGATCATTCTTATAACCTCTCAAAAGCTTAACAAAATTCCTACTCACTAGTTTTGTATTCCCATTAGTTTGTGGGTCAAAGGAAATGTATCTCTTCAATTTAGTAGACAACTTCTAACACATTGAAGTCCAACATATATTGATAAATATAGTATATCTATCATAAATGATGCCTCTTGGAATCCCAAAGTGCACCTAAACCCTTTCAAAGAGCAAACTTGCAACTTTGTGTCCTTTAGTGTTCTTCTTAAAAGGCATCAAAACACACATATTACTGAACTTGTCTACTACTGCATACATGTTGTCATGATTACTTCTTATTCTTGGAAAACTCCCAAGAAATTCCATGGATATTGTTTCCCTTCGCTTTGTAGGTACTAGAAGTAGATTGTATAGTCATTGATTCCTATTACTATACTTGTTGGTACAACATAAAATACAGGCTTTGATAAGCCTAACTATTACTTTTATATTTGTAATATGTCTCTTTTATGCCCCTAATATTTTGTAAATGTAATTGAATATTGTAATTTTTTTCTGGTGAGGAGCTCAAGGCCAAAGCCCCACCAGTAAACCTTGTAAGTTATGTGGTTTAATTCCTAAGCTGGAAACTAAGGAGACTAAAGATGGTGATGCAACTAAATGACGGGAAACTGAATCCACCAAGGGGAGAGGTAAGGTTAAGGGAAGCCTTGAGAATCTAAGTGATGATTTCTAGTCCAGTCTTTATGATGCCTTTAGGTAACTTAATTTTTGTTCTAGGATAATCAGAGTTATTACCCCCATAAGCTACTAATAAGCAGCTATAAATTTTCGTTTAGTATGAAGATAGCTATTATTAATTATCGTTACTGTTTCTATTGTTATGGCACAATAAACATTTAATAATTACACAAAAGTAATTACAAATATTTGTATGATTGAGAAGATACATACAACATTATCAATAAAGGTGCACGTATATATATATATATATAATCGAAACTGTATACATATCTTATACATAAGAGACAAGAGAAGTAAAACTATTATTATATATTCATTAATGAAAGATAGTGATATATTTTTATTAGAAAGAAATCACACTATAAACATCGAGTGAATCTAAGTATTACTATAGTATTGGAAAATACATCTAAACCTCATTGACGATGGAAAGAATATTTAATAATTATCATAGGATATTAATTATAAATATAATGTGAATCTAATTATTATTAAAGTATAATATTGGAGACAAAGCCTTTAAATACATTGAAAATCTTGTTTATGAGCGGAGAGGCTCTTTTTAATTATCGTAATGGTTAGCCCTTTCGTTAGGGTTTATGAACACCATTTGTTTTAGTTATTGGTTAAGAGTAAACACTCAGTTAAGTTGGTGTAGATTTGGCGCAATTAGAGTGGCGAGATCTAGTGGACCACCACTTATCCCTCTATGGCAGTGCTAGATCACTGATCTACCACATGTCACTCGAGTGAAAGGTAAGGTTCCTTTTATAAAGGGCTCAGTCATATTGGGGGACCTCTCTCTCTCTCTATGCGATTTTAATCTCTAGATTTCTGACAGATTTTGCTTTATATCCCGGCTTGAAAACTCTAGAATTTTCCTTCTATTTGCATAACTTATATTTCGTTGTTGATTTTTTTATTTGGTTGCGCAGATGGGGAAGGGATGGCTTGATCCCTGTATGTTTTTGTGTTGAATGCTATCATTTCTAGGATAGATTTTATATATATGATTTATGGCTGCACAGATGGGGAAGGGGCTGGCTTGATCCCTATGTATTTTAGTTTTCGTTTTACATATATTTTATAATGTATACTGCTGAGAATTTAATAGATCATTGTAGGATATCGATCTCATATCATATGTTGCCACGATTTATGTTTATAAATATACGTTGCCACGATTTCTGCTTAGAAGTTATGCTACCACGAAAGCAAATGGATGTTGATGTATATGTAACTTCGGAATGTATTTCACATATATGTATATTGTATTCCTATAGAGATGTTATTATTCCTCTATACGGAAGTGTCGTCATTTATATTATAAGTGTCGTAACTTATACTTGATGGGTTATTAGACCACCTTGTTTGGGGTCGGCCCTGTATAAGTCATGTGGGTCAAAGGGTTATTAGACCACCCTATTGGGGGTCGGCCATGTGGGTCAAAGGGTTATTAGACCACCCTATTGGGGGTCGGCCCAGTCAGCATTATATTATGTGGTTAAGTTCGAGCCTACATGAGTTAGGTAAAAAGGCAAGTCAAGTCAAGTATAAATAGAGTGCGGGAGGCACTCTATTTACTCACTCACTTCTCACACATGCACTCAAGGAGGAGTGGCGCACTTATGGAGGAGGAGGATCTGCTGCTAGGTTGTGTCTATCTCTTATGGTTGGTTGTATCATTGCTCTATCTATCTCTGAGGAAGTTATTGGGGTTTTTCACCTTTATGGTTTTCCCCAAGTAAATCTTTGTGTCTCTTGTGTGTTTGCATTATTGTCTCCATGATTGATATGTTGTAGATATGCTGTACATGTTGTTCTCTCAGTTAAGATCCTAGATCAAATTGAAGTAAATTCTGAAAATTTAACATGGTATCAGAGCTAGCCTGAAAGAAGGCATGATATGGCATGTATGACACTTGTTGCACTTACGATGCTAGGGCTTGATATAGCAAAAACCAGTCATCGTAGCACTTTCGCTATAAATCCGTTTTGACGAAGTTTTCGTATCTGAAATTGTTACAAGATGAAGCTAAGATCTCCAGGTACCTTGTGTCCAAAGGACAACCTCTAATTCGTTGTACGTTGTGATTTATGATCTATACAATATAGGGTTTCTGCCTCTTCCAGATCTGAGTCAAAATTAGGTGACCTTGGGAAAAAGGTCATAACTTGGGATAGGAAGCTCCAAATGAAATTTCGTGAAAAGTGACAGGTAGTACACAGACTGTACTATCTCAAAAAACTTTTTCAGAGGCCGAAGTTGAACTAGTGACACGTGGCATGCCGTACAAGTTCGCTCTCCTGTATTATCCCATAAACAGGTCACGTTGCGACACTTGGCATAACTCTCTCTCAGAGAGTCCAATGGAGGTCAGACCTGTCAGGATGGAAATATAACAGGCCGAGCTATCTCAGGAAACATTTTCAGAGGCCTAAGTTCAAACGGTGACACGTGGCACGCCGTACAAGTTTGCTCTCCTGTTTTATCCCAAAACAGGTCACGTTGCGACATTTGGCATAACTCTCTCTCAGAGAATCCAATTGAGGTCAGACCTGTCAGGATGGAAAGATAACAGGTCAGGCTATCCTAGGAAACGTTTTCAGACCTTTTGGATCAAAAATTTCGTAGTTACACTAGAAACAATCAGGTACATATTTCTGTCAAAACAGAATTATTTTTTGGTATCTTCATTCATGGCTTCCGGAATTTAGGGCTTTGGAGAAAGTTGGAATTTTTGTAATCGGAGACCACGGCTGGATGCTACTCATCAAAATAGAAATTTAGAGACCAAGATCAGAATTTTTGGTTGGGAAGAAGGCCGGGCTTGATTAAACCCTAGTTCGGGACTTTGATCAGAAAAGTGGAAAATTAGGGCTTCTGTAAAAATGGGAATTTTTGAAATCTGTGACCACGGCTGGAAGCTCCTCAGAAAAATAGAAGCTTAGAGATTTGGATCAAACATTTTGATTGGGCAGAAGAGTGGACTTCATCAAACCCTAGTTCAGGGTCACGTCTAGTGAATCCGGAAGTTTCAAAGGAAAAATTGACGAGTGAAACTTTGCAGTCTTCAAATTCTGAATATACCAGCTTGATCAGCTCATCAAGGCGCATATTTCTATCGTTTCGGAAGTATGAAATTCAAAGTTTGAATTTTTGGGGTTTCTCTGACAAACCCATATCCAGCTCCAGGTCCAGTTCTTGCAAATCAAGTGGATTGGGTTAACCCTAGAAGAAGATGGATTGATCATCTGCATGAGTGAAGAAGTTCTTGTTTCAGAGGGAGATGAGGCTAAGGCCCTACATAAGAAGATTACAAGCGATCTCGACAGGTATGACTCATCGAGGTATGTTTTGATATTTGTTCATAATTAAGTTTATGGTATGTTTGTCTTCATGTTATTACGGTTAGTACAATCTTGATTTTAGACTTGTCATATCACCTTAATAAAATTATGAATGCAGGATAGAAAATATTCATTGATTAGGGTGTTGACACTTATGATTGTACTAATGCATTATGGTGTTGTATGAGATTTATGTTGTCTACTAACATGAAAGGTACACCAAGAAAGACAAATCATGTTCTGGTCCAAGAACATATGATCATGATAACATGAGGACAAAGATTCATCCATTGTCATGGATCTCATAGAAGATCCATCTACGAGGTATGTATAACTTGGTTTTGTAATAGTTAACCTATGAGATATACAGGTTACTAGCACAAGTCATTGAAGAAGAACAAGAAGACATCATGTGAGTATGTTAGACATAAATAGCTAGCATGCTAATCCAGGTATGTTTTTCCTATATCAAGATAGAATCCTACCTTGTGTTAGGATCTTATACTGTTGTTGATAATGATTATTCATGAAGTCATAAGTTTGAATAATCATGGTTGTATGCATATTATGTTTCTTACCTTAATTGATGATATGACTAACCAGAAGAATCATGATGGTATAGGTTTGAATAATCACAGGTTTTATGCATAATATATCTCTTATCTTGATTGATGATTCAACTAACCTAAAGAGTCATAGGTTTGAGTAATTACAGGTTTAGACATGTTATGTTTCTTATGATTTGACTAACCTTAAGAATTCTACATAAACCTTGAATGCTAATGCTTATTATTTTCTGTTTGAAATGATCATGACTATACATGCTTGAGATTATTGTGCTTTAATAGTATACTAATGAATGTATGATTTTATATGAGATCACAAGGATAACACAATCATGATACTAATAAGCATGCATAGGAACCAAGGATGAATGTAAGTTCAAGGACAGGTAATCCAGGAAGCAAAGATCAAGAGGGAGTACACTCCAGTGGTTTATGCAAGGATGCAGATATTCAGAGGGAGTTGACCATCTCTCTACATTCCACAACAGAAAGGTGTAGAAGAAGCTACTTCAGATTAGGACTCCAGCAGCTCCTGCAAGGAAGTGAAGACTCAGAGGGAGTCCACCTAACGAACAAACAAAGATAAGTATTTGAATTGTCATTTCTTGCATATGTGTTTGTTTAAATAAAATTGTTCAATGATGTATATGCCCATGTTCCTAGACTTAGGATATGTATTGTGCATATTAGAATAGTTGCATTGATGAACAGTATACTACTAATATACATGGGTAAGTGGCCTATGGCATTGTACAACATTCCATTGCTACTTATCTAGAATGAAACCTGTTTGCTGACATGTTGGGAGTTGTGCACACTCTTAACAATGTTCTGGTAGAGATTGGAAGGCATCTAGAAAGTTACGGGATATGGATAAATGTTGTATTGAAGCATTGGCTAAGATAATTGCATGACTGTATGACATATTTCTTTATGTGTAAGAATTTGTTCTGAAAATTATGAGATGTTTCTAATCATGCAATTTAACCTGTTTTGTAGGAAAGACCATATATCTTCACCTACAAAAGGACTACAACATTTGTTCCAACAACAAAGATATCTATTGAAGATATTGAAGATATTGAAGTTCCCAGAATCTGGGATGAAGAAATGGAATGCCATGATTCGTCGATCATGAAGAATGATGTTTGGTATGCGATCCCAAGAGCTGAAGGGAAGTCTGTTGTGACTTCCAAATGGAACTATCAGATCAAGCATGTTGCAGATGGCAGCATTGAGAAATACAAAAGTGATGAAATAGAAGATGCACCAGATGGATTTCAAGATAGCATGGTGTAGTCAGATATGTGTGCAGAACTTGGTATGGTAGGATAGACAGCTTTCTATCCAGTTTGGGCTTTACCAAGAGTAAAGCGGATTCCAACCTTTACTACAAGGTTGAGGAAGGAAATCCAGTGATACTACTTTTGTATGCAGATAACCTGTTTGTTACACGTGAAAATAGTTTGATTGCCGACACGCAGCGGAAGCTTACTACCAAGTTCGAGATGAAGAACTTGGGGATGATGCACTATTTGTTTTCGGCATGGAGGTGTGGCAGAGTGGTGGAATCTTCCTTGGACAAGGGAAGTATGCAATAGAGATCCTGAAGAGGTTCGGGATGATGGACTGCAAGGCTATGGCCACACCTATGGCATTGAATCTAAAGCTTCTATGTGATGCTTCATCTGAGCCGGTTGATGTCTCCATGTACCATCAGATGATTGTGTCCTTGATGTACCTGACGAACACGAGACCAGACATTTGCTTTGCTGTGAACACATTGAGCCAGTTCCTGACGGATCCGAGGAGTGTTCACCTGGTTGTTGTAAAGCATGTTCTGAGGTACCTGAAGGGTACAGTGGATTATGGACTCAGGTATGAGGCGGATCAAAAGTTTAACCTACAGGGTTATGTTGATTCAGATTGGGCTGGCAGTGCTGCAGATAGTAAGAGCACATCTGGGTGCTGCTTCAGTATGGGATCAGGTGTGATCTCTTGGTTTAGCAGGAAGCAGTCCTGTGTAGCACTGAGTATAGCTGAGGTAGAATATGTTGCAACCTGCTCAGCTAGTTGCGAGGCAGTATGGCTACGGAAGCTACTGTCTGAGTTATTTGATCTCCCGTTGGAGGCTACTGGTATCTTCTGTGATAACCAGAGTTGTGTAAAGCTGTCCGAGAACCCAATGTTTCATGACAGGTCGAAACACATAGAGATCAAATATCACTATATCAGGGATATGGTGCAGAGAGGAGCTGTGAAGCTCCTGTATGTTGCGACAGACGAGCAGATTGCAGATGTGCTAACGAAGCCACTAGCTAGGGTGAAGTTCGAGTACTTCAGAGAGAGGCTTGGTGTTCTTCAGATCGAGGACACTTCGAGGAAGAAGTGATGGACACATTTGTTGAAGCCATTCCAAGCATGTTGGAAGGAGGATCCTTCACATGGCTGTGGATGTAAGCGCTGGATGATGAGCATCAGGATGATGTTCTAGTTTCTGCTGGATATGATCAGTTGGATCATTTTTATGTATGTATGTACGCATCATGTGGATGCTGGATATGATCAGTTGGATCATTTTTATGCATGTATGTACGCATCATGTGGATGCTGGATATGATCAGTTGGATCATTTTTATGTATGTATGTACGCATCATGTGGATGCTGGATATGATCAGGTGGATCATGTATGGTGACATGTATCATGTATTTGTATCAGGTGGATACATTGTATGATCAGGTGGATCATGTATGGTGACATGTATCATGTATTTGTATCAGGTGGATACATTGTATGATCAGGAGGATCATGTATGATGATATGTATCAGGTAGATACTTGGTATGCATCAGGTAGATGCATTGATGATCAGGATGATCATGGATGACGAGCTTCAGGATGTTGCTCCAGATGACATGCAGCAGGATGTTGCAGTGATGATCAGGATGATCATGGATGACGAGCTTCAGGATGTTGCTCCAGATGACATGCAGCAGGATGTTGCAGTGATAATCAGGATGATCATGGATGACGAGCTTCAGGATGTTGCTCCAGATGACATGCAGCAGGATGTTGCAGTGATGATCATGGATGACGAGCTTCAGGATGTTGCTCCAGATGACATGCAGCAGGACGTTGCAGTGATGATGATCAGGATGATCATGGATACATCAGGATGATGTATGGTGAGTATCAGGTTGATACTCTATGGCCGTGGATCAAGTTGTGCAGATGAGCATGTAATAGCGCCCTGGGAGATTTGCAGGTGGTCTTTCAAGGTTTTGCCTATGGCATGTAATATCGGTGCCCTGGGACATCTGGCAAATGCTCTTTCGAGGTTTTGCTCTGGGAGGACATGTAATAGCGCCCTGGGAGATCTACAGATATTCTTTCGAGGTTTTGCCTATGGCATGTAATAGCGCCCTGGGATATCTGGCAGATGCTCTTGCGAGGTTTTTTCCTATGGCATGTAATAGCGCCCTGGGAGATCCGATAGGTTGGGCTGTGTGCCCTGTTAAAATTCAATATGCTAAGACAGAAAATAGCAGCATTACATTCCATTTCACAATAATAGCATATATAGGATCACTGAAGAAACAACAAGCATAGCATAAACACAAGAGACAGAGATTTATCCTGGGAAACCCTCATGGGGTAGAAAACCCAGTAAAGCTTCCTCAATATAGATGACCAGCAATATACAAAGATGCAAACCCTGAGCATAAGCTCCTTCTCCTCCATAGCAGACCTCTCCTCCACAAATGCGCCTTTCTCAAGTGAGTGAGTGTGTCAAATGAGGAACACACCTCCTCTATTTATACACTACTCTGATATGTATTTTACACAAGTACATGTAGGCTCGTATTTAACCATTAGGTTAAATACCCCATTATAACTGACTGGGCCGACCCCCACATGGTGGGTCTAATAACCCTAGTTACCACATCCAACTCGGAGGAATAAACATCTCCGGATTTATAGTATAATCACATCGGAGGTATGGAACATCTCCGGAATAAATAATATACAAATATAATATTCTTTGAAGTTACAATATTTCAACACTCCCCCTTAACGAGAAGGATATTATAACAGTATCTGCACGAGCAAGGAGTCATCAACATCATACATGATACATCTATAAATCATTGGAAGCTTTCTCAACATCATCAGTAACTCAAGCAGTTACTGGAACATCTTCAATACTGCAACATCAACATCTTCAGTACTGAGTCTTTATCTTCTGCAGCACTCGAACAACTACAACAACATCAACATCTGGATCCTCACGATCATCAGTATCGTCATCTCACGATCATCAGCATCGTCATCTCACGATCATCAGCATCGTCATCACACGATCATCAGCATCGTCATCACACGATCATCAGCATCGTCATCTCACGATCATCAGTATCGTCATCACACGATCATCAGCATCGTCATCTCACGATCATCAACATCGTCATCACACGATCATCAGCATCGTCATCACACGATCATCAGCATCGTCATCTCACGATCATCAGCATCGTCATCACACGATCATCAGCATCGTCATCACACGATCATCAGTATCATCATCACACGATCGTCAGCATCGTCATCAACACAGGTATCCATAACAATACAAGTATCCACATCATTAGTACAAGTATTCATGCCAATACAAGTATACATATCATCAATACAAGTATCCATACTGATACAAGTAATCATGTCATCAATACATGTATCCTACCGATACAAGTAACCACATCATCAATACAAGTATCCATACCGATACAAGTAACCACGTCATCAATACTAGTATCCTACCGATACAAGTAACCACATCATCAATACAAGTATCCTACCGATACAAGTAACCAAATCATCAATACAAGTATCCATACCGATACAAGTAACCACGTCATCAATACTAGTATCCTACCGATACAAGTAACCACATCATCAATACAAGTATCCTACCGATACAAGTAACCAAATCATAAGTATCCTACCGATACAAGTAACCACATTAAAAATTACTTTCTCGGAGACCATACGTCTACGGATCAATTCAGGGACCGAAGTCCGGGGATGATACAATCCCCACTTCTCGGAGACCTCACGTCTACGGATCAATTCAGGAACCTAAGTCCGGGGATGATACAATCCCCACTTCTCGGAGACCTCACGTCTACGGATCAATTCAGGGACCACAGTCCGGGGATGATACAATCCCCACTTCTCGGAGACCTCACGTCTACGGATCAATTCAGGGACCTAAGTCCGGGGATGATACAATCCCCACTTCTCGGAGACCTCACGTCTACGGATCAATTCAGGGACCTAAGTCCGGGGATGATACAATCCCCACTTCTCGGAGACCTCACGTCTACGGATCAATTCAGGGACCTAAGTCCGGGGATGATACAATCCCCACTTCTCGGAGACCTCACGTCTACGGATCAATTCAGGGACCTAAGTCCGGGGATGATACAATCCCCACTTCTCGGAGACCTCACGTCTACGGATCAATTCAGGGACCTAAGTCCGGGGATGATACAATCCCCACTTATCGGAGACCATACGTCTACGGCTCTCTTTAGGACTGAAAGTCCAGGGATGATCCAATCCCCTCAACTGTCCACTAAGGACTTCATTCTCGGAGACCTCACGTCTACGGCTCTCTTTAGGACTGAAAGTCCAGGGATGATCCAATCCCCTCAACTGTCCACTAAGGACTTCATTCTCGAAGACCTCACGTCTACGGCTCTCTTTAGGACTGAAAGTCCAGGGATGATCCAATCCCCTCAACTGTCCACTAAGGACTTCATTCTCGGAGACCTCACGTCTACGGCTCTCTTTAGGACTGAAAGTCCAGGGATGATCCAATCCCCTCAACTGTCCACTAAGGACTTCATTTTCGGAGACCTCACGTCTACGGCTCTCTTTAGGACTGAAAGTCCAGGGATGATCCAATCCCCTCAACTGTCCACTAAGGACTTCATTTTCGGAGACCTCACGTCTACGGCTCTCTTTAGGACTGAAAGTCCAGGGATGATCCAATCCCCTTCTGTATTCTCACCTATACAAGAGCAGTTATCACATTAGCATGTATTCTCACCAATACATCAAAACATGTATACATCACACCAAAACATGTATACATCACAACTAGCATGTATTATTACTAATACATCAAAACATGTATACATCACATCTAGCATGTATTCTTACTAATACATCTAACATCAAAACATGTATACATCACATCTAGCATGTATTCTTACTAATACATCTAACATCAAAACATGTATACATCACAACTAGCATGTATTCTTACTAATACATCAAAACATGTATACATCATATCTAGCATGTATTCTTACTAATACATCTAACATCAAAACATGTATACATCACATCTAGCATGTATTCTTACTAATACATCTAACATCAAAACATGTATACATCACATCTAGCATGTATTCTAAGTAAGAGAGTCCTAAATCTAAATATTTCTAAGTAACTGGGTGTAGAGAACAGGTTACCTCATCATCGACCTTGTTGTTCGATGAGACAATCTCATCAGCAGTGACTATACTACTCCCCCTTTCGAGGAGGGTCGTTTTTGAACTACACCAAGCTTGTCTCGAAAGTATTCAAACTTCACTCGAGACAGAGGTTTGGTTGGTAACTTCTTCACTTGACGTAGAGGCTTGGTTAGTACAACGGTAACCTGTTACAAATTCAAACTTTTAGAGTTCCTTTCTGTGTCATAACTTGTTAGTTCCCTATGTTCTTTGACTTATCATGGAACACTAGATTCTATGTCATCTTGATACAACTCTAAATATCACATAGGATCTCAGTTGGTTCTATTTCTAAGTCAAACAATCCTAAAGCCAAACTTCTTCACAACTAGCAGAGCAAGCAGCCATATATTCCGCTTGTGCTGAGAGCCACACTAGACTGCTTCCAGCTAAACCACGAGATCAATGCTAATCCCAGACGATAACATCCTCTCGATGTGTTCTTCTTGTCTGATACACTTCCTGCCCAAACAGAATCTGAATAGCCATCTGAAGTCATGATCTTCAAGATAGCATAGATCAAATTCTATCGTCTTCTTTATGTGCCTCATCACATACTTTGCAACTATCAGGTAAACACATCTAGTTTCCACTAGATACTAACTCAAGGTGTTCATAACAAAGCATATATCTAACCTAGTATATGTTAGATATATCAAAGACCCAATAAATTGACTGTACAGAGTTATATCCACTAACTCTGATGAGTTATCCCCTAACAGCTTCAAGTTGGAATCCATAAGAGTGGCCATTCCAACACCTCAAGTCATATTTCTCATCATACTTTCCCTGGTTGAGAAATATTCCTTCTGAGCCTTGCCATACTTCCAGATCTAGGAAGTAAAGCATCAAATTGAGATCTTTCATTTTTCATTTCTGCATTGAATGATCTTCTGCATATCTGTCTGAGCCATCTCTCGTTAGATGGGTCTACTGATATGAGCCTCAATATCATTCGAACTCTGTGGTGAGTTCCTTCTTGCATCCATGTCATATGTGTATCATATTCAACCTTGTAGCAAAGGTTGAGATCCACATCACCCATGGTGATCATTAAGCTTATCAAATTATTATCGATCCTAGGTACCTATACAGAACCCGATTCATACTTCTTCTTTAATTACACCATACTTGGAGCAAACATCTTGTCGTGATTCTCTTCCCCTTTCTAAGAGAATCTTCTAGCCATGAGCCTTCTATATTTTGTTTGATTTGTAAATCTTCTTGTTTGAACATCCACCACTTGTACGGTGTCCATCATTCTTCATGACCTTTCCTACAAATCAAAATTAAGTACATGATTAGTAATACTTCATAATCATCAAAAGATAATCCATTATGCATACAGATATCATTTACATAGTGATGCAACTATTTTGACCAGTACTTTGGCACAACACTTTCCCATATCATGTATGCATACAGTGGCTATCTAGATGCCTTCCATCTCTACCAGAACATACTATCGAGAGTGTGCACAACTCTCAGCATGTCAGCAAAGAGGTTTCATTCTAGACAAGCAACAATGGAATGTTTGTCCAACTTACCAATCATATGCATATTAGTAGTATACTGTTCAATGCTCTATGAATGTTTACACTCAGCATTATATATTCTAGGAATACAAATATGCATACAACCTATTACAGGCAATATCATTACTATTTCAAATAGAAACTCAAATACTTATCTTTTATGTTTGTGTGGTTGCCTCCCGCTTGATCTTCTGTATGTCTTTTGAATTTCTATTCATTCTGTACCACTGTGCATGCTCAAGAGTCATCCTCATGATCTCATACACAAACATACACCCATTAGTATGTTCTAAATGTTATCAAAACATTATAGTTCTAAATAATCTTGAGAATGTATAGTCATGATTATAGTTAATAAACATTAGTAGGGAAGTCTTGTTTTACTCATGCATATCATCAATCAAGATAAAAGACATAATATGCATAATCCCTTGATTACTAACTTTATGAATAAGCATAACCAATCATACCAAGCATACTTATATAAGGGATCTTAACACAAGATAAGATTCATGGGAAACATACCTGGATTAGTATACCTACTTGGTTATGTACAACATACCTAAACAACCTCTTCAATGATTTAGAGATCCTGAGCTAGAACCTGCATGTCTCATAGGTTAAGCATAATATAACAAAGTCATACATACCTCGTAAGTAGAACAAAGATTATGGAAGAGTCTTTGTCTTCATGTTTTCATGGTCATGGAGCTTGATTTGTCTTTTGTGATGTACCTGTATCTTGTTAGCAGACAACCTCAACCTCACACAACACCATAATGCATTAGTACAATCATAAGTGTCAACACCCTAACCAATGAATATCTTCTATCATGCATTCATAATTTTGTTAATGTGATACAACAAATCTAAAATCAAGATTGTACTAATTGCAATAACATGAAGACAAACATACCATAAACTTAATCATGAACAAATCTCAAAACATACCTCGATGAGTCATACCTGTCGAGATCGCTTGTAATCTCCTTATGTAGAGCCTTAGCCTCATCTCCCTCTGAAACATGAACTCCTTCACTTATGTAGATGACCAATCCATCTTCTTCTAGGATTAACCCTATCCACTTGATTTACAAGAACTGGACCTGGAGCTGGATATGGGTTTGTCAGAGAAACCCCCAAAATTCAAACTTTGAATTTCAAACTTCCGAAAGGATAGAGATATGCGCCTTGATGAGCTGATCAAACTGATATATTCAGAATTTGAAAACTGCAAAGTTTTACTCCTTAATTTTGCCTTTGAAACTTTCGAATTCACTGGACGTGACCCTGAACTGGGGTTTGATGAAGCCCACTCTTTTGCCCCATCAAAAAGTTTGATCCAAAGCTCTAAGCTTCTATTTTTTCTGAGGAGCTTCCAGCCGTGGTCACAGATTTCAAAAATTCCCATTTTTACAGAAGCCCTAATTTTCCGCTTTTCTGATCAAAGTCCCGAACTAGGGTCTAATCAAGCCCGGCCTTCTGCCCAACCAAAAATTCTGATCTTGGTCTCTAAATTTATATTTTTATGAGTAGCATCCAGCCGTGGTCTCCGATTACAAAAATTCCAACTTTCTCCAAAGCCCTAAATTCCGGAAGCCATGAATGAAGGTACCAAAAAATAATTCTGTTTTGACAGAAATATGTACCTGATTGTTTCTGGTGTAACTCCAAAATTTTTGATCCACAGGGTCTGAAAAAGTTTCCTGAGATAGCCTGACCTGTTATCTTTCCATCCTGACAGGTCTGACCTCAATTGGATTCTCTGAGAGAGAGTTATGCCAAATGTCGCAACGTTACCTGTTTTGGGAAAATACAGGAGAGCGAACTTGTACGGCGTGCCACGTGTCACTGTTTGACCTTCGGCCTCTGAAAAAGTTTTCGGACATAGCTTCGCCTGTTATCTTTCCATCCTGACAGGTCTGACCTCAATTGGATTTTCTGAGAGAGAGTTATGCCAAGTGTCGCAATGTGACCTGTTTATGGGATAATACAGAAGAGCGCACTTGTACGGAGTTCCACGTGTCACTGGTTCAACTTCGGCCTCTGAAAACGTTTTCTGAGATAGTTCAGACTGTGTACTACCTGTCACTTTTTACGAAATTTCATTTGGAGCTTCCTAGCCCAAGATATGACCTTTTTCCCAAGGTCACCTGATTTTGACTCAGATCTGGAAGAGGCAGAAACCCTATATTGTACAGATCATAAATCACAAAGTACAACGAATTAGAGGTTGTCCTTTGGACACAAGGTACCTGGAGATTTTATCTTCGTCCTGTAACAATTTCAGATCCGAAAACTTCGCCAAAACGTATTTATAGCGAAAGTGCTACGATGACTGGTTTTTGCTATGTAAAACCCTAACCTTCAAATTGTCGTAAGTAAAGCAAGTGTCTTTAGTGCCATACCTTGTCTTCCTTCAGGTTAGCTCTGATACCATGTTAAAATTCAATATGCTAAGACAGAAAATAGCAGCATTACATTCCATTTCACAATAATAGCATATATAGGATCACTGAAGAAACAACAAGCATAGCATAAACACAAGAGACAGAGATTTATCCTGGGAAACCCTCATGGGGTAGAAAACCCAGTAAAGCTTCCTCAATATAGATGACCAGCAATATACAAAGATGCAAACCCTGAGCATAAGCTCCTTCTCCTCCATAGCAGACCTCTCCTCCACAAATGCGCCTTTCTCAAGTGAGTGAGTGTGTCAAATGAGGAACACACCTCCTCTATTTATACACTACTCTGATATGTATTTTACACAAGTACATGTAGGCTCGTATTTAACCATTAGGTTAAATACCCCATTATAACTGACTGGGCCGACCCCCACATGGTGGGTCTAATAACCCTAGTTACCACATCCAACTCGGAGGAATAAACATCTCCGGATTTATAGTATAATCACATCGGAGGTATGGAACATCTCCGGAATAAATAATATACAAATATAATATTCTTTGAAGTTACAATATTTCAACATGCCCGTAATCAGTCCTGGGATGCTCTTGCGAGGTTTTTCCATGACCACATGTAATAGCGCCCTGGGAGATTTCAGGTCGAAGTTGTGTACCCGTAACATCCTGAGATGCTCTTGCGAGGTTTTGTGGTGGACCACATGTAATAGCGCCCTAGGAGATTTCAGGTCGGAGTTGTGTACCCGTAACATCCTGAGATGCTCTTGCGAGGTTTTGTGGTGGGGTCACATGTAATAGCGCCCTGGGAGATACTACAGGTCGGAGTTGTGTACCCGTAACATCCTGGGATGCTCTTTCGAGGTTTTGTGACGCACGTAATAAGTCCTGAGGATTCCACAGTATGGCCAGTGATGATGAAGACCTGCAGGTGGTGGGCCTACATCCAGTATGAAAAAGGACTGGCTCTGTAGAACTTCCTATGACGAGTATATTCAGAGATTGATTGAGATAGCAGCAGTAGTGACGATGATGATGACTCGATGACGATTATCCAGTGACGATGATCCAGAGAAGATGACTTGTGCTAGAAGAACTGTGCTGAGAAATACCTTCCTAGTTAAGAGGGAGTGTTGATGTATATGTAACTTCGGAATGTATTTCACATATATGTATATTGTATTCCTATAGAGATGTTATTATTCCTCTATACGGAAGTGTCGTCATTTATATTATAAGTGTCGTAACTTATACTTGATGGGTTATTAGACCACCTTGTTTGGGGTCGGCCCTGTATAAGTCATGTGGGTCAAAGGGTTATTAGACCACCCTATTGGGGGTCGGCCATGTGGGTCAAAGGGTTATTAGACCACCCTATTGGGGGTCGGCCCAGTCAGCATTATATTATGTGGTTAAGTTCGAGCCTACATGAGTTAGGTAAAAAGGCAAGTCAAGTCAAGTATAAATAGAGTGCGGGAGGCACTCTATTTACTCACTCACTTCTCACACATGCACTCAAGGAGGAGTGGCGCACTTATGGAGGAGGAGGATCTGCTGCTAGGTTGTGTCTATCTCTTATGGTTGGTTGTATCATTGCTCTATCTATCTCTGAGGAAGTTATTGGGGTTTTTCACCTTTATGGTTTTCCCCAAGTAAATATTTGTGTCTCTTGTGTGTTTGCATTATTGTCTCCATGATTGATATGCTGTAGATATGCTGTACATGTTGTTCTCTCAGTTAAGATCCTAGATCAAATTGAAGTAAATTCTGAAAATTTAACAATGGATACCAAGTTCAATGACCCTCTGCGTGTAATATGAGTTTGGAAACTCTCTATTGTTTATATTATGCATTATAAATTGCATTGGAGAACATGACGGCTGAAAGCCGATCCCAAGTTAAATGACCCTCTGCGTATAGTCTGAGTTTGGAACTCTGTTGGTTATTTATGCATTATAAGTTCTGATGGAGAACAGGATGGCTGGAAGTTGATCCCAAGTTCAACGACCCCCTAAGTATAGTTTATTGTCTGATCTTTTAACTACTATCTCTGAATTTGTGATCCATAGAAAAAATTAGAGGGGACAGGGTGAAGTTGGAGCCCTAAGTGTAGTTTCCTGTAGTAAGCGATCTCTGCATCAGTTCAATGCATTCGTGCTCGATCTCTGCGATCTTGGTATAGTTTCCTTAGAAGGATATTCTAATATTGTGGTTGATCGAATCTCTACAAGTATTCATTACCATGTTTGTACGTATTCTACAATTACATATAGATTTATCACTATATTTAGCTCAGTAATTTTTATATGGTTAGGTAAGCCTCTTTCATGATAGATTGTATGGATCATGTGAAGTATAGCGATCCCAACACTTACCATGTAATATGGGATAATTTTATGTTCGTCAATCGTACCTCAGGACAGAGGTAGTTGCATCCTAACACTAACAATGTGTTATATCTTCTGTTTTCCTTTTCATATATCGGCATAGATGTAGAGATGTTGTGTTGACATCTCTGTAGATCTTATATATGTTGGGCGATCTTCTGGATCGAACCCAAGATTTTTATAATTAATATGTTATGTTAATTATTAGATTGGTGAATGGTGTGGCCCCATTAGTGTCGTAATTTCTCCTTAACTAGATTCTTGAAATAGAATAGGATGTCGGCCCTTTTTATACTCATGATAACTAAAAGTGTTCCTTCAAAGCTATTTGTATAGTCGCTACATCAATGTTTTGGTCAAAAAAATAAATAAGACTTAGCTTTAACTTATATGTCTATAGGGTTTGGAAATATATTATCATTGTGAGTATGGAAGAATTTAGAAAATGGAATATCATTTGGTGTAATCCTTCACCATATTAAGGGTATAACCCTAACATATTTCAGTAGTAGTTTTGATGTAGTGTTAAATGGCTGGAAAGAACCTTGTAAAGTTATTATTTTTACCAGGGATTAGGCTTGGGAAAATGGAAAGTAAATAATGCAACAACCGTGTTGTAGGTTGTAACCCTCTATTTTGGATAATTAGTAGAAGATGTGACATATTCTTTGTGGACGTAGCCCATATTTTTGGGTGAACCACGTATATTGGACACTCTTATATGTGTAAATTTGATGGCTTTGTTGTTTTAACTAGATGCATCTATCATTAAGTTTCTTTAGACATGCAAAGGTTATTTCATATCAAATAAGTAAGTTTGGTTGTGTAAATAATAAAGTCTATAAAGGTATTGGTTGCATTAAGAATTAACATGAATGGTGATATATGGATGTTTGAATATTCTGTCGTCATTATGTTGCTGCAATGATAAATGAATTTTATTGTGGAGTTGTGGAGCTCCTCACTGTCTTAAATTCCAATGAGAACTTGTTTCATAATAATGTTTGGTTGGTAAAAACAAATCTCTTCAAGGCTTAATGATATTTGGTATATAATGCATATGGTAATTATAGTGTAATGATTTAGACCCTGGTATGGTTTATTACTCCTCAATTAGAGGTTACTTTTATGGTGGAGGCACAGTATTAAAGGAGGGATGTATATTCTTTAAGGTTATTTTTAGCAAATGTTATAAGGAGTAAAACTTCTTAATTAATGTGGAATCGTTACAAATGAAATATCTATTAGGAATAGTACTTCGTATTTAGAAATGTTATAATAGGAAGTTCAATGATCAATATGAAAAGTTTTTTAAAAAAATCACAAAAATACTAACTTGGATTTTGGGTTTGTTACATATGGTATCAGAGTAGAAGTTACAACACTCGGGCCTATTTGGGCTCAACATGAGGTAAAGAATATAAGTTGGTGGAACTAGTGAAGGGAATCTACATGTAAGGCGCAACTGATCAAATTCATTTTCAAAGATTTAGCAAGAGGTAACCAATAAGTCATCGGTGAGTTGCAAGTAAGTAATTCCATTATGTTTAATTCTGAAGCATTATGTTTTAGACTAGAAAATGAAATTGGGTTCAAGGAATATTCCACAATAAGTGTATATGTTGCTTTAGAATGATAGTAGACTAGGATGACTAGGATTATAATGGTATTTGATTTCATGAAAGCATACAAGATAGATATGTTGAATATAGGTGAGTAGAATAGCTATGATGAATTAACATTATTCTACAGATTTGTCATAGGATAAGAGATTGTAGATCATGGGAAAAGTATAATAGTATTGTGTGCGGTTGACCCTACAAAAGGATGAATAGCTATATTCAGATGAAAGATAAGTAGTTATATTGGTATTAATGAAATCAGATTCCATTGCAGATATATAAGTTGTTTATGAAAGTAGAGTGATATCTCCAATTAGCCTTGGCATTATTGTGTTGATGTATATGTAACTTCGGAATGTATTTCATATATATTTATTGTACCCTTATAAGAGATGTTTTATTCCTCTATAAGGAAGTGTCGTCATGTGTATTGACAAGTGTCGCAAGTGTGTGTACTTGGTGATGGGTTATTAGACCACCATGTGTGGGGTTGGCCCTGAAATATATATTATATGGTTGATGTACCTAGCTAGACAAGTCGGCCCCATAAGGTCAATGGGAAAACAGACTAGTATAAATAGAGATCGGGAGATCTCTATTTGATCACTCAGAAACTCACACTTCTCTCAATCAGAAAGTGGCGCACTAGTGAGGAGGAGGATCATCTGCTACTAGGAGACTATCTCAGTGTATTTTGGTTGTACTTTGGTTGAGCCATTGCTCTCTCTATCTCTGAGGAAGTTGTGGGGTTTTTCACCTTAGGGTTTTCCCCACGGAAACTCTGTGTCTCTTTTCTCTCATGCTTTTGATTCTTGTGATGCTTGTGATGCTTATTATGATTTTTATGCATTGATATACTTATATGTTATTCTCTCAGTAAAGATCCTAGAGTATTGTGAATTAATGCTCAAAATTTAACATGGAATCAGAGCTAACCTGAGAAGAAGACATTTTGCAGTGATGGAAACTTGAGTTTCTTTTTTATTGGGTTTCTCTCCATAGTTTTTGGAAAAGAAGTATAGTAGATTGACTCTACTCATCAAGGAGAATCTATCTGTCCAATCAGAATTCAATTCTGAGCATTTTCAGATTTGGCCCTAAAAATTAGGGTTTCCACAAAAATAGGAATTTATGAAAGCTGAAGACATAGCTGGAAGCTCCTTGCAAAAATAGAAGTTTAGAGCTTTGGATCGAGATTTTTGGCTGGGTATATCTCCAGGAAACTCAAACCCTAATTCAAGGCTCTCCCTAGTGAACCCAGGAGGACAAAATGGAAAATCTGAAGGGTAAAGCTTTGCTGATCTCAAATTCTGAATACACCAGGCTGATCAGCTCATCAAGGCAAATCTTTCTATCCTTTAAGAAAGTTCAAATTCACTTTTTGAATTTTTATGGTTTTTCTGACAAACCCTAATCCGGGACCAGATCCAGTTTTCAGCCAATCAAGTGGTAAGACCTAAATCTTTTCTATTTTCATTTGAAGTACTCTTTAAGATGTCTCACCACACCAAGCTCGAGGATAAGCTTGAAGGGCTGATAACTTTCGAGCTTGGAAGTATAGGATTGGGTTAATCCTGGAAGAGAATGAGTTAGACTCATATATAAAAGAAGACATCACTATCCCAGAGGATGAAGAGGCTAAAGTATTGCATAAGAAGAACTTGGTAAAGGCAAAGAGAATCATTGTTGATTCTATAAAATACCATCTCATACCCCATGTATCTTCCCTAAAGACACCCAAGGAGATGTTTGACTCTTTGACCAAGCTATTTGAAGGGAAGAACATAAATCGGAAGATGACCCTACGGAACCAATTGAAAGGAGTAAAGTTTCAAAATGGAGAAACCATTCAATCTTATTTTTCTAGGGTCTCCCAAATTAAGGAACAACAGGAAGCGGTAGATGAAATGGTGGAGAATGGTGAATTTTTCATGACCACTCTAAATTGCCTACCCAAGTCATGGGATTCCTTTATTCAAGGAATTTGTGCAAGGAAGAAGTTGATCTCCTTCAACAGATTGCGGTAAGAATGTTCTCAAGAAGAAGAAAGGCTTGTGGCCCGAGAAGAAAAGACGGGAAGTGAAGATCAAGCTCTCATAGTACACACATAGAAAGGAAGTTCAAAGAGAGAGCACTCTCATGCTAAGAAATATTCACACTATCATCAACATAAGGATAAGAAAGATCTCAGATGCTTCAAATGTAATGAGAAAGGTCATTTTGCTTTGGAATGTCCCAAGAACAAAAGGAACAACAACATCAAAAAGAAGAAGGGTAGTAGGAAAAGATATCATGCTCATGTTGCTAAAGATGATGAACCACCCAAGAAAAAGGCTAGTGCAGAAAGTGATGATAGTGATGATGACTCATCAAGTGAAGAAGAGTATGTTCTAATCTCTGCTCTCACAGGTAC
Organism: Larix kaempferi; assembly: GCA_027924585.1. Classification (NCBI taxonomy): domain Eukaryota; kingdom Viridiplantae; phylum Streptophyta; class Pinopsida; order Pinales; family Pinaceae; genus Larix; species Larix kaempferi. The sequence goes on from BSBM01000434.1 coordinate 3,147,091, forward strand.
TATCTCCCATGGTTGTAATGATTGGTTAATTGACAGTGGGGCTTCCAAACACATGACTGGGTTTAAGGAATCTTTTGTAAACCTATCTGAACATGAATCAACCCATAAGGTGAAACCTGGGGATGATTATCAATACCCAATCAAAGAAAGTGGTGAAGCCTCCTACAACCTAGATTCTGGAAAATCTTTGGAGATGAAAGAAGTCCTTTATGTACCTGGGCTCAAGAAGAACTTACTTTCCATCTCTGCATTGGATGCAAAAGATATGAGGGTTGCATTTGTGGATGGCCAAGTCCTAATGTGGCCAAAGGGAAAGACCATAGATGATGCAGTAGTGATTGGAGAGCAAGAGGGAGGTTTGCATAAATTGAAGGGACAACCTGAACATGCCATGGTGCATGAATCCATGGAGCCAAGTGAACTTTGGCATAGAAGACTTGCTCATATGCACTATAGGGCACTTCCAATTGCAAGCAAGGTTGTAGAGAGTCTTCCTGAAATCAAGACCAAACATGAAGGTGTTTGCAAAGGATGTGCAAAAGGTAAGAACATTAAGAAGGCTTTCCCAAGCAGTGAAAGCAAGGCAAAGGATATTGTGGAAATCATCCACTCAGATGTATGTGGTCCTATGTCATCCAGTTCTCTGAGTGGGTATGTTTACTATGTCTCATTTATTGATGACTTCTCCAGGAAGACTTGGGTATACTTCTTGAAGAACAAAGATGAGGTGTTTGATAAGTTCAAGGAATTCAAAACCTTGATGGAGAATCAAACTGACAAGAAGATCAAAACATTCAGATCCGACAATGGTGGAGAATTAACCTCAGGTGACTTCAAGAAGATTTGCAGTGATTCAGGGAATAAGAGGGAGTTGACTGCTCCTTATAATCATCAACAGAATGGAGTTACAGAAAGGAAGAACAGAACAATTATGGAAGCAGCAAGGGAAATGCTGCATGACCAGGATCTACCTATGCATCTATGGGAAGAAGCAGCTAGAACAGCTGTATATGTGCAGAATAGAACACCCCACAAGATATTTGACAACAAGACACCAGAAGAGGTCTTTTATGGTAAGAAACCTGAAGTGAGCCATCTCAAAATATTTGGTTGTCCAATATACACTCATGTCCCAAAGGAAAAGAGGAATAAACTAGATCCTTCATGAAAGAAGGATATCTTTGTGGGTTACAGTGAAAGCTCGAAGGCTTACAGAATATACTTTCCAGGGTTCAAGAAGATTGATGTCAGTAGGGGTGTAACATTTGATGAAAACTTAGCATTCATCAAATCAAGGAAGGCACCTATCGAAGTTTATGAAGAAACTAAGGAAACTAGATTTCAAGACACTACCATGACTGAATCAATTCCAGAAGTTGTTCGTGAGTTTGAAGATCCGCAAGAACCTGTAGATCCACCCCTTTAGGATAACTCTCACAAGAGGAAACCTGCTTGGGCTAGAGAGCTCATTCAAGATGCAGAAATATTTGGCATTCTAGAATAAGAACATAGAGCAAAGAAGAGAACCCGATCACATACCAGCTATGTTGCTTTACTCTGTGACATTATGAACAAAGAACTTTCCAGTTATGAAGAAGCAACGAAAAAGAAAGAATGGAAGGATGCCATGGTTGAGGAATAGCAATCAATAATGAAGAATGATGTTTGGGATGTTGTCCCTAGACCTAAAGAGAATTATGTTGTGACTTCCAAATGGATCTACAAAATCAAGCATGCTGCAGATGGTAGTGTAGAGAAATACAAGGCAAGATTCGTAGCTCGTGGCTTCTCTCAGAAAGAGGGAATAGATTATGAACAAACTTTTGCACTTGTAGCTAGGTATACTTCCATCAGAACAGTACTTTCCCTAGCTGTAGCAATGAAATGGAAAATACACCAGATGGATGTCAAGACTGCTTTCTTGAATGGTGTAGTTGAAGAGGAAGTATATGTGGAGCAGCCACTCAATTTTGAAATACATGACAGGGATTCATATCTGTGCAGATTGAAGAAAGCCTTGTATGGCTTGAAGCAGGCTCCCAGAACTTGGTATGGTAGGATGGATAGTTTCCTATCTAGTTTGGGCTTTACCAAGAGTAAAGCGGATTCCAACCTTTACTACAAGGTTGAGGAAGGAAATATTGTGATTCTACTTCTGTATGTGGATGACTTATTTGTAACAGGAGATGACAGATTGATTGCAGATACTAAGAGGAAGCTTGCTGCTGAGTTCGATATGAAATATTTGGGAATGATGCATTATTTCCTAGGTATGGAGGTGTGGCAGAATGCAGGTGGGATCTTCCTTGGTCAAGGGAAGTACACAGTAGATATCCTGAAGAGATTCGGGATGATGGATTGCAAGGCCATGGCCACACCCATGACATTGAACCTGAACCTTTTATGTGATGCTTCATCTGAGCCAGTTGATATCTCTATGTATCGTCAGATGATTGGGTCCTTGATCTACCTGATGAACACAAGACTAGATATTTGCTTTGCGGTGAACACATTGAGCCAGTTCCTGACAGATCCAAGGAGTGTTCACCTCGTTGCTGTAAAGCATGTTCTGAGGTACCTGAAGGGTACAGTGGATTATGGGCTCAAGTATGAAGCGAATCAAAAGTTTAACCTGCAGGGTTATGTTGATTCAGATTGGGCAGGTAGTGCTGCAGATAGGAAGAGCACATCTGGGTGCTGCTTCAGTATGGGATTAGGTGTGATCTCTTGGTTTAGCAGGAAGCAGTCCTGCGTAGCACTGAGTACAGCTGATGTTAAATTTTGAGCATTAATTCACAATACTCTTGGATCTTTACTGAGAGAATAACATATACAGTATATCAATGCATAACAATCACAATAAGCATCACAATCATCACAAGAATCAAAAGCATGAGAGACAAGAGACACAGAGTTTCTGTGGGGAAAAACCTAAGGTGAAAAACCCCACAACTTCCTCAGAGATAGAGAGAGAAATGGCTCAACCAAAGTACAACCAAAATACACTGAGATAGTCTGCTAGTAGCAGATGATCCTCCTCCTCACTAGTGCGCTACTTTCTAAGTCAGAGAAGTGTGACTTTCTGAATGATCAAAATAGATATCTCCCAATCTCTATTTATACTAACATGTTTTTCAAGTGACCTTATGGGGCCAACTTGTCTAGATAGGTACATCCACAATATAATTTATATTTCAGGGCTGACTCCACACATGGTGGTCTAATAACCCGTCACCAAGTACACACACATGCAACACTTGTCAATACACATGACGACACTTCCTTATAGAGGAATAACACATCTCTTATAATGGTACAATAAATATATATGAAATACATAGATGAAGTACATTCCGAATTTACATATACATCAACACTCCCTCTTAACTAGGAAGGTATTTCTCGACATAGATCCTCTAGACAAGTCTTCTTCTCAGGATCATCATCATCAATGCATCATCATAATCATCGTCACTGCTGCTGCTATCTCAACCAATCTCTGACTCTACTCGTCATAGGAAGTTCTACAGAGCAAGTCCTTTTTCATACTGGATGTAGGCCCACCACCTGCGGGTCTTCATCATCACTGGCCATACTGTGGAATCCTCAAGACTTATTATGTGCGTCACAAAACCTGGCTGCAGTATCCCAAGCTATTATGAGCACACAGCTCTACCTATCGGATCTCCCAGGATCACATTACATGTGACCCATCACAAAACCTGGCTGAAGCATCCCAGGCTATTACGAGCACATAGCTCTACCTATCGGATATCCCAAGAGCACATTACATGTGATCTCACCACAAAGCTTCGCTGAAGCATCTGAGGCCTTTTTCATCCTGTCCAAATCTCCCAGGAGCAAATTACATGTGGTCCACCACAAAACCTAGCTGAAGCATCTGAGGCCTTTTTCATCCTGTCCAGATCTCCCAGGAGCAAATTACATGTGGTCATGTCAAAACCTAGATGAAGCATCTGAGGCCTTTTTCATCCTGTCTAGATCTCCCAAGAGAAAATTACATGCCATCGGACAAAACCTCGCAAGAGCATCTCAGGATGTTATGGGTACACAACTTCGACCTGAAGATCTCCCAGGGCACAAATTACATGTCCTCCTAGAGCAATGTATCGAAAGAGCATCCCAAGCTGTTACGGGTACACAACTCTGACCTATAGGATCTCCCAGACATGCTCATCTACACAACCTGATCCACGGCCACAAAGTATCATCCTGATACTCACCATACATCATCCTGATGTACACATGATCATCCTAATCATCATCACTGCATCATCCTGATGCATGTCATCTGGAGAAGCTCGTCATCCACGATCACCCTGATCATACAATGCATCTACCTGATGCATACCAAGTATCTACCTGATACATATCATCATACACAGTGTATCCACCTGATACATAGATACATGATCCACACAATGTATCCATCAACATACATGATCTACCTGATCAAACCTGATACATATCAACATACATGATCTACCTGATCATACAATGTATCCACCTGATACATATACATATACATGGTCCAAGCATCCAACATGATGCATATACAAAATACATACAAATGATCCAACAGATCATATCCCGCATCCAACATTATGCGCACATACATATAAATGATCCAACTGATCATATCCAGCATCCAACATGATGCGTACATACATATAAATGATCCAGCTGATCATATCCAGCATCCAACATGATGCGTACATATATATACATATAAATGATCCAACTGATCATACAAAGCAGAAACTAGAACATCATCCTGATGCTCATCATCCAGCACTTACATCCATAGCCATATGAAGGATCCTCCTTCCAACATGCTTGGAATGGCTTCAGCAAATGTGTCCATCACTTCTTCCTTGAAGTATCCTCGATCTGAAGAACACCAAGCCTCTCCCTGAAGTACTCGAACTTCACCCTGGCTAGTGGCTTCGTCAGCACATCTGCAATTTGCTCGTCCGTCACAACATACAGGAGCTTCACAGCTCCTCTCTGCACCATATCCCTGATATAGTGATATTTGATCTCTGTGTGTTTCAACATGTCATGAAACACTAGGTTCTTAGACAGCTTCACACAACTCTGGTTATCGAAGAAGATACCAGTAGCATCCAATGGGAGATCAAATAACTCATAGCCATACTATCTCACAACTAGCTGAATAGGCTGCAACATACTCTGCCTCAGTTGTACTCAGTGCTACATAGGACTGCTTCCTGCTAAACCAAGAGATCACACTTGATCCCATACTGAAGCAGCACCCATATGTGCTCTTCCTATCTGCAGCACTGCCAACCCAATTTGAATCAACATAACCCTGCAGGTTAAACTTTTGATTCACTTCATACTTGAGCCCATAATGCACTGTACCCTTCAGGTACCTCAAAACATGCTTTACAGCAACTAGGTGAACCCTCCTCGGATCCGTCAAGAACTGGATCAATGTGTTCACAGCAAAGCAAATATCTGGTCTCGTGTTCGTCAGGTACATCAAGGACCCAATCATCTGATGGTACATAGAGACATCAACCAGCTCAAATGAAGCATCACATAGAAGCTTCAGATTCAATGCCATAGGTGTGGCCATGGACTTGCAATTCATCATCCCGAATCTCTTCAGGATATCTACTGTGTACTTCCCTTGACCAAGGAAGATCCTACCTGCATTCTGCCATACCTCCATGCCTAGGAAATAATGCATCATTCCCAAATACTTCATATCGAACTCAGTAGCAAGCTTCCTCTTAGTATCTGCAATCAATCTGTCATCTCCTGTTACAAATAAGTCATCCACATACAGGAGTAGAATCACAGGATTCCCTTCCTCAACCTTGTAGTAAAGGTTGGAATCTGCTTTACTCTTGGTAAAGCCAAAACTAGATAGGAAACTGTCCATCCTACCATACCAAGTTTTGGGAGCTTGCTTTAAGCCATACAAGGCTTTCTTCAATCTGCACACATATGACTCTCTGTCATGTATTTTGAAACCGAGTGGCCGCTCCACATATACTTCCTCTTCAACTACACCATTCAAGAAAGTAGTCTTGACATCCATCTGGTGTATTTTCCATTTCATTGCTGCAGCTAGGGAAAGTACTGTTCTGATGGAAGTATACCTGGCTATAGGTGCAAAAGTTTCTTCATAATCTATTCCCTCTTTCTAAGAGGCGCCACGAGCTATGAATCTTGCCTTGTATTTCTCTACACTGCCATCTACAACATGCTTGATTTTGTAGATCCATTTGGAAGTCACAACAGACTTCTCATTAGGTCTTGGGACAACATCCCAGACATCATTTTTCATTATTGATCGGTATTCCTCAACCATGGCATCCTTCCATTCTTTCTTTTCCGTTGCTTCTTCATAACTGGAAGGTTCTTTGTTCATAATGTCACAGAGTAAAGCAACATAGCTGGTATGTGATCTAGTTCTCTTATTTGCTCTATGTTCTTCTTTTGGAATGCCAAATATTTCTGCATCTTGAATGAGCTCTCTAGCCTATGCAAGTTTCCTCTTGCGAGAGTTATCCTCACGGGGTGGATCTACAGGTTCTTACGGATCTTCAAACTCACAAACAACTTCTGGAATTGCTTCAGTCATGGTAGTGTCTTGAAATCTAGTTTCCTTAGGTTCTTCATAAACTTCGATAGGTGCCTTCCTTGATTTGATGAATGCTGAGTTTTCATCAAATGTCACATCCCTACTGACATCAATCTTCTTGAACCCTGGAAAGTATATTCTGTAAGCCTTCGATCTTTCACTGTAACCCACAAAGATACCCTTCTTTCCTGAGGGATCTAGTTTGGTCCTCTTTTCCTTTAGGACATGAGTGAATACTGGAAAACCAAATATTTTGGGATGGTTGACTTCAAGTTTCTTACTAGAAAAGACTTCTTCTGGTGTCTTGTTGTCTAATATCTTGTGGGGTGTTCTGTTCTGCACATATACAGTTGTTCTAGCTGCTTCTGCCCATACATGCATAGGTAGATCCTGGTCATGTAGCATTGCTCTTGCAACTTCCATGATTGTTCTGTTCTTCCTTTCTGCAACTCCATTCTGTTGTGGATTGTAAGGAGCAGTCAACTCCCTCTTAATCCCTGAATCACTGCAAAGCTTCTTGAAGTCACCTGAGTTGAATTCTCCACCATTGTCGGATCTGAATGTTTTGATCTTCTTGTCAGTTTGATTCTCCATCAAGGTTTTGAATTCCTTGAACTTATCAAGTACCTCATCTTTGTTCTTCAAGATGTTGACCCAAGTCTTCCTGGAGAATTCATCAATAAATGAGACATAGTAAACATACCCACTTAGAGAATTGGATGACATAAGACCACATACATTCGAGTGGATGATTTTTAGGATATCCTTTGCCTTGCTTTCACTGCTTGGGAAATCCTTCTTAATGTTCTTACCTTTTGCACATCCTTTGCAAACACCTTCATGTTTTGTCTTGATTTCGGGAAGACCCTCTACAGCCTTGCTTGCAATTGGAAGTGCCCTATAGTGCATATGAGCAAGTCTTCTCTACCAAAGTTCACTTGGCTCCATGGATTCATGCACCATGGCATGTTTAGGTTGTCCCTTCAATTTATACAAACCTCCCTCTTGCTCTCCAATCACTACTGCATCATCTATGGTCTTTCCCTTTGGCCACATTAGGACTTGGCCATCCACAAATGCAACCCTCATACCTTTTGCATCCAATGCAGAGATAGAGAGTAAGTTCTTCTTGAGCCCAGGTACATAAAGGACTTCTTTCATCTTCAAAGATTTTCCAAAATCTAGATTATAGGAAGCTTCACCACTTCCTTTGAATGGGTATTGATAATCATCCCCAAGTTTCACCTTATGGGGTGATTCATGTTCAAATAGGTTCACAAAAGATTCCTTAAACCCAGTCATGTATTTCGAAGCCCCACTGTCAATTAACCAATCATTACAACCATGGGAGATAGTACCTGTGAGAGCAGAGATTAGAACATGCTCTTCTTAACTTGATGAGTCATCATTACTATCATCACTTTCTGCCCTAGCCTTCTTCTTGGGTGGTTCATCATCCTCGACAGCATGAGCATGAAACCTTCTTTTGTTGCCCTTCTTCTTCTTGTTGAAGTTGTTGTTGTCCTTCTTGTTCTTGGGACAATTTATGGCAATATGTCCTTTTTCATTATAGGTGAAGCATATTCTTCTTTCTTTGAAGTGATGTGAAGATTTCTTGGAGTGAGATGGCTCTCTCTTAGACTTCCCTTTCTTGGTGTGAGCTATGAGAGCTTGATCTTCATTCCCCATCTTTTCTTCTCGTGCCACAAGCCTTGCTTCTTCTTGTGAGCATTCTTCTCGTAGTCTGCTGAAGGAAATCAACTTCTTTCTTGCACAAATTCTTTGAATGAAGGAGTCCCATGACCTAGGTAAGCCATTCAGAGTGGTCATGAAAACTTCACCATTCTCCACCATTTCATCCACTGCTTCTAGTTGTTCCTTGATCTGGGAGACCCTTGAAAAATAAGATTGAATGGTTTCTCCATTCTGAAACTTTACTCCTTTCAATTGGTTCCGCAGGGTCATCTTCCGATTTATGTTCTTCCCTTCAAATAGCTTGGTCAAAGAGTCAAACATCTCTTTGGGTGTCTTTAGAGAAGATACATGGGGTATGAGATGGTCTTTGATAGAATCAACAATGATTCTCTTTTCCTTGACCAAGTTCTTCTTATGCAATACTTTAGCCTCTTCATCCTCTGGGATAGGGATGTCTTCTTTTATATATGAGTCCAACTCATTCTCTTCCAGGATTAACCCAATCCTATACTTCCAAGCTCGGAAGTTATCAGCCCCTTCAAGCTTATCCTCAAGCTTGGTGTGGTGAGACATCTTAAAGAGTACTTCAAATGGAAATAGAAAAGATTTAGGTCTTACCACTTGAAATGCTGAAAACTGGATCTGGTCCCAAATTAGGGTTTGTCGAAAAAACCCTAAAAATTCAAAATGTGAATTTCAACTTTCTGAAAGGATAGAAAGATGCACATTGATGAGTTGATCAGCCTGGTGTATTCAGAATTTGAGATCAGCAAAGCTTTACCCTTCAAATTTGTCTTTTTGTCCTCCCGGGTTCACTAGGGAGAGCCCTAAATTAGGGTTTGAGTTTCCCGGAGATCTACCCAGCCAAAAATCTCGATCCAAATCTCTAAACTTCAATTTTTGCAAGGAGCTTCCAGCTATGTCTTCCGATTTTAGAAATTCATATTTTTGTGGAAACCCTAATTTTTAGGGCCAAATCTAAAAATGCTCAAAATTGAATTCTGATTGGACAGATAGATTCTCCTTGATGAGTAGAGTCAATCTACTAAACTGCTTTTCCAAAAATTGTGGAGAGAAACCCAATAAACAAGAAACTCAAGTTTTCGTCACTGCAAAATGTCTTCTTCTCAGGTTAGCTCTGATACCATGTTAAATTGTGAGCATTAATTCACACTACTCTTGGATCTTTACTGAGAAAATAACATATATAGTATATCAATGCATAACAATCGCAATAAGCATGATAAGCATCACAAGAATCAAAAGCATGAGAGACAAGAGACACAGAGTTTCCATGGGGAAAACCCTAAGGTGAAAAACCCCACAACTTCCTCAGAGATAGAGAGAGAAATGGCTCAACCAAAGTACAACCAAAATACACTGAGATGGTCTCCTAGTAGCAGATGATCCTCCTCCTCACTAGTGTGCCACTTTCTGAGTGAGAGAAGTGTGAATTTCCGAATGATCAAAATAGAGATCTCCCGATCTCTATTTATACTAACATGTTTTCCCAGTGACCTTATGGGGCCCACTTTTCTAGCTAGGTACATCCACAATATAATATATATTTCAGGGCCGACCCCAAACATGGTGGTCTAATAACCCGTTGCCAAGTACACACACTTGCGACACTTGTCAATACACATGACGACACTTCCTTACAGAGGAATAACACATCTCTTATAAGGGTACAATAAATATATATGAAATACATAGATGAAATACATTCTAAAGTTACATATACATCAACAGCTGAGGCAGAGTATGTTGCCGCCTGTTCAGCTAGTTGTGAGGCAGTATGGCTACGGAAGCTACTGTCTGAGTTATTTGATCTCCCATTGGATGCTACTGGTATCTTCTATGATAACCAGAGTTGTGTGAAGTTGTCTGAGAACCTAGTGTTTCATGACAGGTTGAAACACATAGAGATCAAATATCACTATACCAGGGATATGGTGCAGAGAGGAGATGTGAAGCTCTTGTATGTTGCGACGGACGAGCAGATTGCAGATGTACTGACGAAGCCACTAGCCAGAGTGAAGTTTGAATATTTCAGGGAGAGGCTTGGTGTTATTCAAATCGAGGACACTTCGAGGAAGAAGTGATGGGCACATTTGCTGAAGCCATTCCAAGCATGTTGGAAGGAGGATCCTTCACATGGCTGTGGATGTAAGCGTTGGATGATGAGCATCAAGATGATGTTCTAGTTTCTAATTTGGATGATCAGTTGGATCATTTACATGTATATGTATGTATGCATCATGTTGGATGTTGGATATGATCAGTTGGATCATTTTTATGTATTTTGTATATGCATCATGTTGGATGCTTGGACCATGTATCTGTATATGTATCAGGTGGATACATTGTATGATCAGGTAGATCATGTATGTTAATATGTATCATGTATTTGTATTTGTATTAGGTGGATACACTATATGATCAGGTGGATCATGTATGATGATATGTATCAGGTAGATACTTGGTATGCATCAGGCAGATGCATTGTATGATCAGGATGATCATGATGACGAGCTTCAGGATGTTGCTCTAGATGATATGTACTAGGATGGTACAGTGATGATGATCAGGATGATCATATGTATCAGGTGGATACATTACATAATTAGTTGGATTATGTGTGATGATTTCCAAAGACACAGATGCACAGTGCCTTTGCGACATGGTGGTAGATGTGTTCTCCCATGTGCGTTGATGTAAGTGCAGAGCCTTTCCGAAATGGTGGTAGATGTGTTCTCCCATGTGCGTTGATGTAAGTGCAGAGCCTTTCCGACATGGTGGTAGATGTTTTCTCCCATGTGCATTGATGTAAGTGCAGAGCCTTTCCGACATGGTGGTAGATGTGTTCTCCCATGGTTGTTGATGTAAGTGTTGTGAGCCTTTCACGGATGGTGAGAGGTTGGTCCTCCCATGCCGGTGAGTGTAAGTGCTGTGTGTGTGCATCTTGGTTGTGCTTCGTGATACTCTGTGGTCGTGGATAGGTTGTGCAGTAGCATGTAAAAGGTCCTGGGAGATCCAATAGGTTGAGTTGTGTGCTCATAATCAGTCCTGGGATGCTCTTTCAAGGTTTTGTTAACTCACATAATAAGTCTTGGGGATTCCAAAGTATGGCCAGTTATGATGAAGACCTGCAGGTGGTGGGCCTACATCCAGTATGAAAAAGGACTGCCTCTGTAGAACTTCCTATGACGAGTAGAGTCAGAGATTGGTTGAGATAGTAGCAGCAGTGATGATGCATCGATGACAATGATCCTGAGAAGAAGACTTGTCTAGCATAACTGTGTCAAGAAATAACTTCCTAGTTAAGAGGGAGTGTTGATGTATATGTAACTTCAGAATGTATTTCATATATATTTATTGTACCCTTATAAGAGATGTGCTATTCCTCTATAAGGAAGTGTCATCATGTGTATTGACAAGTGTAGCAAGTGTGTGTACTTGGAGATGGGTTATTAGACCACCATGTGTGGGTTCGGCCCTGAAATATATAATATATGGTTGATGTACCTAGCTAGACAAGTCGGCCCCATAAGGTCACTGGGCAAACAAACTAGTATAAATAGAGATCGGGAGATCTCTATTTGATCACTCAGAAACTCACACTTCTCTCACTCAGAAAGTGGCACACTAGTGAGGAGGAGGATCATCTGTGACTAGGAGACTATCTCAGTGTATTTTGGTTGTACTTTGGTTGAGCCATTGCTCTCTTTATCTCTGAGGAAGTTGTGGGGTTTTTCATCTTAGGGTTTTCCCCATGGAAAATCTGTGTCTCTTGTCTCTCATGCTTTTGATTCTTGCGATGCTTGTCATGCTTATTATGATTGTTATGCATTGATATACTGTATACGTTATTCTCTCAGTAAAGATCCAAGAGTATTGTGAATTAATGCTCAAAATTTAACATATTGTGATTGAAGAAATTTGATAAGTGGTATACTAGTTTATAAATAGTATTCCATTTCGAAAGGAGTATTACAATGAAGTTCAAATAACAATAATTAGAAAGATAGTTATTCTAAGTGGTTCTAATACTTTTTAGAAAGACAATGAACTCTATTATGATTTTATTATACTTAGTAGTTGTACTTTAATGTAGTACTCAAAGAGTAGCATTCTCCTAGTAAGATTGCATGGTCTCATGGATAGAAATAAAAATAATAATAATAAATAATAATTAAAAAAAATTAAAATTAAAATTAAAAAATAAATAAATAAATATAAAATATAAATAAATAAATAAATATAAAATAAATATAAATATAAAATATAAAATAAAATAAAAATATAAAATATAAAATAAAATAAAATATAAAATAAAATAAAATAAAAAATAAAAATAAAATAAAAATAAAAAATAAAAATAAAATAAAAATAAAAAATAAAAAAATAAAATAAAATAAAAGAGTTAAGAAATGTGTGTTAAATATTTGTTATCTTAAAAACCAATGAATAATTCGTATAGTTCAAGGGCTAGTGCAAGGTAATGATACCCAATTATGACACGTTAGTTGCAATGACGTGCCGGAAAAACAAAAATATTATCATTAAAATGAATTATTAGAGGTACCTACAAAACTTTTTTGAATTAGGTGTAAGAAGATGAAACGTACAAAAACGGATGACCTTCCGGAATATATAACTTTTATTTATGGAAGCATAGTATAACCACCCCCAAAATGTCATTATTTTAAGATTGGTGTGTTATTTTTTCTCTAAAACATAATGCACATGTTTTAGTTGAGCAACCTGTTTGGTATGTAAATTGTCAATTTATGAGCAAACAAATATGTAGAGGTGTAGGCAATAGATGAATCTTGTGCGTGGCTATTTTTCCAAAATTTTAAAAGTTAATTTTGTATTTATTTTAAATTATGAAAGTCAGTGAAGCCTTAAAACGACATGGTCAAGTGTTGGTCCACCATATCATAGTCTAAAAATAATAATAAAAAAACTTTTTTTTTACCTTGTAGGTATTCTTGTACTCTTGTGCGGGTTCTTTTCCACTCTCGAAATAGGTAAGCCAATCAAAATTTATAGCCCAAACAAACGACCTATGTTTTTTACAAATTTGACATGAGTGCAGTTAAAAATGAATTAAAAATAGAAAAAAACAACAGATCTATTCCAAAAATATATAGTTAGGATTTGCACACATAGCTCGACAAGTGTGCGCAATTTCATCTGTGGTGAACTAGTGGAGCATCTACAGAACTAGGTGTGAAAAACATGAAGTTACAGCATTTGATGTGTTCTGCCATAAATCAGACCGACCCTCAAGGTTTGGCAATCCGAAGCTAATTCCAAGCCTGCAAGGGCGTCAAAACCAATTTGAATCTAGACATGTGCACGCGGATAGGTGCACATGTGTTAATAGAAGCGCGCACACGGATAGGAGCGCATGCGTTACTAGAAGCACCCACGCAGATATGCGCGCACACGTAACTAGAAGCGTGCATGTGTTGCTTCTTTCTCTATAAAATCTAATTTCCATTCCTAGACATAAAAGTTCCAAACTATTTTCATTCACTTTTTTGTTGAATAAGATGAGATTGCCTCTAATTTTGGGACCCCCCCCGCCTCTCTATAACCCCACTCCCCTCTCTTCCTATCCACCCAATCCCCCCCACTCTCTTCCACTCTATCCACCCTTATTGTTATCGTCATCTTAATTATCTTCACCATCATCGTTGTCGTCGTTGTCATCATCATCTTCATGTTCATCATTGTTGACACTATATTTGAAAATGCTCAAACCCTAAAAATTTGTCAAAAAATTTCCAAAAGAAGTGAAGTTACTACAAATGGGTTGAAGTAAAGGTTCATAATACAAAAAAAAAAAAAACAACAAGAAAAACCCACATATCCAAAGTCCAAAAGTAAATTTTGAAGAGGTTAAGTCTTGGTCAAGTTTCAATGGCGGAGATGAAAATAGTAGAGATCAACGGTTGTTATAGTTTCCCGCACCGCCAAAAGGATCATTTGCAAATGTTAGTGAGCGGTTGTGGACTCAATACCACCGGATACGTGTCACGGTTTCATTAATCTGCATCAACATGGTAGTGGTATCACAAACCACCACAACGCCATGCAGAACCACCAAAGGATAAGGCACGGCGGGCCATAGCACATGGCAATATAATAAGCAGTGGGCCATTGCACGTGGCAGATGGAGAAGGTGTAAGGGAATACGCCACATATTGATATCAATCAAAGGGATAATATACATTGGGACAAAATCAACGGCCAAGTTTCATCCGCATCAGGAAAGGTGCGCACTTGATAGAAGAAAGAGCGGTCGCGGAAATTAAACCACTCTAACAGGTGTCATAACATGGTTGATCCACACAAGGAAAAAACCAGAGAAGAAAACCGTTATTGGGATCACGGATACCACCTTGGGAGATAAAGGGACGCAAGATCTAACGGCTCAAATCAAAAGGCTCGTGATCAACGGTTGGATATAAACTACATTCAAAAAGCTGCCAAAAAGTTAATCAAAAAGGCTTATATATAACAAAAGGGTTTCAAATAACGACACTTTGTATATGTGTCGCTATCCCTGGGAGCTCTGAAGACTGGTGGAGATCAGCAATTGCGATAGAAAGATAATGACGTGTCTATACAAGTAGGTTCTGGTGACCTGGCCCACTTTTTTAAATGGAATTTTGTTTGAAGAAACGTTTTAAATGGAAACTGTACATGATGTAGATGTTTTTAAAGCAAAAGAAGCTATAGAAGATAGAGATGGGAACATTCATGATGCCCAAACTAGGTTACCAGTCACTGAAATTAAACTTAGGTTGTCTAAATTATTAAAAGAAGGTATAGACATGCACAGAGTCCACCAGTCATCCTTGTTAGCCTTTTGCCCGGACCAAATCCCATCTTTTCCAGAATTTATATCGTGGTGTGCTAAGAATTATTCCAGAGAAGAAAGAATTGTTTTAGATAGTCAGAAAACCAGAGTCGTTTGCAAAATAGAGCCTGCCGTCGTAGTTAAAGCCCTAGAAATAGAATTTTCCCAAACCCTCGAGTTTGAGATTTTTTCTGAAACTTCTGTTATTGAATTTTATCAGCAAACCCTTCAAGATGATAGAGAAAAGTTTTTGTCTACATGTCTTAAACCAGAAACCAACATTTCAGATATCCTGTACCCTATAGATATCAATTTATTTGATGAAAATACCCAATTGGTTCTGACATTGTTGGCTTTAATCCTAGGGTTTGATACAGACATGTATGTAACCGAGTTTCAATTGAGTCTTTTGTATAAAATGAGTACAATTCAGTCAGGAATTGATGAAAATCAAATCCCTCGACTTAATTTTGAAGAATTTTTGACAGAGAAGATTCATGACCAGATGGTCAATTTCCCCACTCTGAGGCATTTCAGATTTCAGTCTTTTCTGATGAAAATGATCATGGTAGCCAGTCATGAAGAGTTGCAATTCCCTGAAATCATTTTCACAACGTTGTTAGAAAATAACATGTTCAATTACATAAATTATATGCTCTTTGAGATTTACAGAATGATCTTTGGTGAAAAATTGCCTAAAGTATTACCAAAAATGCAAACATGTATGCAATTGAGTGCAGAGTACGCTGTAGGAGATTGGTTTTTGTCAAAGGATAGTACAGTGATCAGATTATATGGTTTAAAACATAAACCTTATGTTTTCCTAGCATTTCTTAGCATAAGGGTTTTTGCTTTGGAGTTCCTGAGACAGAAGTTAATTGTTGAAGATAATAATTTCTTGCTTTTCAAACAAGCAACAGATATCAAGTATCCATTTATACTTGGCCCATTCACAGTGAAAAATAAAAATGCTACTGTTTATATAGAGAAATTATTGAAAGATATGGGTTTTGAGACAAACATGGATATTGAGTATGATCCGTTAAACATAATATCAAAACGGAGAACAGATCATCGCATCAAAGCGTTGAATCATCAGACGATTGAGGGAATGTTTGACAGAGCCAATTGGTTGGAGTATAAGGAAGAAATCATTCCAGATTCA
Organism: Larix kaempferi; assembly: GCA_027924585.1. Classification (NCBI taxonomy): domain Eukaryota; kingdom Viridiplantae; phylum Streptophyta; class Pinopsida; order Pinales; family Pinaceae; genus Larix; species Larix kaempferi. Next base: position 3,163,465 of record BSBM01000434.1, read on the forward strand.
CATGATAAAGAAATGGTATTGACAGATACAACAGTAGAGGTAGAAAGCACGATGAATACTACAATGGTGGGGTTTAAAAGACCCATACAGGATGTTGTGAATAGTGAGGGTGAAGGAACAAAAAAAGGAAAAAAGTTGAAAATGGATGAAAAACAAGAGTTAATAGCAGTTTCAGAAGAGGAAAAAAGAACTGAAGTAAAAATACAAGAGCTCATGGTAAAGGAATACAATATCGAAGAATCCCCGGTCGGAGATGATGTAAATAGACCACATAATATGATCGATGTATTTAATGAACACAGTCAGAATAAACAGGAATCCTCCAGACAAACCAGTCTGTTATTTCCAAAGGTTAGAAATATATCCAACACTAAAGTCAATTTGTTTACTAGCAGAATTGTCAAAGAAAATTCTTTGAAATTTTCAGTTGTTACTAAAGATAAGATCTCAGAGATGAAGGTAGATCTGACCAAAATCAATGCCCCAGATAAAATTTTATTGCACAGACAAACAGGAGAGGTTATATATTCATATTATTTGGGAGCAATATTAAAGGTAGACAAATTAAGAAATTCACTGGATAAATTGAATAACCAGTTGAGACAAGAGAAAGCGGAAAATAAGTCTCGACAACAACAAATAAAAAGATTGCAAATAGATCTCATAAACAAAGAGGGAGATGCAGCGTCAAAATTGCTCAAAGAAAAGGATGATACGATTATAATGTTAAGGTGAAAGTTAAAGATCCCAGACACTGTGCTTATCCAAGGAGCCGAACTAACAGTACTGGAAAAAGAAAAAGAAGAGCTGTCAAATGAAGTAAAGGATGTTACTGCAAAAATGTTGAAGCTCACCGAGGAAAAAGATCATTGGGAAAAAGAGAAATTTGGTTTGGAAGAGCAGTTGGAGGAAATAAAGAAAAACTTAGTAGAATTTGGACAGCAACAGGTGCATGGAGAAATAGATGAAGATAAAACTGGATTATATGGTCTCTTACAAGCCATGTCCCAAGTGAGTTTGAAAGAAGGTGAAATTAAAGAATTGAAGATGGAAATACAGAAGCTCAAAGAAGAAAATGAAACTAAAGATAAGGAAATAAAAACTTTGCAACTAAGGAATCAAGAATTAAGTGATAATAATAAAGGTTCGGCAGCTCATGTGACAGGGAAAGCTGCTATGCAAGGTTGCAAACATATGGTATGGGATCAAATTATAAAAGAAGTTGAAAAATTAAGACCCTATTTGGATTATATAAGAGTCAAAGAAAAAGTAGCCAAAGACGCCTTTGAGAGTTGTAGAGCAGTCAGAGAAAATTTAAATAAAAAGCCAAAAGAAATAGCACAGAGAGCTATAACTTTCTTAAACAGTTTAACTGAAGCAGACTTGACAGCAATGAATATAATGAATAGAATTTCAATCATTACATGGGCCAGAAGAATCTTGGGAAAATATTCACATGTTGAAAATATTGAAGCTAAAGCTGGAGATATATGGGAGGAAGTAATAAAGTTTAAGAAGCGATTTGAAGAATTCATA
>BSBM01000434.1:6252500-6357500 GCA_027924585.1 Larix kaempferi
TATGGAATGAGCATATCTGTAAGTATATGCACCTTTCCTTTCTCTATGAATCCAAATATGATAATATTAATCCATATTTACCATCCTTACACTATCCCCTCACCTTTAATAATGATTTTTTTTCCCAAAACTAAGACTTTACCACTTCATGCTCTATTCAACATGATGATTGTTGGTATAGTCCCTAGTTCCCCACTCTCCAACACCTCCCCACCCTAGATATTGCACATTGAAAGGTCAAATTATATTCCCCCTAATCACCCTTCCCAAGACCATGATCCTTGTTAGAAACCTTTGCATCCTCCTTAAGGTTTTGCACAAAACAAGGTATACATTCATTCTATTGTGATGCATTGTTAAATTCAACCATGGGTATTTTAAACTCAAAATCACATTCTATCATCTCAAGGTTTATAGATCTAAGGAAATAGTTTTTTGTTGTTTCTTCAACTCCTTAATGTGTTATATAACCTAGTAATTTACGATGGTAAAGGACATTGCCTCAAATGGAAGGATATACCATTCCACTAGGAAGACAAAGCAATCAAACTAGGTGCAAAATTTAGAATTGATAACATTAAGGGAGAAAGCAAAAAATGCAACTAATTAAGGTTACCTTATTTGTTGTAGAAAAACTATCAAACTATTCCCAAGGAATCTCTAGCCATCTCTGTTGTAGGGTGTTACTACCATAATTTTTATGAATTCATGGCCAGGCAAGACACTAGTTTCTCCTCTCTACACTTGACCAAACATCATCTATATTGATTGGAATTGTAAGGGATAATGATGTTTATTCAAACACAAATAAACCAACATAGTCTGTAGTTGTATATGTTAATTTGTAAAGTGGTAAGCTATGTTGGAATGTGTCAGGTTCATTGTATAATGGAACTAATATCTTATTTGTTGTTTCTTTTGCAGGGGTAGGCTTGATAGTTGTGTTAAAGAGAATTTTGGAGATGGGAAACCCACAAAATGAAAAATAAATAAATAGAAGGAATCTTCCCATTGAAAAGGTCAATGACTTAAGAGAAAAGGCCAGGTTGGGAATGGAAAGACTGAGACATGGTCCTATCATTGCCCCGGATCATGCCACTGATCCTAACACAGTTGTTGACACGACAACCTCTTGTTCAGAACCACGGGTAAAGTGGTCGCGTCCAATGGACCCAACTCAAATTCCAACATCAACACAATATCCAACCAACAATCCATCAACGAGTCATTCTGAATTTCCTCATGACACAAGAATTTTGGGAGATGCTACATGTGTAGAGATGGACATACAAGCCTCGCTTAATTTGCAATCTCCCCAAGAAGACCACAACCCTGTCGACCACACTCCCATTATGGCCCAATATATGAACCAAGCACCACAACAAACAAGCTCGGGTATTCATGTATCATGTCCACCCTCCCTACCTCGACTGTCCAGTGTAAGAAGAAGAACGCCTAGACGTATTCATGTGGATGAGAGTGCTATGTCAGGTCTTGAAGGCAAGTTGCCAAAATGCACTATCGAATGGCAATGCAGCAAAATTGTCAAAGGATATTTTGAATCCAAAGGTGATGTAGGTAAATGTCAATTATTGCTATGTTTGTTAAAGTCACATTCTTTAGCTGTTGTTAGGAGAATTTTGGGCATAAAGATGGTTAAAAGTTCAGAGGCCAACAATCATATTGTTAGAAATCTCCAATCTGCATTTAATGCGACTGGGAAGAAGTCTCATACAAAATATCTTTGTGCAGCTTGTCGTGTTTTAGCGAAATCAATTGTAAGCAAGTCCACAAGGAAACGTCGCCTGCTATCACACACTTCTCACATACTCAAATTAAATAGAAAAACTATTAAAAAGTACTATGTTATAAGAGAAAATATTGACACTCTGGGTGGAAACGATTGTTGGGATTTTGTTGGTAGGTTGCCTCATGCAGATAGGAAGCTAATTGATGTTGTTAAGGATTTAGTACAAAAGTTTTGGCATGATCATACTAGATCTTCATCAAACCAAAGAGACGTGCTAAAACTGAGAAAAGGTTCTACTGAACGTGAGCCCCATGTTAAACACTTCCTTGACACCACACAGACTGAACTCTATGAGGGATTCAGGAATGAGCACACACAATTGAACCTGGGCCAAAGGTCCTTTGAGAAATGCAAACCATGGTGCATTCGTATATGCATTGATCGGAACACTTGTTGTTGTAGATACCACGTAGAATATGAATATTATTATGACACCTATAAACATATATTTTGTGATTTGCATACTGACATTGTGCAAGGATGCAATGAATCCATACTACCACCAAATGCATCAAGAGACTTTATCCACAACATCATGTGTCCAAGGCCCAAAGGACAAAAGTATTATGAAAAATCATGTCTATATGGGACATGTTCTATGTGCAGTGGGTTTTCTCTTTTGAACCATTGCATTCATGAAAGCAAGGACACAGAATTTGGCATGATGGGTGTGGAGATGCAGAGCTTCAAGTACATGACCTATCAATTAGACAGTGTCAGAGAAAGTAAAAAGATTGCATTGGTAAAGTCACAGGTACAAATGAATATTGCATATTTTTCATATTACACGTTCAATTTATGGCATATACATTTTTCCAAATGCCACATTGTAATATTTCCCTTGTTTCCATGGTAATAGGTACCGGTATGTGGCTTCTTGATGGAATTCTACGAGAAAACCGAGCATTCTGTTCAACATGTGCATGTAGCACGATGGCAAGATGAGCAGTACAGAAAATGCAGGGACACATTTCCTGTTGGAACCATAGTGTTAATTGTGGATTTTGCAGAAAATTACACCCTTCAGCCACAAAATGAAATATAGAGTCAATACTACCATTCAGACCAAGTCAGCATCATGGTACATATTATGTATAGGCATGGGCCAGAGAGCAGCAATGACAAGAGGATAATACGGAAGGAGACAAACTTTTACATAAGTGATGATAGAACCCATGATCTGCATTATGTGCAACATTGTTTTTTAATTTTCTATGATCAATTGAAGGAGAGAGATATATAGATGGATCAGCATTGGATATGGTCGGATGGTTGTGCGGGCCAGTTCAAAAATGGCCGAGTATTCCAATGGATGAGTACTTTGCATAAGACTTATAATGTGCTGCATATATGGAACTATTTTGAGATCGGGAACGACAAAGGTGAGCATGATGGGGCCGGTGCATGCATCAAGACCGCACTATGAAGGGAAGAGATGAGGTTTGACAAGGAACCTCATATCCGAGATGCACGGTCCACAGTTCAATGGTGCTCCGCAAAAATGTCAGAATGAGCAAGAGATCAACAAACATCATTAGTGTCAGGACGTGTGGCGAGAAATTTTTGGCTAGTGGTTAACATAGATCGATCATGTTCCTATAGTTGCGGCACAGTACAAGGAACATGTGGATTTGATTCAGTTCGAAGCTCAAACAACCACTTATTTGAAATATGGACGCGAAAGCTTGCATGCTTTTGCAACCCTTGTAGCAGTGGTGAATGGGATGAATGCGAATGAATGGACTGGGTTAATGAATGGGATTGTGTGTCACTTGCAGTAGACCAATGTGCATTTGTTGAAACAACCCAGTTAGAGGAGGGCCAGTCAGCGATTTCAACAAACTACGACCATATCTCAGATCTTATACAACCAGGACAAATATACGTAGTTGTTGCACCAAAATACAATGAATGGGGCATGGATTATTGGTTGGAACGGTGCATCCAAGATAAGCAAACCCTCTATAAATCATTAATTGACGATGAAGGAATTGAATTTCCTACTGGCTCGATGGTCGTTAAGGGGAAATATCTTACACTAGATGGGAAGTCAAGAAAGACTAGTGAGCATGTATTCATGGATTACAAACCAGTTTCAGTGGTGTATCACTTCACAAATTTGATCGTTGGCACAAACATCCATCTTCAGACAATGTCAAGCAAGAGCTCAACCAAGGTATGCTACTAGCTGCCTCATTCAGAGCATGAGAGATTGATGGAGACAATTAGAAATAGAGAGGACCCAAATGGATTTATTGAATGAGGCCAGTCAACTTTACATAAGAGAAAGAATTGCATCAAAGAATGTTCTGTTCTACATCGAGGTATGTGTAGTTTTATGTTATTTCGTTGGTACATGCATTTTTTGTTGATACATACATACATACATGTCTTTGCCTATGTTTTTTATTTTTCCTATATGTATTAAACTGTTCCATACTTCTCTTTTATGTTGAATAAAATGGTGATGTGATTTGGATCAAATTTGAGTAAATTGAGTTAGTATTTTCTTAAATATATCTATTTATGTTTGTAGCATTTGAAGATAGCGGTTTTGATAGGTTCTCAATATTAGAATTACCTAGCTTTTAGGAAATTTTTTGAAGTGCATAATCTATTACAATGGTCTTGAAAATTTAACTTGGTAGATGAAACCTTCTAGGAATCCATGCATGGATAGAAGGGTCTTCCACTTGGGGTAGGGAGTTATCATAAAGTTTCAAGGGTGGTATTTTTGAGATCTATAATTGAGAAAAGCATTGGGGAACAGTGAAATTCCTTATCGATCAAATATCTCTTTAGTTTCTCTCTCTTTAGTTTTGTGTCCAACAAACCTTTTTCATGCTTTGGGTACCTTTAGGTATATCCCCAACCCAAAAAAATCTTATATTATGATGATTATGTTGGTTTAGGGTTTTGGTTCCCCATGCTCTTATAACCCAAAAAACTCTTATATCCCCAACATTTTTCATAGATTTGGTTCCCCATGCTCAATGCTCACCCAAATCTAGCTAGATTTTGGGTTTTTTCCCTTATCCAAGCATCGTGTCATCAACCTAGGGTTTCCACTAATATATTTTAAAACATGCTCATTTATGGTTGGATATTGATGCTTTATTCCTATAGATAACCACTTAGAGGGACTTGTCATCATCATCACCAACATCATCTCTAGGATCCTCATCAACATCTCCATCATCATCATCTTCTTCATCATCACCATCACCATCACCACCATCGTCAACGTCTTCATCATCGCCGCCATATTCATCATCATCATTAACTCTAACTCTAACCCTAATTCAATTTCCTTCTATAGCTCTAGCCCCAACCCTCACCCAAACCCTAGCACTAAAGCCATCTTCTTCATCATCGCCATCACCATCACCATCACCGTCACCATCACCATCACCATCACCATCACCATCACCATCACCATCACCATCAACGTCTTCATCATCACCACCATCTTCATCATCATTAACTCTAACTCTAACCCTAATTCAATTTCCTTCTATAACTCTAGCCCCAACCCTCACCCAAACCCTAGCACTAAGCCATCTTCTTCATCATCGCCATCACCATCACCATCACCATCACCATCATCGTCACCATCATCGTCACCATCACCATCACCATCACCATCAACGTCTTCATCATCACCACCATCTTCATCATCATCATCATTAACTCTAACTCTAACCATAATTCAATTTCTTCTATAACTCTAGCCCCAACCCTCACCCAAACCCTAGCACTAAGCCATATTCTTCATCATCGCCATCACCATCACCATCACCATCACCATCATCGTCACCATCACCATCACCATCACCATCGACGTCTTCATCATCACCACTATCTTCATCATCATCATTAACTTTAACTCTAACCCTAATTCAATTTCCTTCTATAAATCTAGCCCCAACCCTCACCCAAACCCTAGCACTAAGCCATCTTCTTCATTATCGCCATCACCATCACCATTACCATTACCATCATCGTCACCATCACCATCACCATTACCATTACCATCATCGTCACCATCACCATCACCATTACCATTACCATCATCGTCACCATCACCATCACCATCACCATCAATGTCTTCATCATCACCACCATCTTCATCATCATCATTAACTCTAACTCTAACCCTAATTCAATTTCCTTCTATAACTCTAGCCCCAACCCTCACCCAAACCCTAGCACTAACCCATCTTCTTCATCATCGCCATCACCATCACCATCACCATCACCGTCACCATCACCATCACCATCACCATCACCATCAACGTCTTCATCATCACCACCATCTTCATCATCATCATTAACTCTAACTCTAACCCTAATTCAATTTCCTTCTATAACTCTAGCCCCAATCCTCACCCAAACCCTAGTACTAAGCCATCTTCTTCATCATCGCCATCACTATCACCATCACCATCACTGTCACCATCACCATCACCATCACCATCACCATCAATGTCTTCATCATCACCACCATCTTCATCATCATCATTAACTCTAACTCTAGCCCTAATTCAATTTCCTTCTATAACTCTAGCCCTAACCCTCACCCATACCCAAGAACTAAACCATCTTCTTCATCATCACCATCACCATCACCATCACCATCACCGTCAACGTCTTCATCATCATCATTAACTCTAACTCTAACCCTAGTTCAATTTCCTTTTATAACTCTATCCCTAACCCTCACCCAAACCCTAGCACTAAGCCATCTTCTTCATCCTCACCATCACCATCACCCTCACCATCAACATCACCATCATCATCATGTCTTCATCATCAACACCATCTTCATCATCATTATTAACTATAACTCTAACCCTAATTCAATTTCCTTTTATAACTCTATCCCTAACCCTCACCCAAACCCTAGCACTAAGCCATCTTCTTCATCCTCACCATCACCATCACCATCACCATCACCATCACCATCACCATCATCATCAACGTCTTCATCATCACCACCATATCCATCATCATCATTAACTCTAACTCTAACCCTAACTCTAACTCTAACTCTAGGTTCCTCATCAACGTCTCCATCATCATCATCTTCTCCATCGTCATCATCTTCATCACCATCACCATCACCATCACAATCATCATCAACATCTTCATCATCATCATCATACATGCCTGGCGGACGATTTTACAGAGTTGACCCCCGTGTGCAAAAATTGCACACTCCCTCACTGAGCAAAACCCTAGTTTCCAAGATGGACGTACAAGATGGCACCAGGGCCACGCGACCGGTGTGATGCACTTGCAATAATTAATTAATAAGAATATACGAAATAGCAGAAATGACAGAACTTAGAATCACTTTTATATTGATCACAGGCCACTTCGAGGGGGCAACTTCCTTTGAGCAAGCTTAATACAAATAAATTCATGGTGCCTTCATAGGCCTCAACACACACTTATATACTAAGTCTAGGCGCCAATACTATAGGTCAAAACCATGGGCCACTACAAACTATGGATCAACAATACTACGGACGACTTACAAAGCATATGCGCCAACAACAATAACATAAACTATTGATCAACAAATATTACGGGATGACTTACAAGGCATATGTGTCCAACAACAATATACTAACAAAGTAAAGACATGGGTTCCTAACATCCCCTCCCCCTTAAAAAAAGCTTTGTCCTCAAAGCTTTAGATGTGGAAATTGTTGTTGAATTTGAAGGAGTGGTTCCCATGTAGCATCCTCTGGTTGCATGTCATGCCAGTGAATTAAGACCTCTGTGATAGAGCGAGAATGAAGTTGACGAGTGCGCCGATTGAGGATGGCCTCCGGCTCCAAATGGATGGATCCTTCATTATCTAGTTCAGGTAAAATAGTTTGTGCACTAATGTTGGTGCCAAGAACTTTCTTCAGACAAGAGACATGAAATACTGGATGAATGTGGGAAGAAGGAGGAAGTTCCAATTTATAAGCAATGGACCCAATCTTCTCAAGAATCCGATATGGCCCATAGAACTTTGGAGCGAGCTTATGACGCCCTTTGAGTTTCAGGGAGGATTGCTTGTACGGATGGAGATGAAGAAAAACCATATTGCCTGCTTGAAAAGTGCACTCAGAACGGTGTTGATCAGCTTGTTGCTTCATGCGATTTCTTGCCATGTGAAGATTGTCCCGCAAAATGCGAAGAATCTGATCGTGGTTTCAAAGGACCGTGTCAACTTCCTGAACTGGTGAACTGTTGGGGGTGTATGGAAGAAGAACTGGAGGTGCCTGACCATAGACTGCTTCATATGGGGTCATTTTAGAGGCAGTGTGGTAAGAGGTATTGTACCACGATTCAGCGAGAGGGAGCCAATTTTCCCACTGATGTTGTTGTTCAGAGGTGAAGCAACGAAGATAAGTTTCCAAGCATTTATTGATAATTTCAGTCTGACCATCTGTTTGTGGTTGATACCCTGAACTCATCTTCAGTTTGGTGCCAGTGTGGCGAAATAGATCTGTCCAAAAATGACTGGTGAAAGTCGCATCACGATCCGAGACAATGGAAGAAGGGATGCCATGAAGACGAAAGATCTGGTCTAGGAAAATTTGAGCGACTGAGGAGGCTGTATAGGGATGGCTGAGAGCACAAAATTGACTATATTTTGAGAGGCGATCAACCACAATGAGAATCACTATCTTCCCACTAGATTTAGGGAGCCCTTCAATGAAATCCATAGAAATATCTATCCAAATCCGTGTAGGTATGGGCAAGGGTTCAAGCAATCCTGGAAGGAGTGTTGTTTCACCCTTATTGTGCTGGAAGGTATCACATTCGTCCACCATCTGTTGAATTGTCCTTTTCATGCCCTGCCAAAAGAAGTTACGTCGTGCTCGTTCATACATTTTGAGGGACTCAGAGTGCCCTGCCGATGGAGAAGCATGGAGTTCATAGAAGACAGCCTGTTGGAGATCTGTGCTTTGGGGAAGCACCAGACGACCCTTGTATCTCAGAGAATCACTATCCCAAGAGTAATGTGGTACAACAGAAGGGTTGCTGGTCAAGCATTGGATGATTTGAGATAAGGAAGAGTCATTGACATAACTCTGTTGAACAGATTGGAACCAATTTGGAATAGGCATAGAAATAGCTGAAAGAGAACCTTGGGCATCAAATGTGCGAGAAAGAGCATCTGCCACAATATTTTCTTTACCCTTCTTGTAAGTGATCTCATAGTCATAACTCATGAGTTTGCTAACCCATTTTTGTTGTGCTGGAGAGGAGACACGCTGTTCCAAAAAATATTTCAAACTCTGGTGATCAGTCTTGATGCAGAAATGATTCCCTAATAGGTATGGTCGCCACTTCTGTACTGCATGCGAAATAGCCATCATTTCCTTCTCATATGTAGAGGCAGCTAAATTCTTACCTGAAAGGGATTTGCAGGTGAACGCAATGGGGTGTTCATCTTGAAGGAGAACAGCACCAAGTCCATTGCCGCAAGCATCACTCTCAATAGTGAAGGGCTTGGAAAAATCGAGCATAGCTAGAACAGCTGTAGTACACATAGCTTGTTTCAGTTTGTCAAATGCACACTGAGCAGCGTGTGTCCATGTAAAAGCATCCTTTTTCAATAGAGCAGCTAATGGAGCTGCAATCTTCCCATAATCCTTGACAAACTTGCGGTAGTAGCCAGTCAACCCCAAAAAACCACGAAGGCTCTTGAGTGTTTGAGGATGCGGCCAATTGTTCATGGCATCGATTTTGGCAGGATCCACGCGAACCCCTTGTGCTGAGATAATGTGCCCGAGATACTCAACTTCCTTTTGTCCAAAAACACATTTAGACTGCTTGGCGTGGAGATGATGGTCAGAGAAAAGTTGCATGACAAGATCCAGACGCTGGAGATGTTCATCCCATGTTTTACTATAGATGAGGATATCATCAAAGAATACCAAAATGAATTTCCGCAAGTAGGGCCGAAATATTTTATTCATTGAGGCCTGGAATGTGGAAGGAGCATTAGTGAGGCCAAAGGGCATGAACAAAAAATCATAATGGCCATCATGTGTGCGGAAAGCTATTTTAGGGATATCATCCTCATGAACCCGAATTTGATGATACCCAGAACAAAGATCCAACTTGAAGAAAAATTGAGCCCCATGAAGCTCATCAAGAAGCTCATCAACAACAGGAATTGGAAACTTATCCTTGATGGTGAGGTGATTAAGTGCTCGGAATTCAATGCAAAGGCGCCATGACCCATCTTTTTTGCGGACAAGAAGAACTGGAGAAGAAAAGGAACTAGTGCTTGGGCGAATAATACCTTGCTTCAATAAGTCCCGAATGAGCATTTCAATCTCCATTTTTTGGTGAAATGGGTAGCGATAGGGCCTGATGTTGGGAGGAATGCTACCAGGAAGGAGCTGAATATGATGGTATTCTAGCCTTGAAGGTGGCAATCCCACTGGTTCAGCAAAGACACCTATACATCGATCCAGAATTTGTTGTATATCCAAAGGAGTAGTGGAGACCACTGATGGTCGCATCTGAATGGAATGGATCTGAGCGATGACACCATGTGAATTCTTCTTGAGGAGTTTTTCCATGCGATGTGAACTTATGATGCTAAGAGACCTTGGTTGTAATCCTGTCAATGTGTGTTTTTGTTCATTGAGGGAAAACTGCATCCAAAGTTCAGCAAAATCCCATAAGATAGGGCCAAGTGTACGTAGCCATTGAGTTCCCAAAACCACATCACATTTGCCTAAGGTTAAGGCAAACATGTCAGAGTGCAAGGTATAATCTCCCATATAGATACGCACATTTCGACACTTCCCTTTGTAAGGTAAGGTGCCCCCATTGGCAACCATGACTTCAAAGTTGGAGCAAGGATGGATAAAACAATCAGCTTGTTTGGCGAACCAAGGGTCAATGAAATTATGAGTGCTACCAGAATCAATGAGTATTGTAAGAGGAAGCTTCTTGAAGTAACCCCTGACTCGCATTGTTTGGGGGGTGGTGATTCTAGCTAAAGCATGGAGAGATATCTCTGGCTGGTCATCTTGATATGGAGGGTCAATAGGCGGTTCCTGAATGTCGACCTGAGCATCCATTGTTTCTGGATCTTCGTCACCAATTTCAGAGGCAGGCGGAGAATCCACATCCAAGAGATAGAGATTTTGCTGAACACATCTATGTCCCCGAGTGAATTTCTCATCACAATTATAGCAAAGCCCCTTTTCTCTGCGTGCTTGCATCTCTATTTTAGACAAACGCTTGATAGGAGTTGGTCGAGGAGCCTGCGGTATGGGTGGTCGTTGAGAACCCATATTTAGGAAGGGAACAAAAGTGGGCTTGGAGCATTGTTGGGCTGCAATCTTGTCTTCTTCCAACTTAGCCAACCCTAGGGCTTCCATCATTGTGTTGGGATAGAAAATTTTGACCTCAGAGTGGATGGCATCCTTTAGACCACTGATAAAACAACTCCGGTAAAAGTCATCAGACAATCCTTCAGTGTGGTTGGCTAGTTTCTCAAATTTGGTTTGATACTGTCTCACAGTACCAATTTGGCGAAGTTTAGTGAGGGCTCCTGTGAAGTCATCAAAAGCACTAGGACCAAATCGTTGCAAAAGGAGCTGGCAAAAGTCTGGCCATTTCAGCTCTTCATGAGCCTTGATGTACCAATGGTACCATTGAAGAGCTTCCTGTTCTAAATGAAAGGATGCAAGCGGAACTTTGTTGACATCAAAAGTATTATGCAGACTAAAATACTGTTCTGCATGATAGATCCATCTAGTTGGATCAGTACCATTAAAGCGAGGAAAATCAAGCTTCAGACCACGGAAATTGCTAGAAGAAGAGAACCCATTGTCTGATGAAGACTCAGACTGTCGTTTGTTGTTCATAGATGAATGTTCAAGATGGAGGCCGAGAAATTTTTCATCCAGATCCTGGAGTTTGGCTTGGATGGCTGCAAGTGCTTCTTCCATGGTTTTTGCTCCTATGCGGGTGACAACCATAACCAGGAGTTTTTTTTTAGGTTGACTGGGTAAAAAAACAAAAAGAGAAACTGCTTCAGTAAAGGAAAATATGGATTTGGGAAAAAATCTGAAGGGTAATTGGGGTTTGACTAGGTTTTGGACACTGTCGAATAGACAGAGAAGCAAAAAATGAGGATTTCAGAAGCGGGGTGAAAGAATGGGAAAATCTGGCAGAGGGGGACAAAGAAGCAGAATTCGGAAAGAAACTCTGTGGTAAAATTTGAAGGTGATTGGGTGAAATCTGAGGAAGTTATGGCAAACCCTAAAAACAGACAAATGTGGGATTTCGAGCTTTGGGAAGTGGAATTGGGGATAGGGTCCTCAGGAATGAAATATGTAGAATGGGATTACAGGGGTTCCTCGAAAGTTTCAAGGGAAACAGAGTGAAAACAAGGGAGATATGGAGAAAAAACTAAATTTTATACTCTTTCAGAATGGAGCGGCTACGGCTCGAAAGGGATCTGAAACAGATAGATCTGCAACGGCCTGGAAGTGAGCGGAAACAGAGGGATCTGAAACGGCGCCGAATGGATTGAAAACGGCTGGATCTAGAACGGCTTTCAGAATGGATTTGAACGGCTGGATCTGAAACGGGTGCAACAGTGATCGACAATAGTTCAGCTGAAAATAGATATGGACCCCAGGTATGTGCGGCTTCCTAACAGTTCAAGGGTTTCACTCGGCCACCAATGCTGTCTGATGGCTTGCGTATTAGGGCAGTACCCCTCACTCCAAGGCTCAAGTAAAATTGATAACCGCTTTGCCACAAACGACAGCTCTTGGTTTACCTCACGGGTGGGAACTAGTCAATCAAGTAGGGGTCATTGCCCTTTTTGCTGGTAGGTCCTCTCAATGGGCCAGCTACTTCGGAGTTCCTGTGGTACTCCTCGCAATGAGTTTTAGGGCTTATGCCCAAGTACTTCCCACAGTTAAGTGGATAGGGATTATTCCCAAATCCGAACCTACAACAGATGCGAAAAAAAAAAATTGGCAGAAATTTCACCCAACGAGTCCAAGAAGGTGCTCTTATACCAGATGTGATGCACCTGCAACAATTAATTAATAAGAATATTCAAAATAGCATAAATGACAGAACTCAGAATCACTTTTATATTGATCGCAGGCCACTTCGAGGGGGCAACCTCCTTTGAGCAAGCTCAATACAAATAACTTCATGGTGCCTTCATAGGCCTCAACACACACTTATATACTAAGTGTAGGCACCAATACTATGGGTCAAAACCATGGGCCACTACAAACTATGGATAAAAAATACTACGGGCGACTTACAAAGCATATGCGCCAACAACAATAACATAAACTATTGATCAACAAATATTACGGGACGACTTATAAGGCATATGCATCCAACAATAATATATTAACAAAGTAAAGACATGGGTTCCTGACAACCAGAGGAGAGGGGCAACTCTGGCACTATCCCGGCATCCTGAATCCAACGGAGTCAACAGTTCATCGATCAGAGCCACGGTCGTCATTCTATGGCTCGTTCTGTCTCGCATCCAAAAGGCCTTCAGGGACACCTACTGGATACCTGCTGGGGGCATAGAAGTCCAACCGTGCAGCAAAACCGGGTTCCAAGGAATCCCGCAGGTGTGTCTAGGCAGGTTCCGGCTGGGAACGCTAGCCGTAAGTGCCCGACGGATGATTTTGCAAAGTTGACTCCCATGTGCAAAAATTGCACTCCCTCACTGAGAAAAACCCTAGTTTCCAAGATGGATGTACAAGATGGTACCGGCGTCACAGGACTGGAGGAGAGTGGCACCCCTAGCACTATCCCGATGTCCTAAATCCAACGGAGTCGACGATTCGTTGATCGGAGCCACGGTCATCATTCTATGGCTCGTTCCATCTTGCATCCAAAAGGCCTTCAGGGACACCTATTGGATACCTGCCGGGGGCATGTAAGTCCAACCGTGCAGCAAAATCGGGCTCCGGGGAGTCCTGGAAGTGTGTCTAGGCAGGTTCTGGATGGGAACGCTGGTCGTAATTGCTCATCGAATGATTTTGCAGAGTTGACCCCCGTGTGCAAAAATTGCACACTCCCTCAGTGAGCAAAACCCTAGTTTCCAATATGGACATATAAGATGGTACCAGCGCCACGAGACCAGAGGAGAGGGGCACCCCTAGCACTATCTCGACATCCTAAATCCAATGGAGTCGATGGTTCATCGATCGGAGCCACGATCATCATTCTATGGCTCGTTCCGTCTCGCATCCAAAAGGCCTTCAGGGACACCTGCTAGATACCTGCCGGCGGCATAGAAGTCCAACCGTGCAACAAAACTGGGTTCCGGGGAGTCCTGCAGGTGTGTCTAGGTAGGTTCCGGCTGGGAACTCTAGCCATACCTACCCGATCGATGATTTTTTCCAATCTTTTCATTTTGTTGAATTATTTTCATAATTTTGTTTTGTTTAGGTTTTTCACTTATTTTGTTTTAAATTTTTTATTTATTTTTGTAAGTTTGATGTAGCTCCTATAGTTGAAGTTTCATTTCAAATTATGAGTGAGTCAGTTTGCTTATGAAATGACTGATGCGATGCTTTAAGGAATAATACAAGCTGGCAGCAAGTGTAATTTTCTATATATGCATATGTGCTGCCAGATTGTCCAATCATATTTGTGCAGGTTTCAAACCAAATCATAGAAGGAAAATCCGATGGTAGAGCATGAATTTTGTTGGATGCCACTTGGCTCAAAGTAATTACCGAGGACCGGAGGCCTCGGGGCAATTCCTTTAAGTGTACCTGAACGGACCCAGGGTGCCCGACTAGAATTCGCATAGCACCCGAACTGTGGCTAAGTTCATGAATCTGTCGATTCCGATGGGTCCGGGATGACGGGTTTCAGCTAGGGGACCCCCCACAGCATCCCCCGAAGACCTAGAAGCGGTGCCAATGGGCCATCTCCGAAGCTAGGGTTTTGCTCAGTGATGGCCATTCTAGATTCACTCAAGGGGTGCATTTCTCATCCGAAGGGCCCCGGGCATGCGTGGCCACCGTGGACAAGTCCACAATGGCCATGTGGACCTGTGGGAGGCTACGAAATCCAAGTCCTCTCACTGGTTTGGGTTCGGTGGCCCCGAGGAAAATCCTCCAAGTGTCCCTGAACGGCCCCGGGGTGCTCGACTAGAATTTCCATAGCACCTGAACCGTGGCTCAGTTCGCTAATCCGTCAATTTCGGTGGGTCCAATATGGTGGGTTTTAGCTAGGATACCCCCACAGTGTCCCCCAAAGACCCGAAAGCGGTGCCAATGGGCCATCTCTGGAGCTAGGCTTTTTCTCAGTGATGGCCATTCTAGATTCGCTCAAGGGGTCCATTTCTCATCCGGAGGCCCCCGGGCATGCGTGGCCACCATGGACAGGTCCACAATGGCCATGTGGACTTGTGGGAGGTGACGAAATCCAATTCCTCTCTCCGATTTGAGTTCCATGGCCCCGGGGGAAAATCCTCCAAGTGTCCCTGAACGACCCCCGAGGTGCTCGACTAGAAAGCCCGTAACACCCGAATCGTGGCTCGGTTCACGAATCCCTCGATTCCGGTGGGTCCAGGATGGCGGGTTTCAACTAGGGGACCCCCCACAGTGTCCCCCGACGACCCGGAAGCTGTTCCAACGAGCCATCTCTGGAGCTAGGGTTTTGCTCAATGATGGTCGTTCAGGGACACTTCGGGGATTTGCTCCAGGGCCACGAAACCAAAAACAACGAGCGGACTTGGATTTCATCGGCTCCCACAAGTCCACATGGCCACTGTGGACCTATCCACGGTGGCCACGCATGCTCGGGGGCCTCCGGATGAGAAATGCACCCCTTGAGCAAATCTGGAATGGCCATCACTGAGCAAAACCCTAGCTCCAGAGATGGCCCATTGGCACTGCCTCTGGGTCTTCAGGGAATGCTATGGGGGGTCCCCTAGCTAAAACCCACTGTCCTGGACCCACCGGAATCGATGGATTCATGAACCGAGCCACGGTTTGGGTGATACAGGCATTCTAGTCGGGCACCTCGGGGTCGTTCAAGTACACTTGGAGGATTTTCCCCAGGGCCACGGAACCCAAACCGGTGAGAGGAATTGGATTTCGTTGCCTCCCATAAGTCCACGTGGCCATTGTGGACCTGTCCATGGTGGCCATGTACCCCCGGGGGCCTCCGAACGAGAAATGCACCCCTTGAGCGAATCTAGAATGGCCATCATTGAGCAAAACCCTAGCTCCGAAGTTGTCCTATTGGCACCGCTTCCGGGTCTTTTGGGGACGCTGTGGGGAGTCCCCTAGCTGAAACCCACCGTCTTGGACCCACCAGAATCAACATATTTGTGAACCGAGCCACGGTTCGGGTTCTACGGGCATTCTAGTCGGGCACCCCGGGGCCGTTCAGGGACACCTTGGCACAATTAACTTGGCCCATTGACTTGGCCCAATTACTTATGGATGCAGGCTGGAGAAACTTCAAAGAGCCTCGTACCCTAATGATGTTTCCACCTTCATCCACTAGGAGAATATTCTTGCAAATACTGGTAAGCTCTTCGGGCTAGACGTAGTTATTTGCAGATGAATAGTGCAAAACATGTGCAGTGGTGATAACAAGTTTACTGTCTATTGAGTCTAATACTACATCTAGGAGATGCTCAACAAACTTTGAGATAGAAAGCTCTGTAATTTTAGGATACCGATTCAACCACTCATATAGTTTCTCACCTTCTTAAGGATCTAAATTTATAATTTCCTTTTGGGTAGATTCAGGCATTCTCTAGGATCTAAATTTATAATTGCCTTTTGGGTAGCTTCAGGCGTGGAATAATATTTGGCAGCACTTCCAAGCTCCCTAGACCATTTTGTCAACCACAATATGTGTGACTCCTTTGACGAAAGATAAATTCTGGTGTGGACGACAGCATTTGATACACTAGCCAGATCAATGTTGTTGGAAGAAGTTACATATTTCAACAAAGGAGCATTTTGCAGGTGACTTGAAAATCCCTTCCAATTTTTGGCAATAAAACAAAGAAGTTCAACGTACAGATTTTTAGGAAAGCTTGTCAACCAATCAAACAACCGAATACAGGGAGATAACCACGCCCAAAAAATTCAAGCTATTATAAAACTCTTGTTTATCAAAATAAGGATGGACTATGTGTGCATTACGAGGAATATGAAAGGGAAGGTACCTATAGACCCAAGTTTTCGATGATAGAGGTGAATTACCACTTACCAGAGCACAAAATGCTGGACAAAGGGATAATGGAACACAATGAATGATTCCCTGGTTCCACTTGTTATTGAAAATAATACTTTTGCTTGATGAAACCAGTAAAAAATATGCTTGTATTATAAATGGAAATCCTGTTACAATTTTCGTCGGAAGAAAAGCATAGATACCTACAACCGCCATATTTCCTTCTGTAATCCGCTCGCCCATCGGAGTGTGCAATTTTTTCACATGGGGGTCTGTTAACACCAAAAAAGTGCTCACTAGCTCATTCCCTTACTCACATGACCCATTTGTCCACTTTTCCACCATCTGAGCCTTTGAAACCAACAAAAGGTCACCAAAAGACCTTAGTACACCCCTTTTTCCATTAAAAAAGATTATTTTTCCAAGAAAATCATAAAAAACCCTCAAAAAGGGTCCAAATTCCCAAAAATATTAAAAAGGGAATTAAAATATTATTTTTATTCAAAAAAGGAAAAAGGAGGGAAAAGTACCTAAACCATGTTGGTCAATACCATTTGGTTTCCACAAAACCACAAATGGTATCTCCCACCACCAAAACCTATAAAAAGGTGGTAGGGGCTCCTCATTTCACATCCTTCCATTATCTCATCCTTATGCTGCTGAAATCTCCCCTGAGCACTTTTAGCCATTGAAGCAACCTTGGAGAAAGAGACCTATTGGAGTTTGGAGCTACTCATCTTGGGAGTTGCTCAACATCAACCTTCACCATTGAAGGTAATATCGCAAGCACTTGCTTGCCCCCCACTTTTCAATACAAAAAATTATTTATTATGTTTCTTGTTCTTGATTTTGAAATGTTTACATTATTTGCTTAGATTCTTGTTTAGATCCATGAAAAGTATTGTTTATTTAGTTTATTGTTTTTATTTCTATTGAAACTGCTACTACTAGTTAGTAGGTGCCCATAGCACTAAGCTTGGTTGCAAAACCGAGCCAACAGGTTCAACTCTACAAAATCATCTGTCGAGCACTTATGTGGCCATTGTGGACCTATCCACGGTGGCCACGAACGCCCCGAGGGCATCCGGACGAGAAATGCCCCCCTTGAGTGAATTTGGAATGGCCATCACTGAGCAAAACCTTAGCTCCAGAGATGGCTCATTGGAACAAATTTTGGGTCTTCGAGGGATGCTGTGGTGGGTCCCCTTGATGAAAATCGTCATCCCGGACCCACCGGAATCGACGGATTCGTGAACCGAGCCATGGTTCGGGTGCTACGGGCATTCTAGTCGGGCACCCTGGGGCCGTTTAGGGATGCTTGGAGGATTTGCCCTGGGGCCACAGAACCCAACCCGGTGAGAGGACTTGGATTCTGTCACCTCCCACAGGTCCACATGGACATTGTGGACCTATCCAAGGTGGCCACGCATGCCCAAGGTCATCCAGATGAGAAATGGCGCCCTTGAGCGAATTTGGAATGGCCATCATTGAGCAAAACCCTAGGTCTAGAGATGGCTCGTTGGCATCGCTTCCAGGTCTTTGGGGGACGTTGTGGGGGGCTCCTAGCTGAAACCCGTTGTCCTGGACCCACCGAAATTGACGAATTCGTGAACCGAGCCACGGTTCAGGTGCTACGGGAATTCTAGTCAGGCACCCTGGGGTCGTTCAGGGACACTTGGAGGATTTGCTCCGAGGCCACGAAACCCAAACCGACGAGAGGAATTGGATTCCATCACCTCCCACAGGTCCATGTGGCCATTGTGGACCTGTCCACGATGGCCACACACACCCGGGGGGCATCCGGACGAGAAATGCCCCCCTTGAGCAAATTTGGAATGGCCCTCAGTGAGAAAAACCCTAGCTCCATAGATGGCGCATTGGCACCACTTTCGGGTCTTCGGGGGATGCTGTGGGGGGGCTCCTAGCTGAAAACCGACGTCCTAGATCCACCGGAATCAACGGATTGACGAACTGATCCATGGTTTGGGTGCTATGGGCATTCTAGTCGGGCACCCCGGGGTCGTTCAAGGACACTTGGAGGAATTGCCCCGGGGCCACGGAACCCAAACTGACGAGAGGACTTGGATTTCGAAGCCTCCCACAGGTCCACATGGCCATTGTGGACCTATCCACGGTGGCCATGCATGCCCGGGGGCCTTGGTACGAGAAATGGCCCCCTTGAGCAAATTTGGATGGCCCTCACATTGGGTTCAACTTTGGAAAATCGTCCACCGGGCACTTATGGCTAGCATTCCCAGCCGTAACCTGCCTAGACACACTTGCAGGACTCCCCAGAACCTGGTTTTGCTACACGATTGGACTTTTATGCCCTCGACAGGTATCCAACAGGTGTCCCTGAAGGTCTTTTGGATGCGAGACGGAATGAGCCATAGAATGACGACCATGGCTCCGATCAATGAACCGTTAACTCCATTGGATTCAGGACATTGGGATAGTGCCAAGGTTTCCCCTCTCCTCCGATCCCGTGGCATTGGTGCCATCTTGTACATCCAGCTTGGAAAATAGGGTTTTGCTCAGTGAGGGAGTGTGCAATTTTTGCACATGCGGGTCATCTGCAAAATCATCTGCCAGGCACTTACGGCCAGTGTTCCCAGCTGGAACCTACCTAAACACACCTGCAGGACTCCTCAGAGCCCGTTTTTGCTACACGGTTGGACTTCCATGCCCCCGGCAGGTATCCAATAGGTGTCCCTAAAGGCCTTTTGAATGTGAGACGGAACGAGCCATAGTATGAGGACCGTGGCTCCGATCGACGAACCGTCGACTCCGTTGGATTCAGGATGTCGGGATAGTTCCAAGGGTGCCCCTCTCCTCCGGTCCCGTGGCGCCGGTGCCATCTTGTACGTACAGCTTGGAAACTAGGGTTTTTCTCAGTGAGGGAGTGTGCAATTTTTGCACATGGGGGTCAACTCTACAAAATCGTCCACTGGGCACTTATGATGATGATGATGGTGATGATGATGGTGATGGTGACGATGATGGTGATGGTCATGTTGATGGTGATGAAGATGATGATGATGGAGAAGATGATGATGGTGGAGATGTTGATGAGGAACCTAGAGCTAGAGTTAGAGTTAGAGTTAGAGTTAGGGTTAGAGTTAGAGTTAATGATGATGATGATGAAGACGTTGATGATGATGGTGATGGTGACGGTGACGGTGACACTGATGGTGATGGTGATGGTGAGGATGAAGAAGATGGCTTAGTGCTAGGGTTTGCGTGAGGGTTAGGGATAGAGTTATAGAAGGAAATTGAATTAAGGTTAGAGTTAGAGTTAATGATGATGATAAAGACATGATGATGATGGTGACAGTGACAGTGATGGTGATGGTGATGTTGAGGATGAAGAAGATGGCTTAGTGCTAGGGTTTGGGTGAGGGTTAGGGATAGAGTTATAGAAGGAAATTGAATTAGAGTTAGAGTTAGAGTTAATGATGATGATGAAGACATGATGATGATGGTGATGGTGACGGTGATGGTGATGGTGATGGTGATGGTGAGGATGAAGAAGATGGCTTAGTGCTAGGGTTTGGGTGAGGGTAGGGCTAGAGTTATAGAAGGAAATTGAATTAGGGTTAGAGTTAGATTTAATGATGATGATGAAGATGGTGGTGATGATGAAGACGTTGACGGTGATGGTGATGGTGATGGTGATGATGAAGAAGATGGTTTAATGCCAGGGTTTGGGTGAGGGTTAGGGCTAGAGTTATAGAATGAAATTGAATTATGGTTAGATTTAGAGTTAAAAATGATGATGAAGATGGTGATGATGATGAAGACATGATGATGATGGTGATGGTGATGGTGATGGTGGTGGTGAGTATGAGGAGGATGGTTTAGTGCTAGGGTTTGGGTAAGGGTTAGGGATAGAGTTATAGAAGGAAATTGAATTAGGGTTAGAGTTAGAGATGAAGATGGTGTTGACGATGAAGACGTTGATTGTGATGGTGAGGATGAAGAAGATGGTTTAGTGCTAGGTTTTGGGTATCCTAAGAGTGTAAGACTCTAACTCTAGAGCGCCTTGTTTGCATGGATAAATGGGCCAACTAAGTGCACCTGTACTAGGATTATCTGAGGCATGCAAGCATGTATCCTCCTAGAGATCTGCCTCCTTTAACTTAGACTGTAATCCTCACGTATGAGTGCCTAGGGAACTGCACTCTCTCACTCTGCATGCAAAACTAAATAAAACAAAAAATGCAGAATTAGAACTGAACTACTAATTTAGGAAAAAAATCTAAACTGGAAATTAATGGAGGATGGTGCATGCATGCGCTCCCTATCTCTCTCATCCATAAATGCTAGTGCATCTTGTTACATCTTGTTTTCACACCCAAGTGGCAAAGTCCTAATCCTCTAATGCTACAAGTGTGACTTCTGAAGATGATTGCCACTGTCACCTCAACAAAGATTTTCCGAAGTTTTAGGCCTACTTTAAAGGCCAAGGGAGGATTCTAGATCAAGGTTGGAGAAAAGGTCGTAGGATTTCAAATTTGTTTGATGATTAAGATGTGTTTTCCATTAAGTTAAAGTCCCATGTGAGTGCTTAATTTAGAAAGTTGCAAGTGAATTAATCCAATAGACATCTTTCAGAAATAAATATTTGCTCATGTGTAAAATGAAAGATCATTCATGGATAAATAAAGATATTCACAAAACTTAAATCAACAATGAACCATAATGTTGTAGAATCAAAATTCACATTAAAACATGTTGGATTATTTCCCAAAATCATCCACAAATTATATTATCTAATAATGCCAAGGTTATAGTTATTAGTTTACTAGTGATTATTGAATGAGACCCTCTTGGAGAGAGTAAAATCTTTGCAAGAGGGTGTTACCCAATCTATTAAGGGTCCAACTAGGATGTAGTGATTTGAATCACTTCAATAAAGATGGCTGAAATCTTATCTTCACAAAATTAATTAATTAAATGTTTTGCCATATGATCCATGAGCATATAAATATAAAAAGATGTGTTGGAAATAAAATCAGTAAACCACTTGCACAGGTTTGGTAACTTCTAGAATGTAAATGATTAGATGATTGCAAACATTCATTCAATAAACCATAAACATTTAGGATATGTTGTGTGTAATTGCTTTAGACAAATTTGTGAAATAATAACCATTCAAATAACATGCAATTAACACTATGATCCATATATGAGAGTTGTGAATCGAAAACAAAATCATATATGCAAAAATGTAATCAAAGACAAACTCATATACACAAGTGCAGATCCATCTATTAATATGCAAAAATGATCCAATCATGTACACTTTTTGGAAAAATGGAACATCGTTCCCAGTGTCTATATAATGGCAACTCATGCCTCATACAAAAAAAGGCAACTCGTGCCCTATACAAAATATGGCCCATGGTGCCCTGTACAAAATATGGCAACTCGTGCCGAAAATGACACATCGTGGCTAGTGTACATAGGAGGGTCTCTCAATCCTCCTACCCACCCTCAAAGCTCCTAGGTGCATCTCCAAAATAAATCTTCCTCTTCTTCGTGCTAGAGGAAGCTGGGTCCTTCCGGTGTCTTTGAGCGCGTCCCCCTGAGCCCTGAAATGACAACAATAATATGTCAACTTTTCCTAGAAATTATACAAGTATAAAACATAATTTCAAAATAAAAATAGTTTTCAAATCTTGGATAAGTCACCGCATGCAAGAATGTAAGTCATGAGGGGGTATCCCTCCTCCGTGATCCAAGTCTCTCGGCAATGCCACCCTGCAACATTTAGAACAATCAAATCAATGCTGAAAATAGATGCATATAGTAATTTCCATTAAAATTGAACGAGATTTTGATAAACTAGTCAATCTCACCGTGAACAAAATCGGCTGGTCTTCAGGGCTAGCGGATGGATCAGTCGGCTAGACATCCTGCTCCGATGATAGGGTGGATGGTAAAGGGGAGGATGTAGCCACATGAACGGTGGCTACACCACTGGGGGGAACAATGGAAGAAGGGGGGGGCAGCAGGAGGAGGCATGGACTGTGGTGGGCGAAGTGGAGATGGAAATCTAGGGATATAAACCCCAACTGGCTGTAGTATGGATCGGGGCACCGTGGAAGGGGAAGCGAGTATGGTGGGGGAATGTGGGGGGGGGGGGGGAAAGGTCTGTGTTGTGGTAGAGAGATGGGTGATTGTGGATGGGTGGTGTGCCGTGGTCGGATGGGGGAGGGTGGGAACATGGGAAACTGATACGAAGGTGGAGATGGATATGATGCATAAGGGGGAGCTGGATGGAACTATGGTGCTATATAGGAGGGGGGGCTGGATGGAAGAGGTTGGGGAATGGGGCATGCATGCCAGGGGATACAACTAGCATATAGGTTGGCTGAAAGGTCGAGGAGGGAGGAATAATGGCACTGGCAGGCCGAGGTGTTCGCACTTGCATACACATTTATAATCTCATAGTTTAATATACAAAAATATAAATATACACGGACAAGTCATTGTATTTGAAATTAAATTTATACTTTAATACACACGATACCTGCGCATGGGGAGAACTGCTAGTCCCTGGTGGCGGTGGCTGGTCACTGGAGCCCGCGGACACCTTTGCAAACACTACAATTTTTAGAGTGAATTTATAAAAACAATATTAACAATATTAAACAAAATGCAAATGAGAATGACAACGATTGTACTTAAAAAACATGATTGCAATTAATTTATATTCAAGTTAGATGATATTCAATATTCTGAAAGGATAGAAGGTGGCATGGCATGAAATTAAAATTAAATAAGGTGAGAGGGCATAGAAGGTGACATGGTGAGCTTTTCCTTTTCTAGAGTCATCCCCATGAGTAGGTGAGATTTTCCTTTGGCCCTAGAGAGATGTGCAGTGCCTCATAAGCGAATGGAATTCATGTCCATTTACAAATTTGAATTGGAAACCTATGTAATGTGTTTGGGTTCTTGATGAAGGGTTCCTAGGTTTTGATGTCTTCTTATAGATTTGTAGTTTCCTACAAGATTGATTCACCTAGTGGAAAAGTATTTGCATCCCTAGAGTGAGGATCTTGAGTCCCTTTATTTCCATAACATTTACATCATCAAATAAAATGGCATCTCATTGTTTAAATTTGCAAAGAGGTGCTAAATAGCAGTTAAGTTAGTGTGCATGTTATTTAATACACTTTAGAGTGTTGATCGTTAGAAAAAGGAAGAAAGAGAAATGTTTTTCATGATTAACTTACTTACAAGCTTGAATGTGCCATGTTCTTTTGCATTGAATGAGTAATTATGTGTTCTTGATTGAATAGCTATGTTGTCAAAATGATATCACTTGATTGAAATCAAAGAAATCTTGAGTGAAATGAGTTAAATGAGTATTCTTGATGCCAAATCTTTTACCAAGTTGAATTTGAATCAAGATAATAGCAAGGCCCCATAGACCATATTTGTAATATTATCACTCTTTCTTATGGTCCTTACATCATTTTCAAAACATTTAGTGACAATACATGTGATAAGTTGTTTTACGTTGTCTATATGTCTTTCCTAATAGCATGTTCTAGGAGTAGTAGTATGATTACTTTCAATCTCAAGTATTAGAATAAATTGGAAATCCCGTGATAATAAACTAGGGTAATAAGGACATGAGAAACATCAGGTTCTTGAATTTCTAGAAGCTTGGCCACTATGATTCTCTTTTTCTCGAGAGTTTTGCACAATGCAGTGAAAATTCATAGCAATAAATAGTTTTCCTATTGGTCTCGATGGATGCGAAAGTGACAAGTACAACATCTCAGTGAACTCAATTGATGCAACAAAGTTAGCAGAAGCATAGAAGTGATTTGACCACATTTACCATTAAAAGAACCTATTAGTAGAATACGGGGGAAAGTGATAATTACCATGGTAATATATTCTCAAAGTCTAAGCTTGAAGAACACATGGAATAAGGGCATGGAAGCAAAGGTTGATTTGGTGGACAAAGTGATGGGAATTGGAGCAATTGGCACACCTATTGAGCCAAGAGTCAAATGACCCACACTGCGGTCATTTGAGGATGATTTGGACAAGGAGAGTACATCGCAAAGATAACTTGGATGACATGGTGACAAATGGAAAAGCAACAATAACACACATGGCATTGGTCAAGCACAGGAAGAGCAAGCAAGCATTGGATGGTAGTCTGAGGATGAAGGACACTGCGGGCATCACCAAAACCCCAGTTGCGGGCACATCATTGGTCAAGTAAGAATGACATATTTTGGGAATTTCTCTCCCATTTGTATAATCATAAGAGGTCTAGGGTACCTAAAGTGAACATGGACAAATGTTTATAGTTTTCTTAGGTTTTCATGTTTTATAAGGTTTCTTTTTTTTTTGGGTGGGATTATACAAATTTATAGCTCTCAAATAAATTAGACAATATTATAAACACAACTGTAAAATACGATGATAATATGGTAATTACTTAGTGCTAATTAATTTGTAATTACTGAACACAAATTACTCCTAACTGGATCTAATTATTCAAAGTAAAGAAGTTACCTGTGTGTATGGTGCCGCAATCTCCTCTGTTGCCGCCATGGCTCCATCGAGGTCAAAGAAACCGATGTCCTCCCACTTGGGGGATGGAGACCCAACACCGAATAAATGAACATTAAAACAAATAAAGTCAACAATGTGTAATTCAAAGTTAAATATATTAAACAATACGATATCAAATAAAATACAACAAATGCTTGAACATTAAATAAAACAATAGCAAACCTGATAAATGAAGCTCCCTATGGCATGCTGCTGCATATCACCATGGAAAGAATGACCACAGTGACAACAATGATGTGTCATTGTTCCAGAAGAACTAAAAGGCCCTGCCTAGGTTCCACCTGTACCCGGCATGTCTCGGCCACCACCCATAGACTGTGCAGCTGTCTGTGTCTCATTGATGTCCTCCCAGCTCTAGGAAGACATAGCCACAAATTTGGTATGTCTAAGCAAGTCATGTGTGGCACATCTGATGGAATCATGAATCTCATCTAGACTACTACCAAACCCGGGTGGCTGAGGAGGGGGGTTTGGCTCTCTCCTGGGTGTAGGAGGTCCTCTAAGTGGGTTGCAGTGTGCCTGAGGTTGATCTTGGGCAGAGCCAAGATCGACACCCTAAAACTCAATGATGTCAAAATAGTTGACATGGTACCCTAGCTCAAACTCAGCCCACAATTTCTGAAGGAAATACTGTGGGACCTCCAAATTGTTGCACGGGGGCCTGTCAAACACCATGAACCACCTCTTTCTCCAGTTATCTCTCCATGGCTAGTAAATGCACCAGTCCATGCAAACCCGAACCCTCGTCACAGCTGGAGGCTGTCCCGTCGAGGGAACTATGAACTTGCTATACAACTGGGCTTTGGTAATGTTGAGGTCTTTTATCTGCTCTTTGGACAACCCAGTGGAGTAGTGTTGCCTCATTCGAGCCCTATATTGGCTCAAGTTTGTTATCTCACTGTGTGCAATATTGATTGATTCAATAATTTTTTTAAGTGATGAAGCCAAGGAAACCTGAGAGGGTTCCTTGGTACTGTTCAATTCATTACTTAGTGCCCTCAATTGATTTAAGTCTTGGTGTAATTGATCTTAGGGGTTTTCATTGGGTTCATTGTAGGTTCCCATATTGTCTTCTGGACGTCAGGTTTCATTGGTTTCATCAGATGGTTCAGGTGTGTCTGACATCTTGTTAGGTGTAGATGGCTTGCAATTAAATTTCCTTGGTTTTTTAATGGATTGTAAATTTTTTTTAAAATTCAAATTCAAATGGAAAAAATAAACACAAATTTGTGCTTTGAGGAGCACCTACCTGGAGAAACGGATGGCACCGTGGTGTAGGAACAATTGCTTGGTGTTGAGGACATTTTGGGTGTACAAAGACGCGTTCGTGGGGTTGAAAGTGCACTCGCGGGTTTGAGCTTGGGCTCACGGGTCTGTCGAAAATGAAAAACATGTGATCTCAATTTTTTTTTATAAAAAAATAGAGGCATGCACGTGCCACTAACGGGTGTGCGTACGCATCAAAGGCACATGCGCGCCCCTTTTTTCCACGTGGGATGAACCATGTGGACGTTCGGAATTACCGAAGCAGAGACGCGTGCGCGCCTTTGAAGGCGCGTGTGCGCCGTTTTATTTTTTTCACTCACACGTTGTTGTTGCAGTTATTTTGGGTACTAGCTTTGTGCAGGTACCCTTATTTGGGTGTGTTGAGGAATAATGTCATGTCCCCTCATTTATGATCACTGGAATGAGTTCCTAACCCAATCAATCCCTTGGTTTGAGGAGAAAAACTTGGAATGAGTTTCTAACCCAATCAATCCATTGGTTTGAGGAGAAAAACTTCATTTACTTGGGATTAGTTTTGAAAGTTCAGGCATTTAATTAATTACGTGGTGTGGTTTATTTTTACTAAAGTTTGATATGCACTTGATAATAATTATTTTTCATTAAATAGTTAATTTTATTTTGGAATAGGTGAACGACAACTAAAAATGACCAAGAGAGGATGATGCTCGCTGACCTCAGCCTTGCGGGTGTGTGACCTCCGTCTAGGGTGCCCGACTGCTCTCAGATCCTGTCCTTTCTGTCTGGTACTCTCCTTGCTCTTTCAGGGCCCCTTGCCCTGAGTCACGCCCATGAATTTTGCATGGGGGGGAGGGTCCCTCCCGTACTACGGCTCTGACTCCCCCTGCCTCTCCACGTTCGACTGGTCACGCCTCCTCTCTACGAATAGGCTCAGAGGATATCCCGATTCCTGATGCAAAACAACCCCTTTCAATGGCCATTCCTAAATCGGATCCACATTCTACTGGTGGAACGCGAACTAGCACATGCATAGCCTGTTCGGCTGCTCACCCTAGTATGACGCTTTCCCCAGAAAGAATCAATGCCAGGTCGCAATATCTGAAAGATCATGATCTTATCTGCAAGTTTATGGGTATTTGGCCCACTGAACAAGCCCTAAGAAGCTTGATCGCCATGAAATGGAAACCGAAATCCCACTATGACCTTCAACTCGGCTCCAAAGGATTCTTCACCATCATATTCCACCATTTGGAAGACAAAGCAAGAGTGGAAAACGATGGCCCTTACTTCTTCAATTCGACAGGTCTGTATATGAAGAATTGGATTGAGAAATTCTGCCCTGAAAAAGAGGACTTGACCTGGGATCTGGTTTGGATCAGAATGTACTCCCTTCCTCGGGAATACTGGGATGAAGAAACCCTGAAGGATATAGGGAACACCTTACATGCTTATGTCCGATTAGCGGACCAGACTAAGCTTCAAAGGTACACCTCTTATGCTAGAATATGCATCTACATGCACATCGCAAAAGCCCTCCCGGATGCAATCAATCTCTCTCTTGAAGACTCGGAATGGATCCAACCCATGGATTATGAGCACATACCTTTCAGATGCTGTAAGTACCATGAACATGGGAACCTCTTCCAAGATTTCCCCCTAAGCAAGCATCGGCCAGAAGACACCAAAAAATACACTCCAAATGCAGATGGTTTTCAAAGATCCCGAAGATTTAAGTGTCACAACCATAAATCCATTATGGGAAAAACAAAATGGAGAATCCTTCCACAAACAATTGCTTCGAAGCTTTGGCAAAGCACACGACAGACCCATAAATGGATCTAAAGAAAAAATATGTTAGTGAGGAAGATTGCCCACCCATGCCAGAGAATCCTAATCAGCCTCTGGATATGGACAGTACTATCGATCCAAGCAAATCTGCTTCCCACGTAGAGCCTCGAGGTACTTCCTCTATCCCTACCAATCCCTCCCTTAAGAAACCTATGGAACCCTCCCCGAATATTACCATGGATGAAGAAATGACCGAAGTAGACCTAGGAGATATATATTTGTTGGGTCTAGAAGACGCTTGTACGAGAAAAGATTTTGGATCCATTCTGCCTAGTTAGATCCAGCTCCTCAGAGAAGCCCTTTCTAAAGTCAAATCCCATGATAAACTTGGAATCCACAACCTCCCTGAAAAATACAGACATAAACTCTTAAGGGAATTAAAGAAAAGAAGTAGAAAATCAGATCTGCAAAGAATCAACCTGCTGGGCACACGACTAGTGGAATCAGGGCAATATTCCCAGTTAACTGAGTTCTTCCCCTCTCTCACCCCCCCCCAATAAAGATTATCTCCTGTAATATTAGAGGAATCAACGGTCTTTCCAAACGCCTTATGTTAAAGAGAAAAATCCTTTATGATTCCCCATCTATTATCTTTCTCCAACAAACCAAGTGCTCTTATGAAACCCTCAGCCTCCTCATGTCCAAGCTCTTGAGAGGCTGTCAAAGTTTTTCCATTGATGCCAATGGAGCTATCGAGGGAATTTCCATTGCATGGAACCCTAATGTCCTAACCCTTGATAATTATGTAGCAACCCCCCATGCCATATCTTCCTCTTTCCACATCCTTGGTACCTGCCACCATGGTCATCTCCTCAACGTCGACAACCCCCAACACCCTAGTCTCAAATCCCATCTTCTCCATCACCTCAGCTACTTTTCCTCTCTCCATTCGGACTCCCCCCTCATCATCGGATGATATTTCAACATGATCACTTCCCTTGAGGAGAAAAAATGAGGTCTCCGCTCTCTCTCCCCTGAAGATCTCCTTTTCAAATCCTTCATCGTAGATAACCATCTAGTGGATTTACAACCTTCCTCTGGCTTATTCACCTAGAGTAACAGAAGAGGAGGTGTTCATCAAATTGCCAAGCACCTTGACAGATTTTTGGTCTCAGAAAACTCCCTTTGGAAGGTGGAATCCTTGCGTCCTCTATTCTACAAGTAGCATGTTCATATCACTGGCCCATTGACTTAACGTGGCAAAGTCATGGTGCCCATTCCCATAGGCCTTTCATATTTGAGAAATTCTGGCTCTCCCATCTTGACTTCTTAGATACAATTAGTGTATGGTGGGAGGATATGCGTGTTGAAGGAAAATAAAAAATAACCATCCTCTAGAGGAAACTCAAACTCCTTTGAGCCAATCTTAGGATTTGGAACCTGTTATCTCCCCAAATAATTTTGTCGAGTTGATCAATTTTAGATGATGGGAGGTCATTTGAAAATTCATTTCTAAATTTTTTAAGGCTCATTTTTTATATATTTATACATGTAATCAAGTTTGAAAAACATTTGATTGGGTTTTCATTTCAGAAATTTCAAAATATAGGTTTCGGTAGCTAAGCGCTTATTTAAAACGGTCCCTAAGCTACCGAAAGCCCTGCTTTCAGCAGCTTAAACAAAATTTTTGAAGCTCTCCTAGCTACCGAAAGTGAAAGGACATACAGCGTGAGTCAGGGGGTATTTTTCGATGGCTTGGGAAAATACGATGGTGTTCATTAGCCACCGAAAGGTAAATATTTTCCGCAGTTCGCAGTGCAAGTTTGGAACATTCTGTAGCTGCCAAAAGCAAAGTCATTTTCGTAATCCATGTGGCCGTTTCGGGGGCTTGGGAAAACACAATGGTGTTCATTAGCCACCAAAAAGGTGGATACTTTTCGCAGCTTACCATCCAAAGCCTGGATTGTTTATAGCCACCGAAACAGAGCTTTCGGTAGCTAATAGAAATCAAGCTCAGACCTACTAGCTACCGAAAGCCTAAAAATCACAGGAAATTGTCATTTTCGCACATATCTAAGTTTTATCATTCTGAAGGGCATGAGGATGGTTTCTAAGTGAATTTTTTAATTAATAGGATTTGTTTCAATGTGTTGTTCCAGTTTTGAAGGTGCCAGCAAGATGGAAATAATGAAGAAATGTGGCGTTTTTTACTATCCTGAGTCATCATTTTCAAATGACGATTCTGAGCGTCTAGATAATCTTTTTACAAAATGCTTACAATTTTTTGTTCCTAACATGTCATAGAACAATAACCTATCCCCGTTTTCCTACAGGTGTTGTAGATTGAGAGAATTGAATCCATCACTAAGCCCCAATTTTCGGATCTCGGAATATGCATGTTTGACACATGTTTTTGAAATGCAGATCTCGGGAAAACCAAAATGAGTTTCAAAGATCAGAGAGAGGTTTTTGCTCAAAACAAATAAATTCACAATAACCTCTTTCATTGTATACACGGGTGTCACAAAGCTGGAGAAATGAACCCATCTCTGAGCCTCCTTTTCAGTAGTTTCAGCAAAAGTGGCGTTTTTACTGTGCAGAGTCATCATTTTCAAATGACGATTCTGAGTGACTAGAGAATCATTCTGCAAAATGCTCGGAGGTGTTTCTTCCTAACACGTCAAAAAACAATAACCTCTCTTAGTGTTCCTACAGGTGTCACATATTGGGAGAATTGAATGCATCTCTGAGCCCTGGTTTTCAGCAATCTGACCAATTAAAAATGATTTTTCCTGGTTTGTTGAAAAACGTTTTTGGATTTTCCATCTGGAGTAAATTCGACCCAGCCTCTTAGGATTTGGGGAGCTGTTGTAAAGGCTATAAATACTGGAAATCATGTAGAACAAGGGTTGGACATTGGATACTTCTCATTCTTGTAATCTCAGACTTCTCATTACATATCAATATTATAAGCTTCTTTTACCATTGATGTTCAAACTTTCTCCTTCTATTTTTCTATACTTGCACTTGAATATTATGTTCATGCTCTTATGCCTGATAACTGTCATCTTATCACTGTATTGATAAGTTAGAATTACAAGTATTCCTTACCTATTGTAATTGGCCATTCATATATGCTTTGTGTGTATGTTTCTGCTGATATAATAGGTTTTCTCCATACATTCAATTTTGATAAACTCTCTGAACAATAGTGGTTGAAAGCCTTGTCCATCTGAGTGTGTTAATGCATGTTTTGAGCGAGTGAGGTTTGATTAAGTCATCTAACTTGATCCTATTTCCCATACATTATTGATCTATTTAAGTTACCAGGCTCATTCCCTTCACAGTCAGGGAAAGACTCCCGGAGAGATAACATATTGGCGCCGTTGCCGGGGAACGAAAGTGAAAGCAGAGTTTCCCTGGGAGAACGGCATAGATCTGTTTCTTGATGGAAAACAAGAGATAGACATAAATTTTGACTGTAATCATTTGCTTGGCGACTCCACATTAAAGACTCCACTAGGGAGGATCCGGTTGACAGAAGATGAAGAGGTTAAATTTCAAATCCAGGTATCAGTTCATTAGTCTGTTTCATGAACTGTTATATTTATTTATCAACTCTTTCATGATTTTCCCTTTGCATGTTAAGAGAATCATTTCCTGTTTTGTATATTCAGAAAATTATTATCCTTCTTTTATTTATCCATCTTTAGAAGAGGAGGAAATCTTCCAGCCCTATATTGTAGATGTTGATTCAATAGCCTCATCACAGTCTGTTCCTAAAGATGAGTTCTGCATCCCAATTCCTTTTGAAGATGATCATCCTTCTAACTTTGTGGAGATTGAAATTGGTTCAAAACCTGTCCAAAGCTTAGAAACTTTTGGCATTACTGCTGAACCTTGTCATCAACATGCTAGCTCTCATAATCATCCCACTGCCTTTCAAATTAAGATCAGGATGAAGATGTTCAAACCTTTGAGGATGCCCTATCTCCTTCATCCTTATCCTCTCGACTGCTATGAATGTCTTCCCCAGTTTTCTGGAGAGAATCAAGTTTTAGCTGAAAGGCACCTGGAATCCATTGAGTATTTTGTTGAGCGATTCCAGATTGTTCATGAAGATGTGATCATGAGATTTTTCTCCAAGTCTTTGATCAGAGATGCTGCTGCATGGTTTAAGGGTTTGAGAGTTGATTCTATTGGCTCTTGGATCGAGTTCTCTAATGCTTTCATGAAGTATTGGGGTGAGTACAAATCACTAGATTCATATGTTGCTGATTTTTATGCTTTGAAGAGAGAGCAGGGTGAATATTTGTCCATCTTCAATCAAAGATTTTATGGCATCTACCATGACATGCCTTTGGAGGTCCGGCCTACAGAGACAACTGCCATGATATATTATGTTATGGGTCTTCATTCAGAACTCGTTTTTCTTCTGCTAGAAAGGAAGTCTTCATCCTTAACCCAGTTGTTTGAAGATGCTCAAGAGGTTGAGGAAAATATCCGTGCATCTAGGTGGATTCGAATGCAGGTTGACTCTGAAAATATGCAAGCACATGAACAAACGAACTGTGAGTATGGTTCATATTTTGAACAACAAAGTAACAAGTCTGAAGAAGATTTGCAACAGCAGCAAGCATATGAGCTCATTTCAGGTTAGGATTCTTCAATATTTGCTAAATGCTCTAGAAACAGGTACGAGTCAGAATGTTATGATCATTTTGCTAACCAGGATGAGCCTATGATAATTGAATATTGCATAGGAAATTATATGTTTTTAACTGATCCCTATTCATATGCTTTTAACACTATTTTATCATCATTTTTTGAGCACTTTTCTAAAGAGAAAGTTGTGATGATTGATGATCAAGATCTGAGCTTAAAGGAACAAGAAGGTGGTCAGTATTCTAGCAGAGGAACAACCATGGTTGAGCAAGAGGCTGCCATAGATGTGCAGTTGTTTCCTGAAGACCAGTATGTTTCTGATCTTCCTTTTAAGGATTCGGTGGAAGCATTCATGGAATCATACATTTCAGGGAACTTGAAAATTTCAGATTTCTTCAGCTCTCACATGTTTCTGGTTGAGTATAGTTTCCTGAATGAGTTTTATTCACTATTGTTACATTTCAAACATCAATTGTTGAGCAGTGACAAAGACAAGGTTGCTTCGGTTTTGAAGTTACTTGGATGGTTGTTATGGAAGTCAGCATTTACTTAACCAAATTGCAAAGTTGGTTAGAGTAGTATATGGTAGGAAATAAGCTCACTGCCCGAGCATTTCTTTCTTTAGTTTGTAGAAATAGCAATCAGTTTTTGTGAATAAAGACATCTCTTGAAAACTTTTCAAAGATTGGTTGCACAGGTCAAATGACTCCATGCCCAATGGAGCATTAGACTAGGTTCTGTTTTTTGTTTGTCCAATAAAGGCATCAAATCTGTGGTTCTTGAAACCTCACAGGGAGGCTTTAATCCCCGAGTAGGATCCAGATGTTATCTCCCCAAATAATTTTGTCGAGTTGATCAATTTTAGATGATGGGAGGTCATTTGAAAATTCATTTCTAAATTTTTTAAGGCTCATTTTTTATATCTTTATACATGTAATAAATTTTGAAAAACATTTGATTGGGTTTTCATTTCAGAAATTTCAAAAGACAGGTTTCGGTAGCTAAGCACTTATTTAAAACAGTCCCTAAGCTACCGAAAGCCCTGCTTTCGGTAGCTTAAATGAAATTTTCGAGGCTCTCCTAGCTACCTAAAGTGAAAGGACATACAGCGTGAGTCAGGGGTAGTTTTCGGTGGCTTGGGCAAATACGATGGTGTTCATTAGCCACCAAAAGGTAAATATTTTCCGCAGTTCGCAGTGCAAGTTTGGAACCTTTCATAGCTGCAGAAAGCAAAGTCATTTTTGTAATCCATGTGGCCGTTTCAGGGGATTGGGTGAGCACAACGGTGTTCATTATCCACCAAAAAGGCAGATACTTTTCGCGGCTTACCATCCAAAGGATGGATTGTTTACAGCCACCGAAACAGAGCTTTCGGTAGCTAACAGAAATCAAGCTCAGACCTACTAGCTATCGAAAGCTTAAAAATCACAGGAAATTGTCATTTTCGCATAGATCCAAGTTTTATCATTCTAAAGGGAATGAGGATGGTTTCTAAGTGAATTTTTAATTAATAGGATCTATTTCAATGTGTTGTTCCAGTTTTGAAGGTGCTAGCAAGATGGAAATAATGAATAAATGTGGCGTTTTTTACTATCATGAGTCATCATTTTCAAATAACGATTCTGAGCGTCTAGAGAATCGTTTTGCAAAGCGCTTAGTTTTTTTGTTCCTAACTTGTCATAGAACAATAACCTCTCCCCGTTATCCTACAGGTGTTGCAGATTGAGAGAATCGAACCCGTCACTGAGCCCCAATTTTCGGATCCCAGAATATGCATGTTTGACACATGTTTTTGAAATGCAGATATTGGGAAACCCAAAACGAGTTTCAAAGATCTGAGAGAGGTTTTTGCTCAAAACAAATAAATTCATAATTATCTCTTTCAATTTATACACAGGTGTCACATAGCTGGAGAAATGAACCCATCTCTGAGCCTCTTTTTCAGAAGTTTCAGCAAAAGTGGCATTTTTACTATGCAGAGTCATCATTTTCAAATGATGATTCTGAGTGACTGGAGAATCATTCTGCAAAACGCTCAGATTAGTTTCTTCCTAACACGTTAGGGAACAATAACCTCTCTCAGTTTTCCTACAGGGGTCACATATTGGGAGAATCGAATGCATCTCTGAGCCCCAGTTTGCAGCGGTCTGGCCAATTAAAAATGATTTTTCCTGGTTTGTTGAAAAACGTTTTTGGATTTTCCATCTGGAGTAAATTCGACCCAACCTCTTAGGATCTGGGGAGCTGTTGTAAAGGCTATAAATCCTGGAACTCATGTAGAACAAGGGTTGTACTTTGGAGACTTCTCATTCTTGTAATCTCAGACTTCGCATTACATATCAGTATTATAAGCTTCTTTTGCCATTGATGTTCAGACTTTCTCCTTCTATTTTTCTGTACTTGCACTTGAATATTATGTTCATGCTTGTCTTATGCCTGATAACTGTCATCTTATCACTGTATTGATAAGTTAGAATTGCAAGTATTCCTTACCTATTGTAATTGGCCATTCATATATGCTTTGTGTGTATGTTTCTGCTGATATAATAGGTTTTCTCCATACATTCAATTTTGATAAACTCTCTGAATAGCAGTGGTTGAAAGCCTTGTCCATCTGAGTGTGTTAATGCATGTTTTGAGCCAGTGAGGTTTGATTAAGTCATCTAACTTGATTCTATTTCCCATACATTATTGATCTATTTAAGTTACCAGGCTCATTCCCTTCACAGTCAGGGAAAGACTCCTAGAGAGATAACATATTGGCGCTGTTGCCGGGGAACGAAAGTGAAAGCAGAGTTTCCCTGGGAGAACAACATAGATCTGTTTCTTGATGGCAAACAAGAGATAGACATAAATTTCGACTGTAATCATTTGCTTGGTGACTCCACATTAAAGACTCCACTGGGGAGGATCCGGTTGACAGAAGATGAAGAGGCTAAATTTCAAATCCAGGTATCAGTTCATTAGTTTGCTTCATGAACTGTTATATTTCTTTATCAACTCTTTCATGCTTTTCCCTTTGCATGTTAAGAGAATCATTTCCTGTTTTGTATATTCAGAAAATTATCATCCTTTTATTTATCCATCTTTAGAAGAAGAGGAAATCTTGCAGCCCTATATTGTAGATGTTGATTCAATAGCCTCGTCACAGTCTGTTCCTAAAGATGAGTTTTGCATCCCAATTCCTTTTGAAGATGATCATCCTTCTAACTTTGTGGAGATTGAAATTGGTTCAAAACCTGTCCAAAGCTCAGCACCTTTTGGCATTACTGCTGAACCTTGTCATCAACATGCTAGCTCTCATAATCATCCCACTGCCTTTCAAGTTAAGATCAGGATGAAGATGTTCAAACCTTTGAGGCTGCCCTATCTCCTTCATCCTTATCCTCTCGACTGTTATGAATATCTTCCCCGGTTTTCTGGAGAGAATCAAGTTTCAGCTGAAAGGCACCTGGATTCCTTTGAGGATTTTGTTGAGCGATTCCAGATTGTTCATGAAGATGTGATCATGATATTTTTCTCTCAGTCTTTGATCAAAGATGTTGTTGCATGGTATAAGGGTCTGAGAGTTGATTCTATTGGCTCTTGGATCGAGTTCTCTAATGCTTTCATGAAGTATTGGGGTGAGTACAAATCACTAGATTCATATCTTGCTAATTTTCATGCTTTGAAGAGAGAGCAGGGTGAAGATTTGTCCATATTCAATCAAAGATTTTATAGCATCTACCATGACATGCCTTTGGAGGTCCGGCCTACAGAGACAACTGCCATCATATATTATGTTATGGGTCTTCATTCAGAACTCATTTTTCTTCTGCTGGAAAGCAAGTCTTCATCCTTAACCCAGTTGTTTGAAGATGCTCAAGAGGT
The DNA here is from genome assembly GCA_027924585.1 of Larix kaempferi. NCBI lineage: Eukaryota > Viridiplantae > Streptophyta > Pinopsida > Pinales > Pinaceae > Larix > Larix kaempferi. The sequence continues at coordinate 6,289,711 of BSBM01000434.1, forward strand.
TGAGGAAAATATCCATGCATCTAGGTGGATTCGAATGCAGGTTGACTCTGAAAATCTGCAAGCACATGAACAAACGAACTGTGAGTATGGTTCAGATTTTGAATAACAAAGTAACAAGTCTGAAGAAGATTTGGAACAGTAGCAAGCATATGAGTTCATTTCAGGTCAGGATTCGTCAATATTTGCTAAATTCTCTAGAAACAGGAATGAGTCAGAATGTTATGATCATTTTGCTAACCAGGATGAGCCAATGATAACTGAAGATTGCATAGGAAATTATATGTTTTTAACTAATCCCTATTCATATGATTTTAACACTATTTTATCATCATTTTTTGAGGACTTTTCTGAAGAGAAAGTTGTGATGATTGATGATCAAGATATGAGATTAAGGGAACAAGAAGGTGGTCAGTATTCTAGAAGAGGAACAGCCATGGTTGAGCAAGAGGCTACCACAGATGTGCAGTTGTTTCCCGAAGACTAGTATGTTTCTGATCTTCCTTTTAAGGATCCGGTGGCAGCATTCATGGAATCATACATTTCAGGGAACTTGAAAATTTCAGATTTCTTCGGCTCTCCCATGTTTCCGGTTGAGTATAGTTTCTTGAATGAGTTTTATTCACTATTGTTACATTTCAAACATCAGTTGTTGAGCAGTGACAGAGACAAGGTTGCTTCGGTTTTGAAGTTACTTGGATGATTGTTATGGAAGTCAACATTTACTTAACCAAATTGCAGAGTTGGTTAGAGTAGTATAGGGTAGGAAATAAGCTCACTACCCGAGCATTTCTTTCTTTAGTTTGCAGAAATAGCAGTCAGTTTTTGTGAATAAAGACAGCTCTTGAAAAATTTTCAAAGATCGGTTGCACAGGTCAAATGACTCCATGCCCAATGGAACACTAGACTAGGTTCTGTTTTTTGTTTGTCCAGTAAAGGCATCAAATCTGTGGTTCTTGAAACCTCACAGGGAGGCTTTTATCCCTGAGTAGGAGCCAGATGTTATCTCCCCAAATAATTTTGTCGAGTTGATCAATTTTAGATGACGGGAGGTCATTTGAAAATTCATTTCTAAATTTTTTAAGGCTCATTTTTTATATCTTTATACATGTAATAAAGTTTGAAAAACATTTGATTGGCTTTTCATTTCAGAAATTTCAAAATACAGGTTTCGGTAGCCAAGCGCTTATTTAAAACGGTCCCTAAGCTACCGAAAGCCTTGCTTTCGGCAGCTTAAATGAAATTTTCGAGGCTCTCCTAGCTACTGAAAGTGAAAGGACATACAGTGTGATTCAGGGGGGCAGTTTTCAATGGATTGGGTGAATACGATGGTGTTCATTAGCCACCGAAAGGTAAATATTTTCCGTAGTTCGCAGTGCAAGTTTGGAACCTTCCGTAGTTGCCGAAAGCAAAGTCATTTTCATAATCCATGTAGCCGTTTCGGGGGCTTGGGAAAACACAATGGTGTTCATTAGCCACCAAAAAGGCAGATAATTTTCGCAGCTTACCATCCAAAGGATGGATTGTTTACAACCACCGAAACAGAGCTTTCGGTAGCTTACAGAAATCAAGCTCAGACCTACTAGCTATCGAAAGCCTAAAAATCATAGGAAATTGTCATTTTCGCATAGATCCAAGTTTTATCATTCTAAAGGGCATGGGGATGGTTTTTGAGTGATGGTTTTAATTAATAGGATCTATTTCAATGTGCTGTTCCAGTTTTGAAGGTGCCAGCAAGATGGAAATAATGAAGAAATGTGGCATTTTTTACTGTCCCGAGTCATCATTTTCAAATGACGATTCTGAGTGTCTGGAGAATGTTTTTGCAAAATGCTCGGTAATTTTTGTTCCTAACATGTCATAGAAAAATAAACTCTCCCTGTTTTCCTACAAGTGTTGCATATTGAGAGAATCGAACCCATCACTGAGCCCCAATTTCAGATCCCAGAATATGCCTGTTTCACACATGTTTTTGAAATGCAGATCTCAGGAAAACCAAAATGAGTTTCAAAGATCTGAGAGGTTTTTTCTCACAACAAATTAATTCACAATAACCTCTTTCCATTTATACACAGGTGTCACATAGCTAGAGAACTGAACCCATCGCTGAGCCTCTTTTCAGCAGTTTCAGCAAAAGTGGCGTTTTTACTGTGCAAAGTCATTATTTTCAAATGATGATTCTGAGTGACTAGAGAATCATTCTGCAAAACGATCGGATTTTTTTCTTCCTAACACATTAGAGAACAATAACCTCTCTCGATTTTCCTACAGGTGTCACAGATTGGGAGAATTAAATGCATCTCTAAGCCCCATTTTTCAGCAGTCTGGCCAATTAAAAATGATTTTTCCTGGTTTGTTGAAAAACGTTTTTGGATTTTCCATCCGGAGTAAATTCAACCCGGACTCTTAGGATTTGGGGAGCTGTTGTAAAGGCTATAAGGCCTGGAATTCATGTAGAACAAGGGTTGTACTTTGGAGACTTCTCATTCCTGTAATCTCAGACTTCTCATTACATATCAGTATTATAAGCTTCTTTTGCCATTGATGTTCAAACTTTCTCCTTCTATTTTTCTGTACTTGCACTTGAATATTATGTTCATGATTGTCTTATGCCTGATAACTGTCATCTTATCACTGTATTGATAAGTTAGAATTGCAAGTATTCCTTACCTATTGTAATTGGCCATTCATATATGCTTTGTGTGTATGTTTCTGCTGATATAATAGGTTTTCTCCATACATTCAATTTTGATAAAAACTTTGAACAACAGTGGTTGAAAGCCTTGTCCATCTGAGTGTGTTAATGCATGTTTTGAGCGAGTGAGGTTTGATTAAGTCATCTAACTTGATCCTATTTCCCATACATTATTGATCTATTTAAGTTACCAGGCTCATTCCCTTCACAGTGAGGGAAAGACTCCTGGAGAGATAACAGAACCATTCCACCTTTGGAAACATATTCAAGGATAAGAAACGGATCGAAGAAGAGCTCGAATCTCTCCAGCGCAACATCATGACTGATTGCCTCTCCTAGGAGAATAAATCAAAAGAAAAGGATCTCCTGGAAAGGCTCAATCAACGTTGTCTTCAAGAAGAAACCCTGTGGAAGCAAAAGTCGAGAGTCTCTTAGCTTAAAGAAGGAGATCGTAACACCTCCTTCTTTCATCGCTCCACTCTTCAGCATAGAATGCACAATCGCATTAATAAGCTTAAGACAGATTCGGGCGTTGTTCTGGAGGAGCAAACAGACATAGAATAGGAACTCAAGAGGTACTTTCAGGATCTCCTCACAAAACCACCTGACTCTAGGAATGCTGTCATTGCTCAGGTCACACACCACATCCCTGCTATCATCACCGAAGAGCATAACACCTCCCTGATGCATCCCATCTCACTTCAGGATGTGGAAACTGCTATGAAACAAATGGCAGATGATAAAGCGTTTGGCCCGAATGGCTTCACCACCAACTTATTTCACCATTGCTGGGATATGCTTAAATTTGAAGTCTGGGAGGTGGTTGAGGAATCTAGGAAAAAGCAATGGGTGCTGCCAGCTCTCAATGCTATGCATCTTTACCTTATCCCCAAAGTGACAGAGGCCTCTCATCCTAGTAAGTTCCAACCTATCTCCCTCTGCAATGTCATTTACAAAATTATTTCCAAAGTGGTCGCCAATCATCTTAAGCCACTCTTACCCCTGCTCATCTCCCCTGAGAAAACTGGGTATGTCAAAGGAAGACAAATTTTGGATGGCATCATCCTCGCCCATGAAGTCACCCACTCCCTCAAAGCTCATTGCATGCCTGGTATGCTCTTAAAATTAGATCTTTCCAAGGCTTTTGATAAACTCGGCTGGGACTTCATCAAGAAAATGTTGTGTGCCTATGGATTTAGCCCCACTTGGACCAATTGGATATCCTCCCTTGTCTCCTTTGCCTTTTTCTCCATCCTTGTCAATGGTTCTCCCTCCCCCACCTTCACCCCTTCACGTGGCATCCGTCAAGGCAATCCCCTCTCTTTATTTCTCTTCATCCTCATGGCAAAAGGTCTGGGCAAAATGATTCAAGCAGTGGTTGCTTCTGGTTCCCTTTGAGGCCTCTCGCTTCATTTTGGAACCCCTATAGATTATCAACAATTTGTGGATGATGACCTCTTGTTTGGTCACCCCTTTGTGCATGAAGCACGCTCTTTTCAAAAGATCCTCAAGATTTTTTCTGAATCCTCTGGCACATCCATTAACCTCGAAAAGTATCAAATATTCTTCTTTAACACTGATGTTGTCTCCAAGCGCAACATAGCTCTCATTCTGGGCTTTGCCACTTCCTCTCTACCAACTAAGTACCTCGGAGCTCCCCTCTTTGACTCAGCCATCAAGCATTCCTCTTGGAGAGAGCTTCTTGACAAGATTGACTCACGCATCTCCTCCTAGACCTTTCTCTCTCTCAACCTCCCCTGTCGCCTTACCCTCCTCAAATCCATCCTCCATTCCATGCCCCTTTACCTCTTCTAGGTTCTTACTGTGCCCAAATGGGTCCTTACGTCTCTCAGAAAGATACAACGGTCCTTCCTCTGGGGAAAATGTCAACAGAATAATAGGTGGGCCCTAGTAAAATGACAAATAGTCTGTCTTCCCAAGTGAGAAGGAGGCCTTGGCATAAGAGACCCTGACGTCAATAATGAAGCACTCTCAGCAAAAATTTGGTGGAGATGGATCTCCAAGAATGATTCTCCCTGGGCGCAATTATGGAATCAAAAATATGCTCCCCAATGGGGCCCCTCCCTTCTCATCAGGTACTACTCTGACCCCCCAGGCTCTCTCATATGGCGGGCAGCCAACTCTCAAAGGGCTCTCGTCCAACATCATAGTTTCTGGGAAATCAAAGATGCCTCCCTCGCATTCTTCTGGAGGGATTCTTGGCAGCAAATTCCCAAACTTAGTAGCTTCCCCATATGTCGTGCTTCACCATTTATCTGGCAGGAGACTTCAAATTTTGTTGTCCACGATTTCTGGGACCCTGCCGAAACTGCCTCCTTTAGAACTTGGAAGAATCCTAGTATTTGGAAACCCGAAATACTAGTAGAAGACTTTGAGGTTGTTTGGACATATCTTCAAATAAGGAAAATCAACTTCTCTCATGGCCACGAAATCATACGCTAGTTAACCAAGGGCTCTTTTACAGTTAAAGAAGCCTATTCCATCCTAACTCAAAGAGATGCCATCACCCTCTTTCCTCTTTGGAATAATATTTGGAACCCTTCTTTGTGGCCAAAGGTTTCAACTTTTCTATGGCTGCTGGCACACATGAGTATTCTCACCTAGGATACCTTGTAGAAAAAAGGCTTCATTGGCCCCCCAATCTATCTTATGTGCAATCACAATGCATAGAATATGGACCATTTGTTTGACTCATGTGGCTTACCCTCCATGCTTTGGGACAAAGTGGCTGAAGCCTTTCGTCGATCCAACAGAGTTAGAGGCAATCCCATTGGCACCTTTCAGCATTGGGATACTAATCCTTTTCAAAGTACTCAACTTAATAGACTTTGGGACCTCACCCCAGGTCTCCTAGTCTGGAATATCTAGAAGGAAAGGAACTACAGAATCTTTGAAGGAAAATGAAACCCCACTGACAAAATCTGGGACACGCTAAAAACAACCTTTAGGAAACTCTGTTTGTTACCCCCCTGGCATACCTCCGATCTCCCCACCACTCATCTGGAGCAGAGAATTCTTCACAACTGGAAATTCACGTGGACGAATCCCCCCTCCGTCTTGTCTCGCCCCAACCCTCGCATCTCCAACCCTTATCACTAGTCCCCCCCCCCCTGCCCCCGGTCTCTATAAGCTCAACTTCGATGGTGCCTAAAAAGGAAATCTTGGTTTGGCAGGTTTGGGGGGAATTTTCCGTGATCTTGAGGTTCAAACACGTAGAATCTACTATGGCAACATTGGGCATGATAGCAACAACGTAGCGGAACTAGATGGTCTCTTGCATGGAATCATAATTTCCAATAACTTCAATATCCACCCTCTCATCGTAGAAGGAGATTCTCAGCTCATTCTCAGTATGGCCTCCAAAATCCAAAATGGTTCTCAGGTTTCCAAACTCTCCTCCAGTTGGAGATTGGAAAATAAAATTCAAAGGATGGCTGCTGCTTTGAGTAATCATAGGAACATCACATTCTAGCATGTGATGCACCAAGCAAAATCCCTAGTTGACAGATTAGTTAATGAAGGTGTCTCCTGCAATCTCACTCTTTGGACTGGCAACCCTTGCAACTCCTCCAATCAGCTTAAGAAATTATGCACCATTCAAGCCAGAAAGGATCTCTCCCCCTCTGATGCGGGTGATACATCGAATACCAATGTTACAATAGGGAGAGCCACCTGCCCACCTGGCAGTACGGAGCCTCCACCTAGCACCAGAAACCAAGCTGCGCATTCCCCAAGACTCCAGCTTTAATGGTGGACATGACTCTTCTCCACTTGGCCCTTTCGCGCGCACTTGGTCTTATAACCCACATGGCTTGGTGGATGGAATTAATGTTGGCCCCGGTTCTTAAGACCCTTCCTCCTCTCTGGTTTACCTCCACCATTAAACTCTCTCGTGCGATGTCTCCTCCTTCCAGTAGCGCTCTCATTGATATGAGGATCCCCATTCACGCTCCCGCTATCATTACCCACCTTTGCTACTCTCTGTCTATTTCCATAGCTAAAAGCTTGGCTCCTGCTCAATCTTCCTGTGACGTTATTGATACTTCCATGAAATGCACGCGAGGAACCTCCAAGCGAGGCTCTGGCCATGGCACTGGTAAACCAGTGTCTCCAGCTGAGAAGGAGTAGTCTGCAAATATCGGCTACAAGGACAACATTTCCATGCTTGTTCGTCATCTGGTTGACGACTGGGATTCGCGCAGTGTAGCAGAAATCTTGGCTTTTGGCAGTCATGGCACTCAAGTGAACTACTACTGGCTTTTGAAAAACATGATTGGCACTCTGGTGGAGGAAATGCTCACCAATTGGAACATGGATAAGGTTTCCATCATGGATACCAGGGCCAACATGGCTCATTCGGATGGGGTGCTCATAGCTCTAGTGTCCAGTCTGACTGGCCGAAGATACTCTTTGTTTCCTCACCCGGCTCCTCTGATAGGTTATGGTCCAGCGGGTCTTGTTGTTGGTTCAAGGGAGGCGTTAACTGATCACACTAAAGGTGCTGCCACTGCCGTGGTTGCTCAGTCTACTGGCAATTCCTTATAGGATTCCATGGGTATCACCGCTTCAGATGGAGTGATCCCTGCTCACAGCCCTAATTCTGGTCCGGATTCTCTAGCAGCGGTGGTGGTGCAGGGAGCTTCCCCACATGGGATATCCTTTCTCGTCCCCTCTACCATTGACGTTTTGCATTACAAGCGTGTCCGGAATGTTGAGGATGAGGCGTTTCTCCCTCGCAAATATGAGCCCCTTCCAATCAAGCTCCTGACGCAGTAGTGGGATGACGACTTCTTTGGCCCCTGTCCTATTTCTGAGGAAAATCATGGCTCCAAGAATGCAAAATCCAACAGCTAATGTAGCTCAGTATGAGCACAATTCTCCTAGTTTTTGCAGTTAACTTTTATGTCTAGTCTTTTTCTGTCTTTGGTCCTTCTTCAGATGCTAGTCTATATCTATAGTCCTGTTCAATTTATGTCTTTCCTTATCGGCTATCATGAGGTTTATGTTATTGGGCTTGTCCACAGATACTCTTTTTGTAATACTGGTTCCACGAGAAGCTTCAGAAAGCTAATTTCAGACTCTCATGAAGATTGTAACTCTTTTTGTACTATAATATAATTTTACTATGCTGCTTACAAAAATATATATATATATATATATATATATATATATATATTTTGGAATAAAGTGGATAATGCTCCATAAGTACGCCTTGGAGGATAAGGTTGACCAAAGGGGTGACTTGCAAGAGAAGATAGGTGAAAGTATCCAAAGCTAGAAAATCATGAAAAATAAAGAAAATATGGTACAAAACATAAAGGTAGCAAAACTCAGAAAAACATCATAAAGCAGAAAGCAGCATAAGAGAAGAAAGCAGGATAAAGATAGAAAAGTAGGATAAGGCAAAAAAGTGGGATAAGGCAGAAAAGCAAGAAAAAGTAGTCAAAAGAAAAGCAGGATAGAAAAGCCAAAGAAGAAAAGGTAAAAGTAGAAAGCAAAGAAAAAAATGAGAAAAGGATGAAAGCAAGCTTTCATTATCCATCCATGAGGGCGCATTAGCCTAGGATACTTTCTCATGAAGTCATATTCCATCTATAAAAGAAGGAGTGCACACCACTATTACATTTTTTGACAGTTGGAGAATTGGATTGAGTGCAATTGTGCCTCAATGACTTGGGAGATATGCCCCTAGTCGAAGCTGGGAGATGTGCCACTACTTCCCGTGAGAGGATGATGGAATTCAACCATTGTCAATGATTTTATTGTAGGTCCTAAAATTTGAACTAGTGGAGTACAATCTTATGATAGATATTTGATAGCTCTCCATGTAGATCTATGAGCATTTTCCAAGTCTTTCTTGATGGAAGAACTTATTCTTGATGCATCTCTTTCCTGAGAACTATCTGATGAGTAAATCAACTATTGATGTCTAATATGAATGTAATAATGGACCTTTGATGTCAATTCTAAAGTTTTACTAAATAAAAATATGATTCCAATACCTCTTCTTGCACCTAGTCTAGATTTCTACGAAAATATGCTAGTTTCCAGTACTTGTTTTATAAAAGAATGAATATCATCCCAAATGTAGTTCTTTCTATTCCTAATGTTAATTAATATTCCAAATGACTCATTCAAGAGGTTAAAGATGAAAACTAGGATCAAACATCAATCATCTAGGTATTCATTTTAACTTTTAATCTTAGTTATTTTCAAATTAAAAGAAGTATTGCTTGTTGTCCTTGTTTACCATGCTATGTCTGTAACTAAACTAAATGTACATTGGTGATCTCTTTAATTCCCTATCATAGGTAGTTTTACCGCACAACACTTCCCATGAAGAACACACCTCCTAGGTGTTGTACAGCTTGACCATTGGGAAATACAAAGTTGTTTGTCATACCTTGGATTGTCATTCTCCCCCCATTTCCTTTTTATTTACAATTTGTTCAATTTTATTTATATTATGTGAATTCCACTAACAATATCTTGTGGGATCACTTGGAGGACAACCAAACAACCACACAAGGGCTCCAATGATTGAGGCCTTGCTACATCCTAGAATGCCTAGCCCCTTACCAAGTGGATGAGTGCACACTTGTGCAATTTTTTCCACAAAAAATAACATATTTGGTTGATGGAATGACATCTAATAAGGAAACATTTTATACCACATGTACCGAAAGTCTAATTAGGGTATTGGGTATGTTAGAAGTGGTATCACAACAAAGTAACAATACTACATCCTATGGAATCACATACGTACATGTATGTTGTGTACTGTGTGAAATATGTAAGTATCGGATGCAAGCTGTTTGCAGCAATTGTTTACCTTGTCTAACATGCATGACTTAAGTTGGTTAATCATAATTTTTTATTGAGCATAGAAGACACAAACTAGATGGCTTTGATGGATAGTCAAAGCATGTAAAAGGTCTTAAAGACTTGAATGTGTGATAGCAATGAATTGTAAATATGTTGTTGTAAATGTTTGCTTAGGAAAAGTATACAATGTTTAGGTAATGATAGACATATTTACCTCATTGTATGACCAGTAAGTCGTGAAGCATGTCTGCATAGAAGTAGTAGTTATCTTAGGCTATAGAATTTTATAGACGGACATGAGTGAACCATAAAAACAATGAAATTGTGTAAGAGGAATATAATGCATCTACAATATTGATATGACAAATGTTTAAAACATTCGAATTCATAATGATGAAAGTACAATGAAGATTGATATGTTGAAGTATGGGTAAGTATATTATAGAAAAGGATGACTTAGTTGATTACTTTTGATATTATATTGATCATGCATTGATAGGGGCATAAAAAGAGTTTCCAAAAGATATTGGCATGAGTAGTTGAATGCATGAAAGTCAATAAGTTTGTAAGCTATCGTAAGTATAGATGTTTTTGTTGGTCATAAGGACTTGAGGTAATGATTGGCATGTGTATCATTGCATATATTTTAAAATAATGGTAAAATTATGTTATAGACATCTACATCATAAGCCGTAAGTGTAACACCCCCATTTTGACCCTCAGAATTATTAGCTTGATATGTAGATATTGTAAATATGTGTTGTATGCTTCCCTACATGGAGTTCAGGGCTAAGGCCCCGCTAGCGAATGTCTAACTTGTAAAGGAAAGTATTTTATATATTGTGGACATGTTCCAGTCATCCATGGAAAAATGCAATAGCATGTAAATATTTGAAATACAAATAAACTGTCCAAGAGCTAGCTATGGAAGCAACTAAAATGAGGGGGTTGTATGTATCCACTAGGGAGAGGTGAAAGGTATGGGATACAATCCTTTGTTTCCAAGTGTCATATTGAGAAACCCTTGTGCCATGAATGGTAAGAAACTACCTAAGTGGACTTCCATGCTGGTATTTATTTCTATTGTAAGAAAACAGCTAAGAAATCAACTCATGAATATAATGGAGCATTAGCACAACCCAAAAATCCATATAGCTAAGTATGGGCTCCATTTTTGGTACTTAGAAGTTAATTTTTATCATGGAAATTTGTTTCTAATCATTCTGATTCCATTGTTTTGTAACTAGAGACCCATTCTGAGTATGATATGCATTGCTAGTAGGAGAAATTGTATAAATCGTATCCTGAGAAGAAGACACATTTTAAAGTGTCAAAAACGCCCAAAAACTCATGTTAGTTGTGAAATCCAATCGGGGACCCATAGACCCAAACCATACGGTGAATTTGGTAGTGCTAGAAGCTTAAAAATTTGTGGGAGAACCTAGAAACCGAAGCTTGAAAATTGAATTTAGTGGTTGCAAATTAGTGTTGCTAGGAATCAGAAAATCCAAGAGACTATTGAAGTCTAAGAGAGGTGAGAGATTGGAATGGCTTGATAAACCCATTGAAGGAAAGAGATATATGAAATTATAGAAGCTTGGAACTTTCTATGCCCACCCTGAATAACACTAGAGGGAAGGGGTTCCTGAAGGACTGTGTAGCAGAGAAGGGGACTTTCCTTGTGTTGGGTGTGATAGGTATTATGGTTTCCAAGGCTGATTTTGGGATTCTTGTAGCTCTGTGGTTGAGCTCATTGGCTTAGAATTCATATTCATTTGTTCTTTGTATGCTTGATAAACCCAATAATGTGTTGGATTAGCATGAGAGTGTGTTCTTATGTCTATGAGTGAGCTCGTGTAGTTTATCCTTAGTGGATACAAATCCCAACTCTGGGGTGGCCTCTCAGTAGAAATATAAAGTGTTGGACAGAGTGCCTATTGCTGGGTGGAATGTTTTTCTTCCATAGCTAGTTGCCCAGACAACATCAATTAAAAGATACATGTTTATTTGTTAATTTACTATTGTGTTCAATGAGAATTAATTATTATTGTTGTTACCCTATGATGAATATGTTGGTATATGCATGTTGTGTGTGAGAGCTAATTTATTTATGTATTGTTTTTATTTATGCATCTGTACACGTGTATAATTGCTTTTGAATTTTATAATATGGTTGTGGGGGAGAAATTTAGAATCCCCCAAAAGATCGATCATGTCCCCTCCATGGTCATATTGATGGGCGAGGATGTGAAAATAAGTAATAAGGAAGCATGCGAATGAAACTGAATGCATTGCAATGTTAGTAGGATGTAATGGTAATATAATTGGCATACCCATGCAAAGATATGTTCATGCTATTTTCACATGCATAAATGTTGAGTAAAATACAAGTCTATGTGCAACTTGTTGAGATTATGATAGAAAGGTTGAGTGCATGATAGTTGGTTATTGAATACCTTGAGTCAAATATGTTTGAATAGAAAGCATGACGTAGTAAAGCTAGTGGTAGCAGAAAAAAGTATAATAGCTATTCAAATCTTATAACAAAGTAAAGTATGATTTTTTCTTATGGTGAAGGTGCAAATCAAGGAATGATATTTGGTATTATAGGTAACTAATGTCTAGTTACGACTATGTTTGTCGAAAAACGTAATGCATTGAGATTATGCATAAGAAAATTTTGTTGCATCAAGAGTTTATGAGCATTGAAAATAGGAATTTGTTGTTGTATGTTATGTCTTGCTTTATGTCAACAAAAAATATTATGATGTAAATAATTTATGGCAAGAAATTGTGAGTGAAGAATGTAGGTGCACATGGGTGCAAGAAGATTCTACAAGCTTAAGTAAATGGAAAGCAACACATGAGGTAACTTCTAATATGATTTGTGATTCAAATAGTGGGATGTTATTAAAAGTCAATCAAATTATAGTCAATTACACGAATGATTTAATTCTTCCAAGTATACATTTATAAGAAATCGAATAGGAAACAAATTGATAGATTTGAAATCCTATTGAAACACTTGAAAGAAGTAAATGTAACATTTCTGAGAATGTTAGGTTAGAATAGTTTGCATGTTGGAATTATTTACACATGTTTCTGCAAGATACTAGAAGTATCAAGTTATGGAATTGGTAATATGATGTTTAGCATATTTGATCTGCATTGTTGTTAATCAAGTCTTGGAGGACATATAAATATACATGCCTTGATGTCTAGTTGGGAAGTCTAGAGCATCAAAGGTTATTTAGAATTATTATGTTTAAATTGATGTTGAGCAAGTAGTCTCTAAAGCATCAATGTTATTTAGATTTGCTTTGATGTTGAGCTAGTAGTATTTGGAACATCAAGTATAATTTTTATTTTTTTTAACTAGGGGAATCAACAACTAGGGACTGGGTTGGTACTCATGTGACACGGGGTCCAGGGATACAATCCTGCTACCACTATACCCCTAGGTGCCCCACAACCGCCTGCAAGCATGGGACACGGTTAAGCTCGGGTTTGATTTCAACTCGTGACTTTTTTTTACAACAAGTGACTTCATATCAAGTGAATCGCCAATGAGCCACACCCATGTGGGCTCGAACATCAAGTATAATTAGCAATGTGATAATTATGTGTTTATTTTGATGGTCATCTGGTAGGATCTAGAACATCAAGTATAATTAGTAATGTGATTATTATAATATTTCATTTATTCATTGTTTCATTTTGAAGAGTATTAATTATATGTCATTGTGACTAGCGGTACTTTGAGGTTATTGCAGGAAATGGGCTATGGTAGTTTCAATAAGACCATAATGTAAGAAAGATTTTAAAATTATGAATCTTGCAATAAGAAAAATAAACTTAATACAAACAAAGACTAGTCAAGTAAAGAATTATGAAACCTTTGAGCTAATCATAGAGGATGCCCTAGGTTATAAGGCTCTTGAAATTTTAAGAAATATTTCTACACTAAACAAAACTTTTTTTTTTAGAATTAACCAATTAATGAAAAGGAAGAAGAAATTGAATAATAAGAACATGTGTCTGAGAAAGAGAACCTATATCTGAATAAGAGTCTTTCCCAAAAAGGAAGGTTACATAGAGTGGATATTACAGGGGGTAACGGTCCCTAGTACACTAGAGGATTTAGTTGCAGGTCCTTGAGCACTCATTTTTTCCATGATCTAGTATATGACTAGGATGGATTGTGTATAAAGGGGGATTTTACTATAGGACTCTACACAGAGTTGGTAAAAGACCTTGTGACTATTCTGCATTAGTAATAAATATAGAAGACAACCCAAAACATTTGGACCATGTATACGGCAGAAAGGTAAGATTCTTCTTGTACTAGATGATTTCATGCAGTATTTGGTGTACTATTAGTACCTTGTGTGCTCTTAGCACTCGATGTGCTAGACTGCTATATTAGATTATTGGATGTAGTACTTGGTGTATTATGAGTACTTGAGGTTGATTTTGGTGTTGATCTTGTTGCCTATGGAGCACTTAAACTACTTAAACTTATTATGATGTCTAGTTTTCATCTAGTATGCTCTAGAGCACCTAGGCTGATAATACTTATTTAGTGTTGAGATGGTATGCTCTGGAGCACCTGGAATGATTAAACTTATTTGGTGTTGATCTAGTATTCTTTGGAGCACATAGATCTACTTAGCTTAAATGATTTACTGAAGTACTTGGTGTACTCTTAGCACTTGGTTTGCTAATTAGAAACACTAGTTGCATTACAACCCTAAAGAGCACAAGTAGGAGATACACCATTAAAAGTTATTTTCCTCGTGTTGGGTGAGTTATGAATGATATGAACACTATGTGATTTCATATTTTTCTTATAAGCATGTTATGCACATGCTATACTTATGTTATGCACATGTTATGCGTATGTTATGTTCATGCTATGCTCATGCCATGAAAATTGATAAGATTGTTTTTTGAGGAAAAGCAAGTTGAAAATGACAAAAGTGCTTGGGAATAAGTACTACCATACAGGAGGTATCGATGAAGATGTTTTATATGGCAAAGTTAGGTGTCATGAAAAGAAATACGCGATAAAATATATGAAAGGGTTATGAGCCATGGAAAGAATTTTGAAAATATTTATTTAGATCATGGTTTATATATATATATATATATATATATATATCATGTATGATTGACAGATGTGCAGATGCAGGATATTACAAAGTGAAGCATTGTAAGTACATCAAACTTTAAAAGAGTTTCCATGAAAAGGAAGCAACATGATCTTACAAGGGAAAAATTATTACTTGTGCTCTAATTGATTTCAAAAAATCATATATATGCATGTGTTTTATGATGAAATGCTAGAAACAACTTATGTTGTTTGTGAAAAGTACAGGCATGAAAGGAAGAAACATCAAAGATATCCACAAAAAGATGTCAAAGAAAGAAAAGATAGGTGAAAATTTATGCTTACAAAGGCAACTGAAAGTTGAAGTTAAAGTTTTGAAGGGTACGATCACTAATGACGATGTTATTCTTTAGTGGGAAAGGATGTAATGTCCCTCTTTTATTCCTATTATTTTGTAACAAAATGTGCAACTATGTACCTGTCCATGGAGAGGAGCTCAAGGCAGAGGCTCCGCAGGTAAAACTTTGTAAGTATGTGTTAACACCAAAATTGACCCCGAAGGTTGCGAATAGGGTACTTCTGGGTAACTACTAACCAATCTTTGGCCTGTGCTACTGACCCAACACAGACAGAGAGAGCTCTCTCTAAAATCTCATGAAAAGAATGGAATAATCAAGATTGTCAATAATGAAAAAGAAACACCAGCATTCACGGCCAAGATATTCAATTACAACAATTATACAGAAGATCAATTTTCTGTTTGGAACTAAATGATTCAAGCACTGTTTGGTTGAAAACATATGAATTTCGTTTGGGCAATGGAGTCACATTTAACAAACTCTGAAACATCATTCACAAAGATTCTGCAAATGCATTTACAAGGGCAAGGTAGCAAGAAGCTAGTAGTCAAAGAGATTTAATTTGTGGAACAGAAGAGAAAATAAACATTCCATCAATGTAAGGCATACCAAGATGAATCCTACATCAACTTTAGGAGAATATGTTGGTGAAATGCTTGGAAAAAACTAAGCGGAGCATAACTTCTATGAATTCCACTTAATCATTACCCTGATCCAAGCATGAAAGAAATAACACAAAATGGGATAACAAAGAGAGAAACACAATTTCACATGGGAAGAGAGAAAATACAGACTACCAGACCAATTACACAGGAATCCCTGTCAAAATGCAGGCTTCGGGTTTGCAAACTTTATTAAAATAGCTCAAAAATGTATTACAAACTAATCCTCAACATACCAAAATCTTTCAATTAAGATTTTCAACCCTTGTGCCTTCGATTACAAACATATTTATAGATGTCTTTGAGCTCTAGGCTCGACTCCTCTAAACCAAAAATGTTTTACAATAGAATGACACCTCATCAAAATTTGTTTGTCATAACTTCTTTGAAACAAAAATAGGAAGAACTGGCCTAACTACTTCTTACAATTGCCGGTATTATCACTGAATGAGATTAACCTTACAGTAAAAACAAACATAGTAAAGATAAAAGTTCCATCTGCCTATCCATTTAGCCACCTCAAAGAATATTACAAATTATATCAAAAATTGAAAATGTCTTATGTGTCTTCGGACCTTTCAAACAATATTTGACAACTCATAAAAAATTAGACAGTTACTATAGCTGACGGAGAGTATATCTCATATTTGCATATCCATTTACAGCAGCCCAGTGTTCAGCTGAAGGGAGGTCGTAATCTATCATCTCTTTCACCATCACCCGGATTTCAACATGATCAGAATAGGAGGCTGGTGGAAGCCTTTCGCCAATGGCAATCAATCTATTCAGGACTTCAAAGTCGTCTTCGATCTTTTCCATTAAAGTTTTTCCTATGAGCAGTTGTTCCATATGTTTGAATTTCGAGTGATCCATTCTTATAGCCCAGATCTTCTTTTTGTAAGCGGTTTTGAGATTGGATCTAGATTATTATCCCAAAAGGACGGTAGTCCCATTTCATTTAGCTTACTGAATGATCCTCTGAAGTCAGCTACCTTCCTTTTCATATCTTCCGCTTTGGCCTCCACGCTTTCCACCTGAGCATACTTTCCCAAAACTCTCTGAGCCACAGTGATTGTCACGATCCAGTTCCCAATGTTTAACCTGGTCCTTTCTTCTTCTGACAAATCATTTAAAAAGGAAACAACACTAAACGTTGTTTCTTTGGTTTTTCGGGCCAAAGTTTCTCTCGTGGCTACACATCCTGACAAAGCATCACTGATTGTCTTCTCCTTGACTCTTATGAACTCCCAGTAGGTCCAAGAACCTTCAGCCTCTTTATATATCCTATCCCACACCAAATGTCTGCACCCTTTCATAGCAGCCTATCCTGCAACTTGGCGAGTGATTTTTCTATTCTACTCAATCAATTCTCTCTTCTTTTCCCGGAGGTCGTTTATCTCCTCCTCCTACTTCTTATTCTCTTCTTCCAGTTTCCGCACTCTTTCTCTTAGATCCATGATCTCACTATTTTTCAG
Source organism: Larix kaempferi (assembly GCA_027924585.1). Classification (NCBI taxonomy): domain Eukaryota; kingdom Viridiplantae; phylum Streptophyta; class Pinopsida; order Pinales; family Pinaceae; genus Larix; species Larix kaempferi. The sequence goes on from BSBM01000434.1 coordinate 6,306,855, forward strand.
GATGACATGTGACATAGCCTATGCTAGATAATTGGGTACTGTCTTCATCACCACCTTGACTCACATTTGTAGGCCGCATGTCCATACTGGACAAGTTACTTCTTAGATATTCAAGTTGCTTTTCTAGGCTTGTTTTCTCCTTTTTCAAATTATCTTTTTCTCCAGCAAAATTCAGTACTTCTGCATTACAATCATCCAATTCCTTAGATAAAGCCTCCCTTTGTATTTCAAATTGTGTTTCCTCGGGGGCCTGGATCAGTTGGATGTTAGGGACTTTTTCCTTTTTCTGCAGGATTGAAATTAGCTTTTCTTTATCAACTAGTAGCTGCTTCATGGCTTTTCCTCCCCCGTCAACTCCAACAAGTTCAATTTGTAACCTTTTTACAAGTTGCTGAAGGGCTCGGTTTTCACTCTTTTCTTATTTTAGATGATTCTCTAATTTCCCTATAGTAACTTCCAAGTTATCACCTTGCAATGCCACTTTCACAAGATCAACATGGATACGATCACCAATCTATTGGTGAAAATGGATCTTGTCAGGTATTGGTATCATATCCTATATGAGCTTCATCTCTGTTACTTCGGTTTCTATCGATACTGCTAAATTTAAAGTGTTATCCTTCTCATCTCTATTGGCTACTAAGGAAGTCTTAGTTTTGGACAAATTACTGGCTCTCGACATTAGGTCAAAAATCTTATGGTCCGAGGCATGTCTAGTCTATTTATATTGCTCGCACAAATCAGCTTTAGACTGGAATCTACTGTTGTTCTCACCTTCTTTAACATCCTGAAACTTGTATTCTCTTATTTGAACTTTGGGGGTTGGGGACCCCTCATTATCTGCTTTTTCATTATCCAATCAGACAGTCAAATCTTCCTGAGGTGTCTCACCAACCAATTCTTCTTCATTGAGGGAAATCAATGACTCGACCTGAGTATTTTCACCAAACACCTCAACTTGTGTTATCATCCTAGGTCATTTGTCTTCACCCCCCATTTCAGTATCCATATCCTGAATTTCCTCCAGATCTCTCTTTCGGCCCACTTCTCCAGTCTCCGGCACCTGTTCGATATTCATTTCAGCATCAGACATTACAGCGTCTCTTTCTTGCAAACTTGGTACTTATTCTGCCTCGGGCTCCCATTGTAGCAGGTTTTGTCCCCTGAGTGCCCTTTTTGGCTCCTTGTGTTCGAAATCCCTTAGGTTACACTCCTTCCTCCTTCTAGAAATAACATGCAGGGGGTCGTATTCAATAGCTACGTCTTTATTAAACCCTAGAAGTCTCATCAATTCCTCTATCTCCAGTAAAGCTTCCTTGCTCTTCACAATGAAAGGGCCTACCTTCCAAGGGTATTTTATATCAGTTCCCTTTTTAAACTGCAAGAACAGTGCCTCTTCCAAGCTCAGTTTCTGCCTGATAAATTCCAGGGAAAAGATTCTTAATGTCAGAAAGGAAGGAAAAACATAGGGTTCCTTCACAAAACCATACAACCTAATGACCGTAGCATTTTTCAAAAGGAAGTAGTCACCGACGACCACTTCATCCTTTAATTGCATCACTGACTTCATCTCGGGTAGTACTCTTGGCAGTCCCTCCCCAAAAATGACTTTATACACAGGGGGTAAAACACAGTTGAAACAATCAAACACATTGTCCAGCAAAGCATTTGTCTCAAGTAAAGGGCGAAAATGCAGGCTTTCCGCATTACTCTATAGGATCATCTTCATAAGCTGTGTTTGGTTTCTGAAAAATCTAGTATTCGGGAATTTTCCCAACTGTACATGTATTCTTTCTGCTAAAACTTCATCAAACTTAAGAGGTGGGATGAGTCCAGTGTTAGACCTTGCTAAACAAATACTAATCCTAAAAATTAGACTCAGTTGGACGTCCGTTACCCATTGGTCAGTATCTAAACCTAAGAATTCAGCCAGCAGTAAGAAGACCAACTGGGAATCGTCATCAAAAAGGTTGATGTCCAACGGGTATGAATTTTCTGTAACTTCGAACTGAGGTTTCAGGCATGTTGCTAGGAAAGTTTGACGGCTTTGCGAGGCGATTTGACGGAACAAGGCAACCACAGACTCTTCTGAAAAGCTTTCCGACTCCTGGTACTGTGAATCAGGGACAAAAAATGATTTATTTACGACCGACGCATCTAAAACACAGACAACTTTAGACCTGGAGGCATCCATGATTATCCTTGTGGATTCAGAGTAATTCACGGAGCACCATGTTACAAACTTGAGAAAAGAGGGTACTTGGTCTAGGCAAAAGAAAATAAAAGACCACCTAAAGACCCCATGTATGTCCAGACCCTGTTAATGTAGAGCATCTAACTTTGTTTTAATTTCAGGGACAAAGAGCCGAATGCATGGGTCAAACACACCCGTGTCCCTATCTTTCAGGGTCACCCTAGCTTTATGGCTGGTAGAAGCCTCTTCCTCTACTATCTTATGACTAAAGATTCAACTTTTAAGAGAAAAGGATGGTTACAAGGCCCTACTTGTCGGTTTTGAAGCTCTGAGCAGACTACTGGAGGTTCTGTCACCTTCATCGTCTGCCACACGCCCAGGGACCACCAGACTTTGACAATATTTGAGAACAAATGTCAACCCTTGCGGTTGTTTCTTATATATATAACCGTGCTAACATAACTCCTGCCCTTCTTCACATGCTGTCCTTTAATCTCCACTATCGGTTTTCTCACATGCCTATTCACTACCGTCAGATCGACTGCTTCTTTATCCCTTGATTTGACAACCGACTCTTCTTCACCATCGGATTTGATTTAACTTTCCATCTACGCTGTTCATCTTGTCCACATTTCTCTATAAGGCGGCCTCGCATGTACCCAAGTAGTCCCTACTACAATTTTCTTACTCTATGCGACGGGCTCTGAAGCTGACATCTGGCAAGAGGGAAAGGTTCATCACATCCGTAGTTTCACTATCTAGCATGCTACTTCTTCATGTGATAATCTAGGAGAGCCATTGATGTACCCCCTTTCACCATTCGAGCCGTGGATATTTCCACCTGCTAATACCATCTCATGCGCCCGATCTTATATCTGGCCCTTTGTCATTGCTCCTTGAGACATCGTCTGCTGCTGACACCTAGCTGGCGGGGAAAGCTCATCGCATCCGCCCTTTTCCTATCCTCCTCGCAACTTGGCTGTGCGGTATTCCATATAGGGCCGTGGATCTGATCCTCGCGCCTAATCTATGGTGTAGATCGGTGTGATGTTTAGTCTCGCATTATTTGACCAGCGGACTATAGGTTATAAAGTGTGATTCTTGCCTATTAATACCACACTTCAACATTTTCCCATCTTTTGCACATTTGGTTCTTCTTAGACCCATTAGTCTTTCCCATTATCACCTAGCTCTGGAGCATGGAGGGCATCTCAGGTTCTCTACCAGGTACATTTTGACCCCCCATCGCTTCCATTCAATTGCATATTATAGAAAAATATATGGGTGTTAACAACTGGCTCCAAAGGGGATGTTATCCTCCCTGCGAGGTAGTAAAGAACTCCGTAGATTAAGTGCCTGATCCATTGGGTGGCTCCTTCAAACCCTAGATTGAGACTTCTTTTTAGTAACTGAGGACCAGACTTGCCATATATCTAGGATGAACCTTCAAAAAATAAAAATCATAGCTTCTCCTTCCCGACCTTACGGCCTTAAATTTTGGGTTTCAAAGCTCTCTGGTTTCGCCCCAAAACAAAAAATTCATAACAACTGTAACAATAAAAAATATATATATATAAAAGTTATGGTACACGGGTCGCTTGGAACCTCTAGGATAGATAGTGCTTTAGGAACCTTCCATTGACCGGTCCTCCAGACCAAGCGGATCCATCCTGCTTTTCTAGGATAAAATAATTTAACCCTCGACTTACTGCAATAACATATGTCCCCATCCACATATGGTCAAATTTTCCGTGTTAATCTTCTCTGGGGGCGTCCCATTTTAGGACCAAATCATTTACCCGGAATTCATCTTCTTTGGCCTTCTTGTCGAAAGCTTCCTTCATCTTTTCCCGGTGTCCCTGCACTTTGTCGTAGGCTTTCGTCCTTAGCTCATTTAGCTCGATTAGCTGGCTTATTCTCCTCTGCATATGGTTCGGCTCTTCTTCCATTCCTTGCAGCAACCTCATAACCGGCAACCCTAGAGATGTTAGGAACACCACCTCGATTCCATATACCAACCGAAAATGGGACATCCCAATGGCTCTTTTCGTGCTTATTCTATCAGCCCATAGGGCATATCTCAGTTTTGTATGTCAAGCCCTTTTATTCTCTTCCAACAATTTCTTTATGATTCTTACTAAGCTTTTGTTGGAAGACACTGCTAGTCCGTTTCCCTGCGTGTAGTATGCTGTAGAGTGGTTCAGACTGATATGGTATTTGTGAAAAAAATTAATCATCTTCTTAGAACAAAAGGCAGGTGCATTATCAGTCACAATTCTTTTGGGGCATCCAAACCAAGATAGGATGTTATCCTCCAGAAAGTCTATAATAACATTTTCTGTTGCATTCTTGGTAGGTATAGCTTCTATCCATTTGGTAAAGTAATCAGTAACTATCAATATCCACCTATGTTGCCCATAAGAGTTGGGGTTTATTTCCCCAATGAAATCTAGTCCCCATTGTTGAAAAGGAGCTTCTACTATGACTGGGTGAAGGGGTAGTGAGACAACTTTCCTCTTTCCTTAAAAAATTTGACATTGGTGACAAGCAACTGTTTCTTTATACACATCTATGAACATGGTAGGCCAATAGAAACCGGCCCTCAAGATCTTATTTACTGTCACTTTCCAAGGATGATGTCCACCACAGTCTCCCTTATGAAATTCTTTCTTAGTATGCTTAGCTTATTCCTCCAATAGACAATTTAGCAACACACCTCTGGGGTCTTTCCAGTACAAGAACTTATTCATAATACAGTATTTTGCAGCTTTTAATTTCACATCCCTGGACCTACTCTTGCTTAATCCTGGAGGAGCTTGTAAATTTTGTAACACATAAACACTATCATCATACCAAGGGGAGGCAGAAAATTCTAAAAAATTCATTTGCAAGGAATCACAATTGGCCTTGGTCATCAATTTTGCTAATCCCTGCCCTTTCACCAGTTTTGTAGGCCTTATTTCTAAGTCATATTCTAGTAATATAGCAATCCATTTTGCTCTCCTACCTTCAGGATCTTCTTGGGTAAGGATACCTTTCATAGCACTATTTGGTACATGGGCGATGATGCATGAGTGAAGTATGTAAATCCTAAAATCCTTCAGTGGTTTTATCAAGGCATAATCCTGTTTCTCCATGATGTCATATTTCAACTTTGCATCTCTCAGCACCCTACTGAAAAAAGCAATTGGTTGTTCTGCATTCTAGTCATTCTTTTGTAGCAGCACTCCTGCCACTGTATGCTCAGAAGCAAAAGAAAAAACCAAAAAATCTTTAGAAAAATTGGGGCTGGATAGTACAAGGGCCTCAGTGATAGCACTCTTTATTCCCTTGAAAGAATCTCTAGCTTCCTCCGTCCATTTTATTTTACTTTCCTTTCTTAGCATATTAGTGATATTCATCATAAATTCAGCGAAACTAGGAATGAACCTTCTTAGAAAACCAACTTGTCCAATGAAATACTGCACCTCTCTTTTGCTTCTTGGCTCTCCAACTTTCTGGATGGCACTAACCCTTTCTGGGTCAATCTTGATACCTCCTTTGGATATGCCAGGAGTTTAGCTTCTTCTAAAGCAAAATGAGATGGTTGAGGGAGATACCATATTTTATGCATTTCTTAAAGACCCGTTCTAGGTGTCTTAGATGTTCGTCATCAGACTTTGAATATACTATTATGTCGTCCATGTACACCACTACGAACTTATCCTTTTCTTCAGCAAAGGCAATGTCGATTGTTCTCTGGAAAGTGGCTCTAGCATTCATCAATCCAAAGGGCATCTTTGCATACATGAAAGTGCCCCATGGAGTGGTAAAAGTAGTCTTTTATTGATCTTCTAGACTGACTTTGATCTGATTATACCCAGAGAAACCATCCATTGTAGAAATCCTTTCTACTCCTACTACCTTCTGCAAGATGTGTTCCATTTTTGGCAGAGGGTAATTGTCCTTTAAGGAGGCTGGCTCTGTTCAAGTTCCTGAAGTATATATAGATTCTAATTTCTCCATTCTTTTTTCTTACAGGAACTAGGTTTTCTATCCATTGAGAGAATCTCAAAGTGACAATAATCTTTGCGTCAAACAACCTCTTGATCTCTTTTTCTATTACCGTTACCAACTTAGGATTTATTCTTCTCAACTTCTGTTTGAAAGGTTTTTCCCCAGGTCGGATTGGGATAGAATGTTGGATTATTGAGGTATCATAATCCTTTAAATCTTCATAGCTCCAGGCGAAGGCAACAGCATACTTTTTCATCAAATCGACATACTGATTTTTCCTCCTAGTCTCTGACTTTTTAGACAGCTTCACCATCCAAGGTTTCCCAACAGAACCCAAATTCTGATCTTCTATTGTATCCTTGGGAGGTTCGAATTTGGGATTCTTTACCACATCATTTTTATCAAAGAGCTTTTCTAGAGGTATCAATCCTTTGGGGATATAGTTGCTTTTTAGATGGACAATGTCTTTGCCTCCCAAAGTATTCTTCCAATCCTTATTTTCATTCTCTTCGCTTTTTTACTGTTTCTGGTCCATCAGAACTTCTACATTCTCATTTTCTGTATCGATCTGAACATTAGCAAACTCATGAGATAGTTCTAAAAACCTTCTAATTTGTAGATCATCTTCAAACACTTGCCAATACTTGGAATTGTCTGGGATGGATGGTCTGTTTATCACTTCGACCTCGTATTTTTCTTGGGACAAAATGGGGGTTTTAAAACCACCTGCAGTAGTGGCCAAGGAGTCTGCTATTGGATTTTCACACCTCGGAATTGCCCAGATCTTATGTTCGTCGAAAAAATTTCCAAACATGTCCCAAACTTTGTTTCTACAAGCTCTCATCCTGGGAAGTTTTTCCTGATAACTATCATTTACCTAGTTCACCACCAGCTCTAAATCTCCAAATACATGTACTCTTTTGGCTCCCAGATCTTTCAGAGCTCTTAGTCCTAAAAGTAGAGCTTCATACTCAGCCACATTGTTTGTACATTCAAAATTCAATTTATAGGATAGGGCCCTAGATTCTTGGTCTGGAGGTATGATCCAAACCCTAGCCCCAACTCCATTTTTACTTAGTGACCCATCAAAGTACATCTTCCACAGTCCTTCTTCGTTTTTTCGCCTCTCTGATGCCTCATGCCTTGCTGCAAATTCCTTGTCTTCCTCGACTTTATGGAAAAATGGGGGTCTAGGATCAGTATGTGGACCATCATTGAAGAGGATGGAGGAACCTAGGTCTGTATCCACAACGAATATAGGGTGATTTTTAGGCTTGTCGTCACTGCTGACCACATAAGCCATCATTTTCTCTCCGTATAACTTCCTATTGCTTCCGAAAAGTGGTATGGTAGCATAAGATAAGTCCATCTACATGGTTCCTTTTAGCTTTTTTACCCAGGATCTTGATAACAACATCCCAAACTTAGCAGGAAAATCAGCCACTACTATGTCCATCATGACGCTCTTCGCTGGAATCTGGGAAAGGGTTACTACCACATCTTTAATCAGACCTAAACATGGTACCTTTCTATAATCAAAAGAATATAGGTCTTTGTAGGTTCTAGTGACTTCTAACCCCAACTAGTCCACCACTGACTTTGGCATCAAGTTGTGTGAAGCTCCTGAATCTATCAGGGAATTATGTAATAACTTATTATGGATATTCAGATTCAAATAAAAGGGAGGGACTTCTTCATCATCTAGTTCCTCCAGTTTGGAACCAAAGATTATAGTGGGGGCATCATCTGTCACTTCCAACATGTCTTGTGTATTTCCTGCCTGCCCCTTTACTAGGCTATTTATCTCTTCCCTATATTCATTGTTTCTCAACAATTCATTTAGGAGGATAGAGATCTTTACCTTGGATAGTTCAGCCTTCAAGCTGAATATTGAAGTTGGCTTCCCTACTTTAGTGACTTCTAGTTTCCTACCTTCTTTAGAATGTTGCCCTTTATCTTCTGAGATTTTCAGTGCAGGATCCTTTGATTGTTTTTCTTTTAGCTTATCTATATTATGTTGAGTCTTTGGGGTTAAATCTGAGCAGACTTCCCTTAAGTTATTGGTATTTCTCTGTTTCTCAACCTCATCTTTCTCTGGATATCATCCACAGCATTCATGTAGCCCATTTGGTACTATTCAAAATCGAATTCTGTGGCTTTATCAGCATTTCCCTTGGTGAAAAAATCATGCTCCTTTTCAGTCAAATGAACTTCGTGTTCTTGGGTGTCAAAGAGATGTATCTGGTCAGCCACAGGGTTTTAGGTCCCTCTTCATCTATTAAATTGTCAGGGAAAGGAAGCGGTATTTGGTGATCTTCTTGGTTTCTGGGATTTCTGAGAGGAGGCGGCCTTCTAAAGTTAGGGTTCCTTATCTGATTTTCCGGTTGTTCCCTAAAAGAGGCTTATTTTCCATGGCTAACCTATCCATCAATCTTTCCATAGTTTTCATCATGGTATCAAATTTAGCATCACTAGAAGAGGCTTGGTTTTCTTGCTTCTTCCTATCTGCTTCAGTCTTTCCTTTTATTTTCCCAGAAGCCATCATGTTGGATTCAACTTCCATGGCATCTTTCAGCATAGCAGGAAGGGAGGCAGATTTTCTTTCTCTTAAGGTGCATGAGAAATCTCCGTCAAAGGGATCTGCATAGTGGAGCTTTGCAGCGCCTACCGAGGGTTTTAGATCATCAGGAATAGAATTATAGGCCTTCATAAATTTGGTAGAAAAATCATGGACTGATTCAAACCCGCCTTTCTTTAAGTGATTATATTAGGATAAGACTATGGCAGGACTGCCCATTGTTTCCCATCTTTCTAGAAATAATACTTTAAGAGCTGTAAAATTTGCTATGGAAGCATTGGGTAGCTGTCTGAATCATTTCTTGGGTTCTCCAAACAGGCTTTGGGCAAACAATCTCATTTTAGCGTCATCGTAGTCCACTTCCTCCAGGTCTATAAAATCTTCAAATCTATGAACATGTTGTTTGGCCGACCAGTCTCCCTCTCCATTATAAGGGACAATTCTCTGAGCGTAGTTCTGAGGGAGGTCATGCAAAGCAGCAGGCAGGACCAAAGGTGCAAATCTGGAAGCCATGGGTCTAGGTGGATTCTGAGCTTGTGGGGAAATATTCTGAGCCAGATCACTGGCTGGGATTGTAGTATGGGCTTGGGGGGCCTGAGAACTGGGTTTATTTCCTTCAACTTTGGCAAGATTTTTAGAATCAAACCACATAGGATCTAAAAGATATGATTCAAAATTATTCAAAGCTTCTTCACCTAGGATTAGGTATGACTCAGATTTGGTTCTTGACAAAGGTTTGCTAATATCAATCTCTAGATCCAATTCCTGAAAAACAGATGCATCTTCTGAAAAAGAAATAGTCTTGATGATAGGAGCACTAGCCTGATCTTTCACGGTTCTACGTCTGAGTAAACTTTCAGGATTATCTACTCCTAGTAGGATTTCAGGGAAAGGATTACCTCTCGTATGGATCTTTCTTGTTAGGATATTTAGACACTTAGGAGTTAGTTAAGATCAACTTGTGTAATATATCCGTTAGGGATAGTGTGTTTCTTTAGTATGTATTAGTATGCATTTGTAAATACTTAATCCGACGGTCACGATATGTTCCCAACATAGAGTGATCCGACGACTCAACTTCTCTTAGATCAAACCTAACCTTGATTCATGGCTTAACACCCGATTGGTCCATGATATCTACTTAAAGAGCATGGAGGGTCATTGTTTAGTTGATCGATTATGAGAAGCTCATTTATAACTTTCTTTCTTTGCATAATAAATTGTCCCGTAGAAGCTATTTGGTCGGGGCCGTGGAGTGTTTCCCTCAAGAGGGTTTAAACCACGTCAAAACATCGGTGTGTTGATCTGTGATCTGTTTGTGTGAAGTGGTTGCTCTTGGTGTTCGATCCTTTGGTAGTACCCTGTGTACCCGAACATGGTATCAGAGCTTTTATGAAGTGTCGCTTCTGGTTATGATCTAGATCTTGAACTGTTGTTACCGAAACTCGAAAGGGTTTCTAGTTTTGGTATTTCTGTGCATTTTTTGGCTGTAGGAGGTGTTCCATTGCATCTGAAGCGTCATTTCCATTGGGAAATAGTTTTCGTTTGATCAAAAACGGTTCCCGGTTGCTTCAGAAACTCGTATTTCATCAGATCTGAAGGTATAATGTTACAGTGACGCTTTTTTTTATTTTTTTATTTTAAAAGGGAAAAAATATCATATTTCATCTTTTTTACTGTTAGATTTTTATTTGGTTCAGATTGTTGTTTTTCTGTCTGCGTATTCTCTTTGCCGTGCACCTTGAGCGATCTCAACAAATCAAAAACAGAAAAGGGAAAGGGTTTTTCTCCGCTGCATATGCTCTTTGCCGTGCACCTTGCGCGATCTCGGCAAATAAGGAATAGAGAGAAAACGTAGACTTTCCGGGCAAGCTAACAAGATCTAACTCCACAAGTGTGAAAAAAATTTTTTTGTTTCGATTTGTGGTGTGTTTTGCAGGAAAAAGGGCGAGCACGCAAACTGAGCAAGAAGAGTAAAAAAAAAAAAGCCCCCTTCCTCATTCCCATATTTTACATACATTTTAATCTAGTTCACTTGGTTCAAAGTTTCTTTATTCCTTAATCGGTCTTGAGTTCAAGTCTTAGGAAGTACTTTTAAAAGAAAAAGTGCATGCAATTTCTATTTTCAAGTTATTTTATTGTAAAAAGTGCATCTCACTTAAATAATAATAAAAAAAAAAATACAAGTGAGTCACTTAAGTTTTTTTATTGTTGCACTATTTAAAAGTAATATCATTGTAAAAGTGAAATCACTTATTTTACAAAAGTGGTTCACTTAAAGCAACTTTTTTGTAAAGTGATTGTCAAAATGTTCATCTTGGGAAGAGGGGGGTTCTTTTTTTTGTTGGACATTCTCTAGCTGCCATGTCACTATTGGGGACATCTTCAACAGTTTCTTTGTTCAAGCATAACTTCATCATACAGAGTCAGTTTTCAGTGCCATTTTTTTTTAAACCGCCTATTTTTTCGAGCTCTTCACATCCAGAATATTGGTTTATGCTTTTACAGCCATTAATTTATAAATATGGCTGCCCCTTGTGATATTCTACTTAACAATTCCAACTATTTCTCATGGAAATCTTGTATGGAGGATGTTCTACAAAGTAGGGGACTTTTCAGAATTACAACAGGGAAAGAAAAAGAACCCACTGATGATGATAAGAAAATAAAATGGGAAAATAGATGTGATGAAGCTTGTGGATTGATTGGGATGTCAATCTCTACTGATTTGCGATTCCACATATCTGGAATTGATGAACCTAATGCTGCTTGGGACAAGTTGGAATCTGTGTTTGGTAAACACAATGAAATTCGAAGTCACCAGCTCGAAAATGAGTTGATTTATTTAAATCCAAGTGACTTTTCATGCATTCAAGATTATTTATCTAAGTACAAAACTCTTAAACTCTTATGTGTAGAATGTAAGATTGAGAGAGAATACAAACAATGCATTTATCATATTCTTTCCAAACTTGGACCTGCATATTCTGTTTTTGTATCTACATTTTACTCCATGAAAGCATCATTGAATGCGGCTAGCTATCAAGATCCTAGTCTTGAATCCTTTTGTGATTCCTTGATTAGAGAACAGGATAAACTCATTCATCTTGGAATAATCAACAATGCAGATACATCTGGGAAAGCCTTATTGTCCCAACAGAAAGAAAAGTCCAAGCCTCCCAAGAAATAAAATTTTCGCAATAATAAGTCAAACAAGGGTCCTAAACCCTCTCAGTCAGCTCCTTCTTTAAACAATGACAAAGGATCCAAGCCAAAAGGCAAGAAGACTGAGCGTCATTGCAACTATTGCGGGAAAGATAATCATGATGAATCTGAGTGTTTCAAGAAGATGGTAGCCTTGGAAGCAGCAATGACGAAGCACCACATCAGCCTAGATTCATCTTCAGAATCTGCCTCTCATGGACATGCACTTTGTGCTTCTGGTTATTCTTATAATGCATCTTCTTCTTCTACTTCAAATGAATGGCTCATTGATTCTGGAGCATCTTATCATATGGCTAAGGATCAAGCCATATTTTCTACTATGCATGAATGTAACACCAAACAAATATTTGTTGGTAATGATAGATCTCTAAGTGTTGTAGGAGCTGGAACAGTTCCAATAGATAATGGTCATTTTAGTGATGTACTATGTGTTCCAAGAATTTCCTGCAATTTGTTATCAGTCTATCAGATCACTCATTCTGGTGAAGGTAAAGCTGTGACCTTTACACCTCACCAAGTTGTAATCAAGGATTTTAAAGATCCTCAACAGGTCCTAGCTACCAGAATTGTTGATGATATTACCAGGTTGTACAAGTTTAACAACTTTGGGTCATCACCTTTCCCTTCAATTTTTGTTGCTCATAGTGATAACTTGAGCAAACTTTGGCATGAGCGATTTGGTCACTTAAATTATCGCTCATTGCAACAACTATGTAAAAAAAATATGGTGACAGGTATTCCGATGGTATCTTGCAGGGATGGTGTTTGCTCCGGTTATGTACTCGAAAAACATCATCGGGACAGTTTTGACAAACATGCCTCTTGGCACGCCTCGGTTCCCTTGGAGCTTGTGCATAGTGACTTGTGTGGTCCTCTTCCATCTGCTTCCTTTTCTGGTTTCAAATATTTCTTAACTTTCATTGATGATTACACCAGACGCACTTGGTTTTATTTCCTAAAACTTAAGAGCGAAGTATTTAATATGTTCTTGGCCTACAAGGCCCTTGTGGAAAAACAATCTAGTCATCAAATTATTAAGTTAAGATCTGACAATGGAAGAGAATATGTTAACAATAATTTCACTACTTTCTGCACTGAACAAGGCATCCAACAGCATAACACTGTTCCATATACACCACAACGAAATGGTGTAGCTGAGCGAAAGAACCGCACTTTAAAAGAAATGGCTAATTGTATGATCCAAACTAAGGGACTAAGTCTTCAATTTTGGGCTAAAGCCATTAATTGTGCAAATTACATAGTTAATCGCACCCCCACTAAAGCATTACAAGGTATAACACCGGAAGAAGCATGGATTAAAACTAAACCTGATGTAAGTCACTTCCATGTGTTTGGTAGTGAAGCATGGGCTCACATTCCGGATGAAAAACGGAAAGCATTGCAGCCTAAAAGTGAAAAGTGCATATTTGTTGGATATTCTGAAGATGTAAAAGGTTATAGACTTGTTCAACCACATTCTCATGATATAATCATTAGAAGAGATGTTAAATTTGATGAAAATTTCTTGGCCTGCGAGCCTAACTCGGAGAATGTGCCATCTTTGGCCTATGAGCCTGATTCGGCGTCTGTGCCTTCTTCTTCTTCTTCTTCTAACTTCCTTGACAGGTTTCCAACTCCAGTTTTTGATGATGACAGTGAGGATGAAAATCCACCTCTGCTTTCTCATGTTCCTCTAGTTGCACCAGCACAAGTACTTCCTCGATGGGTCCGTTCAACATGTGAAGCAGCTGGTGATCTTGTCGGTGATCCTAGAGATCAACGTTGAACACGTTCTCAGTTTCAGTGAGCCTCTTCTTTTTTGGCTCAAGTTTTCAAGAATCATGATCCAGAAACTTTTGCAGAAGCTTCAGGGAATCCAGATTGGGATGCAGCCATGGATGAAGAATATCGTTCCTTAATGGCGAACGATACTTGGGATCTTGTACCTCTTCCAAAAGGAAGAAAACTCGTCAGATGTAAATGGGTCTATAGAACTAAGGATGCATACGATGGAAGTGTTGAAAGACTTGAGGCAAAGTTAGTTTCCAAATGTTTTTCCCAAGTTGAAGGGATTGACTACAATGAAACCTTTGCTCCCATCGCAAAAATGAACTCCATCCGCCTTGTTCTTTCCCTTGTAGCCTTACACAACTAGGAAGTCCATCAAATGGATGTCAAGTCTGCCTTCTTACATGGTGATTTACAGGAAGAAATTTACATGGAACAACCTCCTGGCTATGTTCAGAATAACTCTAGCCTTGTCCGCCGCCTTAAGAAATCCTTATATGGCCTTAAGCAAGCTCCTAGAGCTTGGTATGCCAAAATGGATAACTTTCTCCTTGACACTGGTTTTTCTAGATGCCATTCTGACCCGAATGTCTATACCAAGAAAGTAGAAAACCATCTCATCATACTTGTTCTATATGTTGATGACCTTATTCTTACTGGTAGTGACCCTAAGCTTATAACCTATGTGAAATCCAGTCTTAAACAAAATTTTGAAATGTCAAACTTAGGACATTTGCATTATTTTCTTGGTCTTCAAGTCTTGCAAACCAAAGAAGGAATCTTTCTTTCTCAGTCTAAGTATGCTTGTGACCTTCTTCGTCGCTTTCACATGGAAGATTGTACACCAGCCCCTTCTCCCTTCTAGTCTGGAGTCAAACTTTCTGCCACTTGTACTTCACCTGAAGTCGATGCCACCTTGTATCGTTAGCTTGTTGGTAGTCTCTTATACTTGACTCATTCCCGTCCTGACCTTTCCTTTGCCGTTGGTCATGTTGCTCGTTATATGCAGACACCTCATGAAAGTCACTGGAAAGCAGCTAAAAGAATACTTCGATATATTCGAGGTACAATTCAGTTTGGGATTCATTATAGTACAGGGGGGAAACCTTTGTTGGTTGGTTTCACTGATTCAGATTGGGTCGGCGATCCTGATGATCGAAAGTCTACTGCAGGTTATGTTTTCAGTATGGGATCAACTTGTGTAATATATCCGTCAGGGATAGTGTGTTTCTTTAGTATGCATTTGTAAATACTTAATCCGACGGTCACGATATGTTCCCGACATAGAGTGATCCGACGGCTCAACTTCTCTTCGATCAAACCTAACCTTGATCCATGGCTTAACACCCGATTGGTCCATGATCTCTATTTAAAGAGCATGGAGGGTCATTGTTTAGTTGATCGATTATGAGAAGCTCATTTGTAACTTTCTTTCTTTGCATAATAAATTGTCCTATAGAAGCTATTTGGCCGGGGCTGTGGAGTGTTTCCCTCAAGAGGGTTTCAACCACGTCAAAACATTGGTGTGTTGATCTGTGATCTGTTTGTGTGAAGTGGTTGCTCTTGGTGTTCGGTCCTTTGGTAGTACCCTGTGTACCCAAACATTTCTTGAGGCCAGGATGCCTTTGGAATTTCTTCAGTAGTACGTTTTGGTATACTGATCTTTCTCCAGTGGAGTCTTCCTGAATTGTCTGATCTTTGTAAGTGGAGTCGCCAGGGAAAAATTATTCAACCTTCTTGAAAATGCAGAAACCTCTGTTTTCCCACAAGGATCTATCTTGTTCTTTGAAATTCAGACGTATATGTTTTTCTCCCATGGATTGATAAAACAATCGTACTTCTCGACAACGACGCCAATTTGTCAACACCAAAATTGACCCCGAAGGTTGCGAATAGGGTAATTCTGGGTAACTACTAACCAATCTTTGGCTTGTGCTACTGACCCAACACAGACAGAGAGGGCTCTCTCTAAAATCTCATGAAAAGAATGGAATAATCAAGATTGTCAATAATGAAAAAGAAACACCAGCATTCACGGCCAAGATATTCAATTACAACAATTATACAGAAGATCAGTTTTATGTTTGGAACTAAATGATTCAAGCATTGTTTGGTTGAAAACATACGAATTTCGTTTGGGAAATGGAGTCACATTTAACAAACTCTGAAACATCATTCACAAGATTCTGCAAATGCATTTACAAGGGCAAGGTAGCAAGTAGCTAGTAGTCAAGGAGATTTAATTTGTGGAACATAAGAGAAAAGAAACAGTCCATCAATGTAAGGCATACCAAGAAGAATCCTACATCAACTTTAGTAGAATATGTTGGTGAAATGCTTGGAAAAAACTAAGCAGAGCATAACTTCTATGAATTCCATTTAATCATTACCCTGATCCAAGCATGAAAGAAATAACACAAAATGGGATAACAAAGAGAGAAACACAACTTCACATGGGAAGAGAGAAAATACTGACTACCAGACAAATTACACAGGAATCCCTGTCAAAACGCAGGCTTCGGCTCTGCAAACTTTATTAAAACAGCTCAAAAATATATTACAGACTAATCCTCAACATACCAAAAGCTTTCAAATAATATTTTCAACCCTTGTGCCTTCGATTACAAACATATTTATAGATGTCTTTGAGCTCTAGGTTTGACTCCTCTAAACCAAAAATGTTTTACAATAGAATGACACCTCAGTATCCGGCACCTATTCGATATTCATTTCAGCATCAGACATTACAATGTCTCTTTCCTACAAACTTGGTACTTCTTCTACCTCGGGCTCCCATTGTAGCAGGTTTCATCCCTTGAGTGCCCTTTCTGGCTCCTTGTGTTCGAAAGCCCTTAGGTTACACTCCTTCCTCCTTCTAGAAATAACATGCAGGGGGTCGTATTCAACAGCTACATCTTTATTAAACCCTAGAAGTCTCATCAATTCCTTTATCTCCGGTAAAGCTTCCTTGCACTTCACAATGAAAGGGTGTACCTTCCAAGGGTATTTTATATCAGTGCCCTTTTTAAAATGCAAGAACAGTGCCTCTTCCAAGCTCAGTTTCTGTCTGATAAATTCCAGGGCAAAGATTCTTAATGTCAGAAATGAAGGAAAAACATAGGGTTCCTTCACAAAACCATACAGCCTAATGACCATAGCATCTTTCAAAAGGAACCAGTATCCGATGGCCACTTCATCCTTTAATTGCACCATTGACTTCATCTCGGGTAGTACTCTTGGTAGTCCCTCCCCAAAAATGACTTTATACACAAGGGGGTAAAACACAATTGAAATAATCAAACACATTTTCCAGCAAAGTATTTGTCTCAAGTAAAGGGCAAAAATGCGGGCTTTCCACATTACTGTACATGATCATCTTCATAAGCTGTGTCTGGTATCTGAAAAATATAGTATTCGAGAATTTTCCCAACTGTACATGCATTCTTTCTGCTAAAAATTCATCAAACTTAAGAGGTGGGATGAGTCCAGTGTCAGACCTTGCTAAACAAATACTAATCCTAAAAAGTAGACTCAGCTGGACCTCCGTTACCCATTGGTCAGTATCTAAACCTAAGAATTGAGCCAGCAGTGAGAAGACCAACTGGAAATCGTCATAAAAAAGGTTGACATCCAAGGGGTACGGCTTTTCTATAACTTCGGACTAAGGTTTCAGGCATGTGGCTAGGAAAGTTCGACGGCTTTTTGAGGCAATTTGACGGAACAAGGAAACCACAGACTCTTTTGAAAAGATTTCTGACTCCTGGTACTGCAACTCAGGGACAAAAAATGAATTCTTTATGACCGACGCATCTAAAACACAGACAACTTTGGACTTGGAGGCATCCATGATTATCCTTGTGGATTCGGAGTAATTCACTGAGCACCATGTTACAAATGTGGGGAAAGAGGGTACTTGGTCTAGGAAAAAGAAAATAAAAGACAACCTAAAGACCCCGTGTATGTCCAGACCTTGTTCATGCAGAGCATCTAACTTTGTTTTAATTTCATGGGCAGAGAGCCGAATGCATGGGTCAAACACATCCGCGTCCCTATCTTCCAAGGCCACCCTAGCTTTATGGCTGGTAGAAGCTTGTTCCTCTCCCATCTTATGACTAAATATTCAAATTTTAAGAGAAAAGGACAATTACAAGGCCCTACCTGTCAGTTTTGAAGCTCTAAGCAGGCTACTGGAGGTTCTGTTGCCTTCGCCATCTGCCACACACTGAGGGACCACTAGACTTTGACAATCTTCGAGAACAAATGTCAACCCTCGTGGTTGTTTCTTATACATATAACCATGCTAACATAACTCCCACCCTTCTTCACATGTTGTCCTTTAATCTCCACCATCGGTTTTCTCACATGCCTATTCACTACCATCAGATCGACTGCTTCTTTATCCCTTGATTTGACAGTTGACTCGTCTTCACTATCGGATCTGATTTAACTTTCCATCTACGTCGTTCATCTTGTCCACATTTCTCCATAAAGCGGCCTCTCATGTACCCAAGTGGTCCCTACTACGATTTTCTTCCTCTATGCGACGGGCTCTAAGGATGACATCTGGCAGGCAGGAAAGGTTCATCGCATCCGTTGTTTCTCTATCTAGCGCGCTACTTCTTCATGTGATCAGCTACGAGAGCCGTTGATGCACCCCCTTTCTCCATCCGAGCCGTGGATCTTTTTACCTACTCATACCATCGTGTGCGCCCGATCTTATATATGGCCCTTTGTCATCGCTCCTTGTGACATCGTCTACTGCTAACACCTGGTTGGCGGGGAAAGCTCATCACATCCACCCTTTTCCTATCCTCCTCGCAACTTGGCTGTGCGGTATTCCATATAGGGCCGTGGATCTGATCCCCGTGCCTAATCTACGATGTAGATCGATGTGATGTTTAGTATCCCATTATTTGACCGACAGACTATAGGTTATAAAGTGTGATTCTCGCCTATTAATACCCACACTTCAACATTTTCCCATGTTTTGCACATTTGGTTCTTCTTAGACCCCTTAGTCTTTCCCATTAGCACCTAGCTTTGGAGCATGGAGGGCATCTCGGGTTCTCTACCAGGTACATATTGACCCTCCATCCCTTCCATTCAACTGCATATTGTAGAAAAATATATGGGTGTTAACAGTATGGTTATGATTTCCTAATTTATAATGTGAATTTTTGGACTTAGGAGACTGAAAGGATTGACGTCACTAAACGAAAGGGGCATGGAATCCACTAGGGGGAGAATTTGAATGGATGAGAAGTGAGGATTTGATGACGGGTGCCATCTTGGTGCAACGGTCACTTAAAGAAAAGTGAATTGTGATGTTCATTAGATGGGAACTTAAGTTTATAACTATCGTTAACAAATAGACCTAGATAGAGACGACGAACAAACTACTAGTCGCTGCAAGGAAGTGACAAGCTCATATGACCTAATGATTAGCATAAGGCTAACTAATATTAAGTGCTATTAAGTCAAAATAAGTAGTCTTTCTAGATATCATTGATATCCTAGTCGTGACAAAGGATGCCAAGAATTATTGTTACATTTCTAAATTAAAAAAAGATCAGTATCCATATTAATTGATTAATGAACTATACTATTAAATATTTTATTGTATGGCACAATAGACCATTAATAACTCCCTTAATTAATTATAATTGCGTATAGAAATGGGATGATGGTAGTTGTCCTATTGTATATATATACATAAAAATGTATATATGAGAAAATAAATAAAGTAATTATCTTATTTCCATTCATTTTTCTAAAAAGTTGATATGCTTTAAAAGTATAAAAAGAAGACATGTTTTAAAAACCAAAGGAAAAGGATTTGATGCTTTAAAGTCTCAAAATATTTGGAAAACATAAGAAAAGAATTTACCATTATGCAAGACGTTTAGCAAATAAAAAAAGTTGCATTACCTTTTTTATTAAAAACATAAATGCTTTAAAATTTAAAAAGAAAAAGCATTTCATTTCTTGGCAAACAAGAAAAGAAAGAGAAATCCATTTTTAGGGTTTTGGAATACTAAGTAAGGAGAGAGGAGAGCTCGACTCCATCCAAAAATAATGGAGGGCGCTCTTTGATTAAAAGGTTGGAGATCCAATCCGCCGAGGGTGATACTCTTCTGATTTTGATGCGTAGAAGGGATAATATCGATACAAAAGTTCTGCATGGCAAAGTATTAATTTTACTGGGACGATCAAGGTGACTCCAACCAAGAGATCGACCCCAGCTTTCATGGCAAGATTTTTTAAGATTTTTTATGTGTGTGTTAATTATTGGGCATGAGGCCTGTAGAGGGCACAACGGTCTACAACGTACCCCTTGGTAACTTGTTTACGAATATATATTTTATTTTGCAGAGACAACATAGAGGACGTGGGGCCTGTTGAGGCGATCCTTGTTATATATTTATTTATCATCTTGGAGGTCGCAGCTCTCTTGCGTTGGTTTTTATATATATTTCTTATTGTGGGAAGTGGAGAGAGTGGTTCCTTAGGTAGGGCGTAGCTCTAGTGTGCTCCATTCTCATATATCAATGTCTACTTGTCCTAGCTCAAACATGAGCTTTGAGGGAAGGATGCATGTCCATTTTATGTTTATAAAGTTTGTTATATACATTATGTTATTGTATAAAGCAAAGCTTGGTTAATTAATGGTGTTGGTTCATATTTTTTTTGTAATTTTTACTAGCATAGATCCATTTTAAATCGAGATTTATCAAGCATCGAGAGGGATCCAATTTATTGTGTATTTTTTGCATCCAATGAAAAGAGGTGCTCTACACTCCAGTATGGGGGAGATCTTCTAAAGTCATGTACCGTTACATCTAATAAAACGTAAAAATGTAGCGTTACATCTAATAAAACGTAAAAGGTGATTGCGCCTAAAAATAAGTAAAAAGAAGTAAGTAAAGTAAAGTAAAGTAAAAAGAAGCAAGTAAAGTAAAGTAAATTAAAAAGAAGTAACGTAAAGTATGGGGGAGATGTTGTAACGTTTGTGATGAAATGTTTGTTACTAACAAAATAATTAAAAAAATTCATGTCCACTCATAAAAAAAATTATGGAAAGTATTTAAAAAAATCCACTTTGGTTCATAAAATAAAATATTATGAAAAGTAATTAAAAAATAGATGTTCGTTTATAAAATAAAAACTTAAAACTTAAACAGGATCTATCAATCAAGAGAGATCAAATTTCTTGAGTTTAAATTTAAAAAAGAAATATACCTCAAGAAATTGGATCCCTATGGTTTAAGATGAATCTATGCTGGTTTAAATTTAAACTCAAGAAATTTGATCTCTCTTGATTGATTGATACATCTGGGTTTAAGTTTTAAGTTTTTATTTTATAAAAGAACATCTATTTTTTAATTACTTTTTATAATATTTTATTTTATGACCCAACATGGATTTTTTTTAAATACTTTTCATAATTTTATGTTTTTATTTAAGATTAAAACATGAAGCTTGGTTGCCCATATATTGGTTAACCAGGCACAGGCCCCACTACTAGACAGAGGCCCCAGATCTTCTATAAAAGTATTATTTTATATATTTCATTCAAAAACTAAAACATGAAAGTTTTGTTAATTGAGGGCGCAATCCACCCTCAATCTGTAAATTATTCATATTTCATATTACATATTACTGCGTGCAATAAGTGGAAATGGTGCAGCCCCTGGGCGTAGTCCACCCTCAATCTGAAAATTATTCATTTTTTATATTATTTCTTTCAATAAGTTGAAGGGAGAAGAGGCACAGCCCAAGAGAGGGCGCATCCCCAAGGTAGTGTTCGATCCCTTATTTCCCTTATTAAATAATTACACGCCGTAGCGATCAAGAAACTCACTTTAAGATATACTATTTATTAGTTACCGTATTTAAATATGTTCTAGCATGTTCATATGCTATTTGCATGAAGAGAGTCTAATAATGAACAACCCTAGACTCGGCCAATTGTGGTATCTTCGTATCTACTCATTTTCCTATTGTTAAAGTCTGAGCAAAACCAAAAGGGCATAGCCCTAAGTTAAGTTATTGAATATAGAGAGAGAGAGGGGTAATACTTTACGCCTCGAGCAATCTAGCGAGGGCATGGTCCAAGACTTATGGTGTGTATTGGATATACACGTTGGCTTTACATTATGTTGGGAAATAGGCATACTTTGTATGGAGTCGTCCCAAAATCTTGAAGCTCTTTTGAGCATAATTTTGAGTTGAAGCAAAGGTTATACACAGATTCCGAGTTTAGACCTTACATTAGTGGATTCTTTCTCATTTCGGGGTGGTCTTTTTGTGGAAGGAATATATTTGGACAAAGAGTATGTAGGTTGAGTGACTGGAATAGAATGTTGCATTCAAGTCTTCAATTACCTACCATCACAAAGATTTACATAAATATGATAAGTACTCTCCATTTCGTTATGAACTTATTAAGGTTTTTTAAACAAATAGATCAGGTTGAAAAGGTTATCTTGTGATAAAAGTGATGCTTGTTCTCATAGTTGCACAATAATGTTGAAGTTTTAACAGTATGTCTATGATAACAGTAGGGCTTTTAATTCCATAGTGATGTTAAGAATTACTTTCTTTATAAATTAGTACTTTTGAGCACGAATGTATTTAATATACTTTAGTGATTCATTCTTCAGAAGTATTTACTTAATTCTTTTATTAAAGTACGAGGTGGCCTAAATAAAAGGAAGAATGCATTGGTCGAATATCACCTTACTAGGAAGTACATTCACACATGAAGATATCACATGTTAGACTTGGTTGAAATTGATAATTAGGATGGTTTATATAGTGCTTAATGTGTTATTAAAAGTGTGCAGCATATATGAGTTTATTATACCTACTTTGATAGGTTATATAGCAATCAGTTTACATTTATTAGTTATTAGTTTGCAAATTTTTATTTTAAATTTTTATATAGTTTTCCATAGTTTTATAAATTTTAATTATTAAATTGATTTTAAAACAAATAAAATTTTATATTTAAATTTCATAAATTATATATTTCTTATTTTTGATTGGCTATTTTTATTTATTCTTTTTTTTGATTGGCTAGCAGGTTTGATTAAACTAATTATCCCTGCCTTGGATGTGACTTTTGTTAAATAAAAAATAAAATTAAAAAATTAAAAATTTGTTATTGGTTGCAATCTTCCCAAAATTTGTGTATAGTACTTCGATGGTACTGGTTTTAATAATGAGTAACTCCCTTAAAAACATGACTCGTGTAAGCTTTCACAAGTAGTACTCATCCTTGGAAATCACGGTAGTGCTCCAAAATCATCACTGGAATTTACTAAAATTTTATAAATAATGATAGTGCTAGTATATATAATATGGATATGGTTATAAAAATAAAACTTATGGGTTAAAAAGTCAACAAAGACACATACTTGACCTTAGGATAAAAATAATACAACGATGTGTAAAAATGCATTCTCACAATTTAAATAAAAAGGGGGTTACACATAAGGATAATTTCATTGGTTGGACCTTTTTATAAGTTAGTTTTTTATAAGTTAGTTCATTAATGGGATAAAAGAAAAATAAATATTTGGAGTAAATATTATATAGTTTGGTAACCTGCACTAATTTTAGAATTACCTATTAATTATGAGAATGTCAAAATGGGAAAGAAATACCCTTGATAATACTTGATTTTTTAATTATTTTTATGTGGAATATGTGGTGTATGATAGGTTACATTTTGCAAAAGTATATTTAAATATTTGGATACATCACTATGTTAGTAGTACATTAAAGTTGTGAAGAAAATAATAAGCATATCCCAACAGAAGTTGAGTTATGTTCTTTTTTTAAATATTTCATTAATAGGCATATTTTAAGAGAAAATTTGTGCATTTTAAGTTATATCTGAATAAGCATATCTTAAAAGGAAATTTGTATGTTTTAAGTTATATCTCAATAGAAGATAGATATATATATATATATATATATATATATATATATATATATATATATATATATATAATTATAATTTTAGTAAATCATGGTTGTTTCATGTAACTCCTTGTACTCACTTGTCCTTTAAAAATAAATATATATATTATAAAAAATAACGTGGCAACTCAAATTATATTTTAAAATATTTACAATGACATATATATATAACTACACAAATTAAATAAATCAAAACATTTACACTCTAAAAAAGGATTTGCATCTCAATAGATTTGATCCCTCTCTATTCCATGTATGCTCGTATTAAAACAATGGTATCAAAACAATTATAGAGCATTTCCCCATTCCCTCCCCCCAAAAAACTAATCATGACAGAATTAATATAATAGGAAAAGCATTGTAAATAATTTTTTTCTAATAGTTATCAATATTTAAAGACCAAAATTTACTATTCTAAAACCTTCAAAACAAATAAATGATGCTTAACTCATGAATGGATGGACACGATGAAAAGTATATTTGTAAAAGAAATAGAAAACTAGTATATTTGCATAAGGCTATAAAGAAATTATGAATATAATTCTAATTCATAAAGCTTTTAAAATATGTGTGGAACTTATATATTCTTAATATAGATATTGACAATATTGTTCCAAAATTGATATAGATATTTTATTATTTTAAATAGCCAACATATTATTTTTTATAATTTTTTAAAATGGACAAGTGTCAACTCTAGGATGAGCACTGAATGAGTTACATAACAATTCAAATTATATTTTAAAATATTTACAATGACATATATATAAAAGTACAGAAATTAAATATCTCTCTCTAGGCTCAGTAGATCCCATCTATACTAGTATTAAAACAATTATAGACCATTTCCCCATTTCCTCTCCCAAAAAACTAATCATGACATAATTAATATAATCATAAAAACATTGTAAATAAAAATAATAACTATTAAGTTTTTCATTAATAGATTAAATTTAAACTATATTGCTACTGTTTAACATTAAAAATAGAATAATACAAATTTTTAATAATAAAACAAAAACGAATTATGTTGTATATGATTGGTTAAAACTGTGAAAAGATATTGATACGACAATTTTAGATGTTATTCTTGGAGGCTGTGAATTAAAATATAAATATAAATTGTCATTCCACATGCTTGGAAGATTAATATTTTATGTGGTTAGCACGAAAAGCATCTCGTCCAACATTGTGATTCGCGATCCTTTGTAAACTCCACAACGGGATGTTCCACGTGGAATCCACTAACACGCCAATCAAAGATCAATATGGTAGTGCAATAATTGATGCAAGATCTCGACCCTTTGATCAGGCTCCTCATAGAAGCTTGATCTCCTTTTTTTACATTACACTAATTCTGCATTAAGTTCTCCTAGTATTATGCAATGAGAGCCGTTCGATCACTACACTTGGCACTTACCGATGAAACTTGGATTCTCTCGCCCAGATTTAAAGTTTTATTTGTATACTATTTTAATTGTTCCTATGTATACTCCGTTATTATACCTGCCGAGGAATATATTGAAATCGATTGAGAATCAAATTTGCTTTGACTTTTAAAAATTACAAAAATTTAAGAGATTCATACAAACAATAAATTTTAATTATAAATAAAACATATTTATCTATTACATGATTAGCGAAATGTGTGATAAGACTACGGGTTATCCATTCACGTTTATACTTCTTTGCAATTAAAACTACACAATTATAATCTACCTGGCTTGTTCGGCAGTTCTGCTCTGCCAGGTCATTCGACTTACAACCTTGCTCATCCGACTAGTTATCCTACTTGTTATGTTCACCTATTTCAACAATTAACTTCATGCTAGCCCACGGTGTTCATATTATTATTATTTTAAGTTTTTCAAACCGTGTTTTTATAAAAGTTTTCTTTTAACCCTATTCAAATAAAAAATATTTTAAGTTGTAAAAAATAATAGTTATTATAAAATCATACTTCAGCGTTGGTATTGGAGAATTAATACAAACAAACAAACAAACAAATTTAACGCTACTAGTTTTACATAATTATTTTAACTTTTAATTTTTAATTATGTACTACTATTACATTAAAATATTTCTCAGAGGCGAGTATAAGCAACTTTGCTACTAATTCCACTTGCTAATATATGTATTGTTTTAAAAAGGGTCAATAACATTATAGAGTAGTGGGTATTGATAATGTATTGGTATATTAATTATGTATTTGAAAGATAATCCTCATGTTTTTATGCAACGGACTTAGATAAAAGTTATAACTCTTTTTTTAACATGTGAGTAAGGGAAATCTTTTTATGTTATGCTCATGGAAAGTTATTATGCTTCTCTTGTCATAAGGGTATCGCAAGATAAAATATGTAAGGCATGTTAGGGAATAGGAGTAAAATATAAGTAGAATATGAAAGATTATTTACTTAGATAGAAAGTAGTATTAGTTTTTAGATATTTTGATGGTTTAGAAATAATGGTATAATGTAAGCACACAAATATAATGTGGAGTATAATTTACTTTGTGTATAAATTAATATAATTATGAGGTGTGTTAGTACTGCCAATTGTTGTAAAAAGGTATTTCAAACCTTGCAATAGAAGTGTATACAAAGTAAGGCAAGAATCATTATGTGGAAGGTTAATGTAATGGTTTTGAATAAGAAAATGATGAGCACCATGTACATACTTACTAAAAGATTTACTTGATGAAAATAAAATATGGATGTAATTGTTACGCTCTTGGATTATGATTGCAAATTATTACTAATAAAAACATATTTGGTTGTTGGAATGATGTATAACAAGGAAAAATTTTATACCCCATGTCCTGAAAGTCTATTGAGGGTATTGAGCATGTTACAGTGAGACGCCCTTTCCAAACACCATACCAATTAATTAATATATATTAAAACTATTGAATGTGGGTTGCGTTCTCTCAAGCGAGATGCCCTTTCCAAAGACAATTCCATTCAATTAATATATATTAAAACAATTGCATGGGGGTTGAATTCTCTCCAAGGAGATGTTGTTTCCAAATTGGCAATCAAAATCATTAAAATATATGAATCTTTCACAAAAGAAGGCATCGTGCTCCAAGGATCTGCATATACACTAATATATGAACAAACTAATGCATTTGGGTTTGTAGATATAGTAACATAGATCATATATATAACAATTAAATTGCATAGCTCTTGAGGTTTTCATTCCATCCAATTACATAAGTTAAATAAAACATTAATCAATAAGCTAAAATATGCTCTCTATATATTTCATTGAGCAAAGAAGATACTACGCTTATCCATAGAATTCCAAAAACTAAGAGTTAAAACCCTTAAACATACAATCATAGCACAAAACATTTCAAATGCATATATACATAGTTACAATCTGTAGAAGGCCCAACAACTGTACAGTTGAAACCTAAGCTCTAATATCACTATGTAGTGTACCGGACCCCAAGTCACACCAACCTATTTGGATACACTGGGATCCTAATAGAGAAAGGGATGATTCTAGGTAATGAACAATGTGATGAGGTTCACTAAGGATAGGCCACTATGTCAATAAGCCAGTATAATAAAATATTTTAGCCTTTTAAAAGAGAAGCAACACCACCAATGCAAATATTTTCCCCAATACACATGCAATGCAAGGTAGTTGTAGCATGAATGCAATCATATCAAAGGAAGATTTTCACATGCAATAAAATATAAAAATCATATCTATTGCAACCATATAATCATTAAGTAAAATCGGATCTATTGCAACCATATAATCATTTAGTAAAATAATATCTATAGATGTAAACAAGAATATTTTCACGACACTAAAAAAAATCAACTTCATGACACCAAACATATCAGACTTAAGACACCTAACCACAACCAATTCAACATATATAGTATCATATATGGACATTCGATCTACAACCATATAAACAACCTAAAAACTAGATCAATTGCTTGCGACAATTCATTTAAGCAAAATAGAATCCATGTGTTGCAATAACTCAAACCAAATTTGATCTACGGGATGCCATTTTAACACTACTAAATAATCCATATATCAAAGAAATAGAATCAAATTTGTATCATAACATAACAGATATAAAATCATCCTCCACAGGCACACATTCATCTATAAAACAATAACTAATGGCACAGTAAAATACTTGTCTCTGAGAGGCACAACTAGCTTCAATAGGACAACATTCCACCCAGCATTAGACATGTCATGCTCATCAATCTCACATAATGATATTCAACCCCGAGCTGAGGCCATGGATCCAGAAGCTCAAGAACTCTCGAAATCAGATCTCAACAAGAGAAAAATTGGGCCACAACTAGTTAAACACAACACATTCCCTCACCAATTACTTTCTCTGCATCAACGGTACCCGGTGCAATGGTAATATCTTCACCAATCCAGTCCCTCAGAACATCACCATCCACCTTCATGATTCATGCAACCATATCATAGACAAATAATGGTCCTATAGGTACTTCTGTGTTCAATAATAATTCTAACCAATCTCCACACTGGTATAGATCAATATTCAATCAGCTTCACCGATCTACCATTTCCTGAAATACAAAAGGATTTTTGTAGCTACGTGCAAGGAGGAAATTAGAATCCATTGAGAGGCATTTGAATGCATGCTAGAATAACTACCAAAATCAAATAATAATGAATAGAGACCAATTAGAATCCCTTCAAATCAATTTGAATTATCTCTAAGAAATTGATTGAGGTTCACTGAGAAGTGACTTGAATTCACCGAGAGATTCTCTAGCTCACTAGAGGACCATTCGAGTTCTCGTGAGAGCAACTCAAATCCACCTAGACTAACTCAAATTCATTGGATAAACACTCCAAGTCACTAGAGACCATGATAGCAACTCGAATCTACCAAGACCAAATCGAATTCACCTAAAATCTCTCTGAATCACTAGAGTTATTGGAGACAGCTTGAATTCCAAGAATTGGTACTTGGATTTCACCCAAAATTACTATAACTGACTCGAAATAACTCAAATTTAACTATATATACTCCAAATCACTGATGATAACTCGAACTGACCCAAATTTACTCCAACACACCGAAGAAAACTTGAATTCTCCTAGATATACTCCAACTCACTGAAGACAACTTGAATTAACTAGGAGAGTGACTCTGAATCACTAGAAGGTCAACTTGAATTAGTTTGGGGGTTACAAAACTCAAGTGTGTGGCTAAAAAAAGTCAAAGAGGGTGCATAAGGTAAGAGAGATGAGAGAGTGGGTCCCACTAGCATCAATTAAGGTGTAATAGAGTCTCCACAATAAAAAATAATAAAAAATAGGAATCAAAGAGCAATGTTACGGAGAGAAACAACTCCTAGTCCCCAACCCCCTCACATGTGGAAACCATGAAACCCAATTCTCATTAGTTGTCCATGTTGAGCTAGTTATATATTTATAATAAAATAATAATAATAATAATGTCCAAATGTCAATGTCCAAGAACCTATTTCCACAATAATAACAAATAACAATATCACATATGTACAGGGTTTAGCATCATGCTTATATTTCCCCTACTTTCATTCGTCATTTTCCCTGATCAATGCTCGTGGTTCATTGTTTCTCTTGGTCGTGGAGGAAATGAAAGACACAGGTTGATTTGGGGCTTAAAACATTATTTACAAATTGCGTACATGGTTTTTCTCTACATAACACATACACATTCTGATTCTAAAAATTGGGTACAGATTTTGTTTCCTTGTCCTTCGTGGCCTCACAGTGGAAGGCTTGGGACTGCTTGGGACTAGATGTGGTAAATGCATACCTGTTTTTCTTTTTTAAAACTTGAACGAGTTTCTTGAATATACTAATGCATATAAAAGGTCCCTAAACTTTTTGCACTCTCCCATATGCTTATTGATTTTATATCTATTATTTTATAAAGCTTAAATATGCAAATGTATATAGTTTAAAATAGTTGTGTTCAAAATCTAGGTTAGATGGCATTAACTCTAATATGGCATGTGCAGTGTCGACAAATTTGGTATATGTGACATGCAACCTTCGACATGCCTACCTAATCAAAAAATGACTAACCTCGACTGGACTGGTGTACCAATAAACCAAACCAAATGGCCCTAGGCTACAATACTAAATTAAAATAAGCCTTATATTTCCTCAAAGCTAGGTTTGTGGATATTTAAATGGTTTATATCGACATTTATCAATCCTTTCTTGATATCATTAGAAATACTACCAAATATGGTATGAATTATAATGATAAATCATTTGTGGCTTAATCTCAATTGTTTTTTTCTAAGTCTTATTCATTGTTGTACTCTGATTATTGTGATGGGATGGCTACAAGTTTTGAAACATCCAACATGGGTTGTTGTGGACTAGGATTAATATAAAAAGTTGTGATTTTATGTAATTTGAAGACTTCAATTGTTTGTCTAAAAGTGTTTAAATATTTTTTGGGGGATTTTGTCCATTATAAACATTTTTCATCTGCAAGTGATGCAAATGTTGAATCCACTCTCACATTTTTAGAATCTCCCTCTGATATTGAAACTTTATTCGATTCTCTAAATCAAGGGTTTGCTTCACTACTTTAGGGTTTTATGTTACCCTTATATCTATATGTCATATGATATTGTTGGAAAATTTTGTTAGTACTGGAAATAGAGTATGAATTGAAATGAAATTTTATCTCGATATCCAAAACCTTGCGCAGTTTGCGATTAAAATATCTATTTTGTTAGCTTTCTATTTAATGTTCTTACTTCATCTCTTGGTAATATAATTATTGTTATTCTTTGTCTAAATGAATTTAAGTACATTTTTTGTTGGAAAATTCCATATCCCTGTAGATGCCATGGTAGGTATTAAAAACAAAGTTATTGTAGGCCAACCTCTGCAATTATTACTTAGACACATGGAATATTATGTGCATTCAGGAGAAGTAAACATTGTATATTGAGCCGTGTATGAGCCTGAAATGTATCGCAAATGTAAGTCCTCTAGAAAATTATTGTGGATGTTTAATTCCCATTTGGAGGCTGATTCTTGGTTAAGGAGCTCCCAATACGAAGTGTTCCATTCATTAGAAATATGTGATTGTATAAAAAAAAAAATTTGTTTAATGAAATGATATCTCCTGGGCCTTTGTTTCACTTCAGTGTGGTATCAAAGCAGGTTGAGATGTAGATCTGTGTTCTATTATTGGAGACCTAGCACGACTGTGCCTTTCTCCTCTTGTTTGTCCACTCATGAGTGTTATATCTTATGCACTCCATGTGTGAGTGATATATGGATTCCTACTCCCTTTGTTGTGAGAAACTCATCTTAGTGTGGTCACTACTCTCATCATAACCCTTCCACCGTCTATCATTGTTGTTGTTTTGGAAATTTTCACTATTGAAGTGTTAAATTTTGTTAGTGGAGGGTCACAGTCTACGGTAGAAAGGGATATTTTGAATTGGTGAAGAGGTGTGAAGAAGACACGGTAATGCAGAAAAAGGTTTGTGTGTGAAGAAATAATTATCCCATAATTTGGAAGCTAGAGGATAGAAAGATTCCATTTTTTGTGCTAGTGAGAAGGGAGACCAAGTCATGAAGTGAAGGTCATAGACGAAGATGAAATATAGATAAGAAGAAGCTGAGGAAAATAAGTCATGTGAGGGTTTGTAATGTATTGAAATCACTTGTATATCCCATGTGCAGTGCCCACTTCCCAGGACTCCTTGTGAGTGAGTAGAGTCATACAGGAGTATGTGAATGTGATGCGGCGGATGAAGAACAGTGGGATGCATCTCAAAACAAGATCATTCAAGCTCGTGTGAATGAATAGTGATAAATCCTTGTGTAAACTATAAAAGAAAAATCACACTAGCCTATTGTGATGCATGAAAATGAGCATAGGTTCTATGAAAATAAAGTACTGACAAGTTCAAGGTAGAGAAAAATAACTATGAAATAAGAAAATCTAGGTAGAGTATTTTTTAAGTTTTTTTGTAAAAATTCATGATCCTTTCGTAGAAGCAAGCAAAAGGGTTTTTAAACCCATAGGAGATTATGAATGGGTAAGCCATGAAAGGCAGTGTAACTTCTAAGAATCATCATTATCCTGTAGAGATATTATTGTTGTGCATGACAAGAGGCGTTGTGTCCTCGTTCTTTTGTTGATGTATTAACTGTAGTTAATGGTTGACCTGGTTAGTGATCATAATATTTGAATAGTTGTGAATTAACATTTGGTGGAGACACCCTAGATAGGTGTCGATTTTAGTTGAAGGGGGAGAAAAAAAACCTTGTATTGTTTATGCTTTGGCGTGTATCACATGCTCAGAATAACTAAAGAGAGTCACAAGACTTAGTAAAGAGAGATATTGTTCGTATAATAGTTGATGTGATTATATGTGACTATTGTCAGCTATCGAGAAGAAGGAAATAGATCCATCTACATGATTAGGTATTGATATAAAGAATTTACTCCAACTGTCTTTTAGTTGTTGAGTGTAAGAGAAAGGCCCATTGTGGCTAGAAAATAAATTGAATATGCTATAGTTAAATCTCTCTAGAGTGGAAGATAAGAAATATGTGAAGGTACAACTATGAATAAGTAGTGATTAAAATAATATTTATGCATTTGCAAGTGAATCTAAGCATTCGTAAAGAAGCTGAGTGGAAACCTTCATAAAGGTAGGATTGAAGGTCAGATGGAGAGAAAATATAGGTTATAAGAAAATTGTAAAAGGTGCAAGGAAAATAATAGTTTATGGAGATGAAAGAGATAAATGTGAAGGGTTGATATTTTTTCTCAAAAACCTAGAATTTTTAGAGGCAGATGCAACTCGAGAAATGGGAATCAAATTTTAGAAAAGAAAAGGAGACTATAAAGGTCTCATAAAAAGCATATTAAAAGGAAAATATTAGTCACTGATGACGAAGTGAAAATTATCTGTGAGCAATTATTGTACAAAAGGAGAGTCTTTAGAGAGACTATTGGATTGGTATTCATAAATTATGATGATATCGAAGAAGGAAAGATATAATTTGGTGGAGAGAACAATTCATATTCCCCAGACAAACTACTTGATGCATTGGCAAGTAAGCCAAGAGATGAAGTTTCTATTGATAGAGATGTTGATGTAGTAGCTGAAGATAAAACTAAAGATGAATCTGAATGTATAATGAAGGTATAATACAACCCTTAATGTGTTGAATAAGTCAAAGAACAAAATAAGTTTGAAATAGTCTACAATTGTTATGTTGTAGGAAGTGAAGAAGGTTGCATTCATCCAATTGTTGCACATGAGGAAGAAATCTATGGTGATGGAAAAGTCGCTTGTGAGAAAAAAAACATGAAAATGGTGTATCTGATGATGGAAAAAGTGTTCGTGATGCTTTTGAAGAAGAATACACAACAATATTGGATAGTGCAAATGAGAATGGAAAAGAGAATAATATTCTTCCCAATAATTGTTTTATCAGTGATTGTGCAGGTACAAAGGAAGAAGAATACAACCTTGCAAACATTATTAGAGAAGAAGAGTGCATATTTCTTGTTGAACTTGAATAAAAATGCAGTGATGAAGAAGTCTTGTCATCTAATGAAGGTCTTATAGATGGGTAAGATATTGTTGAAGATAAAATGGTCAATGCTTGTGATGAAGATAAAAATTATTATGATGACTATGATACTCCAATTAATGATCAAGGAGCATTGTATGATGAGGAAATAGTACAAATCAGAAAGGATATGGAACTAATTAATGATTTGATGAAAGGAGTGGACAATCATATTAAGATTGAGGAAATAATTCATGAAAATGATGGTCATGGAGAGAAAATATAAATTGTCATAGAAACACCAAAGCAAATTATGAAGAGTGAAATAGAAAGAGAAAAAGAAGATTTGGATACTGCCCTAGAGGATAATGCCACTTTCAATGTTGCATGTGTAGTAGTACAAGCTACAATAATAAAACTTATAATACAAACTCCATGAGAAACAAAATCTAAGAGCATGAGGAAGGATGATAATGTTTGTATTGTTGTTGGTAGTGATCGTATTCTTACCACTACAAGTGTTAATGGGAAATGACACTCTTATGGTTTGTTGGAGTTGTCAAGTAGCAACAATCAAAATAAAATTAAAGCTAAAAAATATATTGTAGAACTGAATTTTATTAAGGAATGGATTTGAAGGCCAAACAATTATGGATAACCTATCAAAGAATGCAATGCATTTGATACTAAATAATATATTGGACATGCAAATGAATTTGATGCCCTTGGGACAACGATAGAGAAATATCAAAATGACAGGGACATACACAATGCATATAATGTATTTCATTACATACATTAAGAAAAATGTGCACTTTTAAAAATTGCAAGAGCATACGATTATGAAATATGTAGAATTAGATGGCAGCAATAAACCAACAAAAATGAAGAAAATAATTTTAAAATAGAGCCTTGAAGAAATCAAATATAGTTTTCATATGATAATTAAGGAAGAAAGCATTTGTAATGTCCCCAAATTTTTTTATATGGACCACTCCATTACTAGGGAATTCAATGGTAGAAATTCACTAGGAAAAATTAAAGGAGAATAGTAAAGTGGTGAATTGGGGTCATGAGGCACTATGGCAAACCAAGGTCCAAGGGAAAACTTTATGGACCAAGGAATCATTCTCTCCTAAAAATAAATTTTATTAATATTTTGAGATAATTTGGACAAGGAGGTCACATTAGTGGTTTAATGGGTTCAAATGTTTGGTGTAACTCCCATCCAAGGTTGAAAGAATCCTATCATGGAGGCATCTCATGGGTTGCAACTCCCCGGGATTAAAAAAAAAATAGAAAATCTATAACAACCTATGACATATATGACAACTTATGACAAGAATCAAGTCCTATGATAGCTTTTGACAACTTATGACAGCATATGACATGTTGCAGGTCGTAAATTTAGCCAAGGAAGGTGCTAGAGGAGAAGGGTGGGCCCACATGCTAGTCTAACTTCCCCAAAATCAAGCTAAGCCTCTCAAATTCGAATTTCCAAGGTAGATGAAGTTATTATTTGGAAAAGTAACATTAGAGAGAAATTAAATGAGTCCCAAGGTGTCATTCTCTCATAAAAATAACATTTATTAATATTTTATTAAATATTTGTGAGAGAATTCTAGAATGAGGGGAAAATGGTCCATGAAGATTTATAAAAAGGATGAACGCACAAGTGAAAGGGATTTTGTTCATTTGGATTTTTGTATTGGAGAGACATTGATATTATCAAGATTGGGAGATGTTCCCCTTTCATTTTTTAACTAGTTTTGGTGGTGAAAGATTCCACCCTAACTAGTAGATAAGAGGAGGTCATCTAGATCTCTTCATTGTGCTTCATTGCAGCTAATTACTGAGAAGAGAAATCACTTTCAGATTTATCTACAGATATTTATTTCATTTTATATGTTCATCTACAGTAATGGGGTTGAATTCCTATCATTTGGAGTTGCTTTCTATTGATTTAGAGTTTGGACTAATGTTGGTGGGCCAAAATGACGGTTTTGTTTTTTATACTTCTGAGAATTTTTGGGCTATAAAACCTATTCCATTTAATTCATAACATCATTTTCAATGGTAGACACTTTTTTTTCACTCAATTTTTTTTCCATATGCCTACTCTATTCATCATCTCTTCTGGTGGAGGGGCACACCACTACATTTATATCTTTGTATTTATTGGATTTCAAGGTTCTGTAAGAGACATATATTGTTTTGATCATTATATTTACTGTTTCTAGACACTCATAAGAAATATTTACAGTTCCTTTCATCATATGGTGATCAATGTTCAAGTTTATGGATGATTTATGTGTGAATCTGCTAGTATGGTTAAGCAATCATAAGACAATGTGTATAAAGCTTTCATATCAAATCCATGAAGTCTGTTAGTAAGTTATTTGTGTTGATTTGGGAGTTCCAAGGCATAATTGGAAACTTTTGGGAATATTTGGGCTTATTAGGAAGTGTTTGGGTCAAGTTCAAAAGCTAGTATTCCAATGTGGGGGAAATCGAGTTAGTTTCTCACTAGTCTTGAGAGGGTGTCTTTCATACTTATTTGTAAGTTATCTAGAGCCTATCAATGGGTCATGTAGTTTTATTTGAGTCTATTTTATTCCATTAAAATGATATTGGGATAATTTGAGTTTCTCTATTAGTGTTTGGGAAGAGTTGGAAACCATGTGTTCGGTGTAACCAAAATTGAACTAGTGTTCCTAGTTTCTTTACCAGCTTCCAATTTTATATAAAATCTAATTTGGGACACATATCAGTGGACTATAAGCACGTTGATGATATCAAAACCTTCAATGGACATCATAAATAAATATTCACTCCACTTTTGTTGAAAAAGAACATCTCATAAGCCTCCATAAACCACTATTTGGGAAAGAGCTGAAAATCAACATAATTAAAGTTGGAAACTTAGAGATAATATTCCTAATTTTTTATTAGGGATATTACAGTGGTATCAGAGTATGTTCTTGGACAACTATGGGAACTAAAGAGTAATTTTGAATCAAATTTGAATATTAGGCTTTTAAAAGAAGAAAATTCATCCATGGCTAGATTTGTAGATGGAAGAATGTTACCCATTTTCCTCCTACCTTGCCCATTAAGGAGGAGAAGCTTGAGTGGGAAAGGTTAATGAAGGGATATGAGAAGTTATTGAAGGACTTTCATAAGAAAAAATAGAAGTTAGATCATATCTTGCAGCAATGAAAAGCCTTGTTACAAGAATGCTCTGCATCACAACTTTGGAAGAGGATGTTTCGTATGTTTGCAAATAGAGCACCCAAAATTTACTATGACGAATCTTGTTGAAAGTATGGTAAATCCACTGTCATTTTTAAGGATTCAAATTTACATGAGGATAGTAAAATTAAACCATTATGTGGGATTCCTACGGGAAATGAAGCCATGTTCAAAAAATTTCTTCGGCAATACGAAAGTTTGGATCAAAGGGAAGCACATATTGCAACCTTGAATCCTCAGGATGATGTCAAATTGGAGGACCATACCATCATGGATGGAAAACATGGGAATGATGAAGCAGCAACACAAAGGTATGATTACAATTCTGATTTTTTCAATAGCCATATTTCCTTGCAACATTATGATATAGCAGTCATTTCATGTAAGAATGTTGGTCTTGCAGAATATTCTAATCCTGATTTGAGTGTTAAAGATGATTTGTGTGTTGTGAATTCATGCCACAAGCATTATGATTTTGTATATTAGCCAATAGTAAATGTGATCAAGACATAAACCTTGGAAAACTAAAGGCCTAAATCAATTAATGAGAGCTTGCATGATCCACATGAGTTGGATGGTCCCTTATGTGACAACATACACAATACTAATAGGATGACATTTCATGACTTAGAGAGTCAATTTTTAGTCACTGACGAGAAGATGTTGTAAGTATTGACAAGGACAGATGGTGCACATAAATATATTGAAGACCTTATATGGAGGACTCATTTTGAGGAGAGATGTAAAGGTTTTGTTGAAGGGGTCACTGGTGCTCAATTGTGCATCAATAAAGAGGAGTTGGAAAGGATGAAATAAGATTACTTGCTACTATTTATGGACATAGATATTTCTCTCAAGTTTGTTGAAGACATGGCCATGGAGGTTGAGCAGCTTCATGAGGAGTTGAGAGGATCACATTCTTCCTCCCATACCTCATATAGTCAATTGTACATGGTTGATTTCATTCATGATTTGAATGATGAGCCGCTATGTGAAGGTTGAGCATGAGGAGCATTCATATTTACAGGTGCTTGGGGAGAGGATTGGCATGGAGGATGTTTTCCAAGCACTTGTTTTGCAACAAGAGGATCATGAGATTCATTTTTGGGAGAGAGGCATAGCCATGGAGGAGGTATATGAGTACATAATTCCATATGGACCAGCCAGTAGAGGAGGATACACATCCAGGGACATGATGGATAGATGTATGATAGAGATGGATATGTTGTAACATCCCTCAAATTCGACCCCTATTGTTATTATTTTTGTAAAATGTAATTATGATTTGTGTAAACGGCCCTAGAGAGGAGCTCAAGGCCAAGGCCCCACCAGTGGTATTTGGGAGTAGGGATATGTCATTTATCTAAAAATGTTACTAAGGATGGTACATTATTTAAAATAGAAGTAACTAATCCTTTAGAGTAGAAAGAGAAGTCACCTTGACTTCAAGAACAACACTAAACCATATCTTGGGCAAGGAATCCCACATCATTGACCGCCGAAAGGACAGTAAAGGACTCCTAAGACCTAAGGGTCAACACTAGGTTAACTATTCTAACCTAAGTAAAACTATGATCCCTAGTTTAGAAAAGGGAGAAGGGCACTCATTACATTAAAGAATCAATCAGAGAAAATCATATATTTAAGAAGGTGAAATTATAACTTTGATAGAACTATTTTATTAAGGTTCATTTCTCTCATTTTGACGAATCAAAAGGGATATAATATATATATGTAAAGTATTATATATATATCTAAATGAAGAACATATATTAAGGTCGATAAAAATATATTTATAAAAGAGAAGAAGTTAAAGGGGATATGTTTCCTTACCTAGTACTGACCTAAACAAATAATATACTATTGTAGTGCTTTTATATTTATTTACTTAGTAAAGTATATTGGGCGCATATATATAAATCTTTCCAAAACTAAGCTATTAGGTTAAAATTTATAAACAAACCATTCTAAATGTTTTATAGAATTAGGATGGGTGTGCCTCAAATTGGGATATTTTGGCATTCTAAGTTATGCGCCAAAATATTTAAAGCGGCCTCCTTATTTTGTTACGATTAGTAATCACACAATAGATGCTAAACGCCTTTTAACTACTATTTTGACATCATGGGGAACACATTCCCATTGATGTAGGGATTTGCTGAGATAGATTTCCTCGTTTGACTCATTTTTGTCCAGGCCAGAGTGGAGCGCCAACAAAAATTTGCTCGTTGTACTTGGAGTGGAGGGAAACATTTATTCCCAAACTTACTCGGGTTTTCCAGCTGTTGTTTTTAGGATTTCCTTAAGTAGAACAGAAATATGCTGAGTGTCAGGGGGAAAATGTGGGGTATGGTGTGCTAGGGCGGATTTAAAATCGCTCAGATCCCTTTTAGCTAGATATACATTTTTAGCCACTGTGATTGTGGGAAGGACTGAGATACCTGCGTAAGAGGAGGGGCATAGGACAGCTATTTGCAGCCCAATCCCAGTTCTCTGTTAACCTAGTAGTGTGTTATTTCACCTGCGCGAAGGAATGGGGAAAGGATGGCTATAGCAGCTCGATCCTAGCTCTTATTATTCTGGAATTTAACATTTTATATGTACTCGCTTGATGTGTTTGCCAATCGTAGGTTAATTCTTGTTACACATATTTTATATGTATTTTGGTTGTCATGGAAAGTTATTTTGCTGCTACTACTGAGTGTTAGCAGTCTCGACACGCTGTCTCAAGGGGGAGGAAGAAAACTGACGGATATGAGGAAAGGAGTGAGTCCCGAGGAAGGGAAAGAGAAGACTCTGCGACTGGAGTAGGTTAGTAACAAAACGCTTCCAAAATTGGTAAGCAACCTCTGCTCTGGTAATTTATCTAAATACTATTCTTAATTTTCTTTATCTCCAATAGCTACGAATAATACAATACCATCGTGAATTTTGCTGTATAATCGACAGAGCTAAACTATGTCGTACCTTTGCATTTCCTCTTTTCATTTAGTTACTCGGTGTAATAACCAGAGTGTTATACTCTGCCAGTGAACTGAGCCATCCTGCAGTTGATAAATGCTACCTAACTCCATCTAGCGCATTCAACTATTTTATTTAATGATACCTGTTACCGAACCATTAGGAGACAACGCCCGATTTAGTTGTAGTCACTGTTTACTCAGGAAATATTTTGTGACGCGTTTCTCTCTGAAATTTATGTAGTTCCTAATTATGCGTTAAACTGGGTATACACTTCTGCGTAGGGTTAGTCTAACTTTTATGTGCTCTGCAGACACTTAGCTTCTGATTTAGTTATTTAGATGTTGGATCCCTCCATTTTATTCTATCTCCATTACAGAGAAAATCATGATTTTGGAGGAAGTCTCTGTCTAATTGTTTTGATACAAACAACAATTGCATCACCATTTAGATAATTGCTTTGTTAATTCTCAGAGTACGTTGAGCTGTCACGAAATCGTGGGTCCTATTCATGTGGTTTATACTTCGATTTTCATTTCTTTTCCTTGCATTCTATCTCTGCCATGGTGATTATGGTTGAGTTACGAAAGCTTAGATCAAACCTTACTGTTCATTAATTCATACTCAGGATCTTAGCAATCCCGGTGACATGCTGAAACTAAATCTTCTTCTTTTACTTTAAGCTAGTGAGCTTTGGGAATTGTCCTTACCTCTGCATCGTCCTTATCTCAATGAGCATTTTTTTCAGTGTCGAACCTCTGATAAGAATCTCGGATCTCTTTTGCTTAGCATGATTCATGCCTATACGAAGATTATGGCCTAAAAACCGTAGAGAGATCGAGTTTGGCATTTATTTAACTATGTTTTATTATCCCGTAACATGAACCCGTAAGGAGACTAGTGATCCCTGCTCCCCTCTTTTATAACTGAGCCTCTAAATCCTTAGCAAAGGTGCGTTTAGTGTTCCTATACTTCACTTAAAAAACGATTTCCACCAGGCCGTTTTGTTTTGAGAATTTTACTTGTGTAAAGAAATCTCGATAGTTGTTTTGTTTAGAATATGTCCTTAAATTTATGGAGTGTTTCCCTTAGTAAAATATTAATTGAATACTTTAATAAAGAGCTGGAAAACTATTATCTTACACTCTACTAATTTCAAACTGAACTCGGCATTTCAAATGGACGAAGAGTTGATTATTTTATGACAATGTTATACGAACGCCTGGGTTCCCTATTATTTTATAAAATGCTAATGAATTAGAGTCATAGTAACTCCTTGTTTTCGGTGACAAATAAAATCTATCCTTGGAGTATGTAATAAGAGTATATAGTAGGAACCCCTTATTTAAATCTATTGAATATAATATATCTATAAAAGAGCGAGCCTCCATCTTAGGGTTGATAAGGTTTTTAATACTTAAAGTAAGGGAATGATACCCTTGTTTCTATAATTAGGAGTATAAGAAGATTTTATTAAAACCTAAACTTTACCTTGGAAAAGACTCTAACGTAAAGAAAGAGGACATAGGTTAATGGAGGATTTGTACATTGTTTTGTATTGGTATGAATGGCCTCCAGTATGAATATTATAAGTCTTATGATGTCATCGCTTGATTTTAAAAGTTAAGCAAATCCCTTACAAGAGAAGCTATGAGTTCTCTTCAATGCAACAATCCTATTGTAGATTGTAACCTCTTTCTTGAAATAATAATACAACCCAACCCTTTGTGGATGTAGCCCAAGATGCGGGTGAACCACATTAAAATGGCCTCTATGTGATGCGTCTTTTATATGTGTACAACTTGTCTTCTTATATGAATGACTTATTGGTTCATGACCTAATTGTTTAAAGCATTCTAAATGTTGTGTTGGTTTGTCATTGTATCAAAACATGAGTATATGATGGTATAGTATATCTTGTAATTAATTCTTCATATTGATCTTGAATGGTATTTTTTTCTGTTTCTTGAATTACTCACACTTACAACAAATTTAATAAAGGATTGGGATTATATAAACATGCTTTTATTTAAGCAAATAGCATATTATTGTCTTAATATTCTCTTATTTAAGATTGTCCAAGGTATGATTCAGAAGTTGTTTAGTTAATCTATTTGAGAAGGAATATGAGTGTTGGAATATATGGTTTAGGCATTTTTAGGTTATAAGTATTGTTTGAAGGAAAATCGAAATTTATAATTGACTTTTCATTATAAAGAAGTTGTTTGGGTTATTGAAATTTATTTGGGAGTTTAGTAAATTTTACTAAACTCACAAATTTGGGTTAGGACTTATGTGATGAGACATAGGTTGTGTATCCCTCTGAATATTGTTAACACACTTTAAGATTTATGATGGTTGTAAATAATAATAAAATTAAGCGTATTTTAAAACAGAAATAAAGATGTAATTGAGTTGCAATTTTACTTCCGCATAGAAATTATAGTAATTAGGCTATTTAGAAAAAATTTAATTTTTTATGAAATTTGGGGATGTGACATATGCATTGGGTCAGTATTATGAGAAGCAGTAGAGGCATCTATTTTTGTTGTCTAATGCCATTATTAATCATGGTAGGACATGGGAGTCTCACCCGATTTAGTTGGATGGGACATATGATAGTGATGTGATCAATAGGACCAGTCTGTAGAGTGCATTAGAGGAGCTTCATGTTCTATTAGAGAGGCTCATGAAGGTTCAAAACAGTATTGG
This sequence comes from Larix kaempferi, assembly GCA_027924585.1. NCBI lineage: Eukaryota > Viridiplantae > Streptophyta > Pinopsida > Pinales > Pinaceae > Larix > Larix kaempferi. The sequence continues at coordinate 6,349,121 of BSBM01000434.1, forward strand.
GAGTAATGAAATTCCATTTTGGTGGTGGGATCTTGGAATTCCTTGGAGTGAAATATTGATACAGGTGATAGTGATGATGTCTAGAGGAGTGCAACACAGACACAAGGATACTAGTATTGTTGGTTTCAGGTGTCTTATACACTCTACATTTCTCAGGTTCGTTTGAGACCCTAGGATCATCCTTGGACTTAGTTGTTTCAGTTGGGTTCATCATAGAGAAGTATATGGGATGCATATATATATTAAGGAGATGAATAGTCTCCATGTTCTGGAATTTTTTCATGGGACATTTAGATTTGGTGTCATGGCGAAGCACTTATTGGAGAAATTGATTGAGTTGTTGCATATTCGGGTTGCTCTACTTATCAACAACATTCAGGAGGTTTTACTTTTTAGGAAATCTTAGGATAGTGGCTTGAGCATGGGGAACTTCATGTTTCATAGGTTCATGTGGGATCCAGGTGCTTGGGAGGCATACACAGTTGGTATTCATCTTTTCTCCACAGTTGTAGATAGCCATCGAATGATGGATAATTGTTGATTGCTTGAGGAAAAGCAATTTTGGGTGTGGAGGACTATAATGTCCCCAAATTTTTACCATGTACCACTCCATTACTAGGGAATTCAATGGTAGAAAGTGACTTGGAAAAATTAAAGAAGAATAGTAAAGTGGTGAATTGGGGTCATGAGGCACTACGACAAACCAAGGTCCAAGGGAAAAAAATTTGGAGCAAGGAATCATTCTCTCCTACAAATCGATTTTATTAATATTTTGAGATAATTTGGACAATAAGGATGCATTACTGGTGGAATGAGTCGAAATTTATGGTGTAACTCCCATCCAAGGTGGAAGGAATCCTATCATGGAGGCATCTCATGGGCTGTAACTCCCTTGGCTAAAAATAACAAATCTGTGAGAACCTATGACATCTATGACAAATTATGACAAGAATTAGGTCCTATGATAGCTTATGACAACTTATGATAGCCTATGACATGTTTCAGGTCCTAAATTTAGCCAAGGAAGGTGCTAGGGGAGAAGGGTGAGCCCCAATGATAGTGTACTTCCCCAAAATCAAGCTATGCCTCTCAAATTCGAATTGCCAAGGTAGATGAAGTTATTATTTGGAAAAATAAAATTAGAGAGGAAATAAATAAGTCCCAAGGTTTCATTCCCTCATAAAAATAGTATTTCTTAATATTTTATTAAATATTTGTGAGAGAATTCTAGAATGGGCAGGAAATGCTCCATGAAGATTTATAAAAAGGATGAACACACAAGTGAAAGGGATTTTGGTCATTTTTATTTTGGTATTGGAGATTCATTGATATTATCAAGCTTGGTAGATGTGACTCTTGCATTTTTGAACTAGTTTCGGTGGTGAAAGATTCCACACTAGCTAGTAGAGAGGAGGAGATCATCCAGATATCTTCATTGTGCTTTATTGAAACTCATTGTTGAGAGGAGAAATCACTTTCATATTTATATAAAGATATGTATTTCACTTTATATGTTCATATACAGTAGTGGGGCCAAATTCCTATCATTTGGAGCTACTTTCTATTGATTTAGAACTTGGATCAATGTTGGTAGGATGAAATGGTGGTTCTGGTTTTGATACTTCTGCGCATTTTTGGAATATGAGACCTATTCCATTCCATTCATAGCATGTGTCCAATTGGAAACAATTTTTTTCACTTAAAAAGGTTTATGTATGGCCGAGATATCATCATTTTCCTAAATCTACTCTATTCAGCATATCTTCTGGTGGAGGGCGCACCACTACATTTCTATCTCTATATTTCTTGGATTTCAAGATTATGTAGGAGCCATATATTATTGTGATCAATATATTTATTGTTTCCACACACTCATAATAAATATTTACAGTGCCTTTCATTATATAGTGTTCAATGTTCAAGTTTATGGATGATTTATGTGCAAGTCTTCTAGTATGGCTAAGCAATCTCAAGTAAGTGTGTATAAAACTTTCATATCAACTCTCCCTAAAGCCTGTTAGTAATTTATTTATGTTGATTTTGGAGGGTCAGGGTTGAATTGTAGCTTTTTGGGAATATTTGGGCTGATTAGGAAGTGTTTGGGTCAAGTTGAAAATCTAGTATTCCAATGTGGGGGAAATCAAGCTAGTTTCTCACTAGTCTTTATAGGGTGTCTTTCATAATTCTTTGGAAGTTATCTGGATTCTATCAATGGTTCATATGGTTATATTTTATTCTATTTTATTGCATTAAATTTATATTGGGAAAATTGAAGTCACTCAAGTAGTGTATAGGAAAAGTTTGAAACCCCGTGTTCGATGCGGCCAAAATTGAACTAGGGTTCCTAGTTTATTAACCAGCTTCCAATTTTATATCAGATTTGATTTGGGACACATATTAGTGGATTGTAAATGCATTATTTATCTGTTCACCTTTAATGGACATCATAAATACATATACACTCCACTATTGTTGAACAAGAACATCTCATAAGCCTTTATAAGCCACTATTTGGGAAAAAGTTGAAAATAAACATAATTAAAGTTGGAACCTTCGAGATAATAATCCTAATATTTGATTGGGGATATTACACCTTTGGATAGGATAAAGTCAAATATGATAAGTGGGAACATAGAATTCATGCACTACAACAAATTAGTTTGAATGAAAATGATTTAACAACCTGTGAACTTAAGGGCATGATTTATTTTGAGCATAAGTAGGGAAAAAAAATGAATGGTGATGATGAAAGCAGCTAGTTAGAAGAATCAAAGAAAATACTAAGGATGAATAAAAAGTTGAATATGAAGTTGAAGAAATTAAAGAAAATTGAGGAATACAAAGTTTGGACTCCAAATAGGAAGAAAAAGAAGAAGATGCATGTGTTTTTCGATTGATTGCAAAAGCTTTAATGTCGTAATTTGTAGATCAAAATATTAATTTACAGCCAAGCTGAATTTTGTATTCAGTCATTTTTGAAATCTATAGTAAATGTGTAAAATGTTGTAGCGTGGGTAGTTGAATGATATAATTGTCAAATTTTGTAAATCATATGTTTATATAAAATTTGTGTACTAGTGGTAACAAAATTAAGGGGTAATGTTGCAATTTTATTCTATCGCCCAATAGATTCCACCCGTAGGTATTCCACCATAAAAACGAAGTTATTGTAGGCCAACCAATCCATTGATTACATAAATGCATGGAAGATTATTGTGCTTTCAGAAAGGCTGAAGTAAACATTGTAGATCGAGTCGTGTATGATCCTGAAGGTCATCGCAAACATGATTACTCTAGAAAAATATTGTGGATGTTTAATTCCCATTTGGAGTTTGAATATCGGTCAAGGAGATCCCAACACTAATTGTTTTGGTCATCGAAAATGTATGACTGTATAAAATATTTTCTTTGTTTAATGAAATGATATTGTGGGCCTCCACTACCCTTCAATTTTGGGGGATTCTATCCATTAAATACCACCCTATGGGTGTTTTTCATCTTCAATTGATGTAAAACTTACTTCTTACACTTTTTTTAATTCAACTTTAACATATATCAATCAATGGTAATTGAAAGGTTGAGTAAAGCAATCAAAGTAGTATTATATCAAGAAGATCAAAAATAATTTATTTCAATGACATTGGAAAACTTGGGAGATTGAAAAGAATCTACTTCAATTATATGTAATTTTAGTTGGGGAAGAAGCAATAAAAGTAGAAAGTATGAGATCCTATCAATGTCAAGACTAGTTTAATTCAAGCCAAGCTATCAACACCTGACATTGCAAATAGGGAAATTGAAAAGAGATCAATAAGATCAAAATTGTCAATGTAAATCTCTTTTTATATTTCATCATGTCCATAGATCCTAGAATATACCCTATGAACGTAAATACAAAATCAAATTATTTTCTATACGAATGAAATCATCTAAAAGATATAGTTGTTGGTATCATCATTTTCATTTTTGTGCAGTGTCCTCCCAATTTTTTTCTTGTAAATTTTTTTTTCATTCTTGTAGTTCAACCAAGCCTTATGTGATGGCCTTTCAAGAGGATGTTTTCTGGAGCTTTAACCATCACCTATTTTGTTTAAGATAGTGGATTAGTCTCTCATAAGTGATGTTAGTCTCATAAGCGCTAGTCTCATGACCAGTCTCATAAGCTCAAGTCTCATGAGCAATACCACTCTTTCTCATAAGTGATGCTGCTAGGCAATGCCAATATTCCCATAAACCTTTCGAGTGCCAGTTCCTCGGTGTTAATAGTTATCTCAGACTTATTATTTCTCCCATTTTCTTTTATAGAGATTGTGAGAAGACTTTCATCTAAAGTTTTTTTTGTGTCTTGGTGTGTGTTGTTTGTTGTGTGTTGTGGAAAACATGTTCAACTCTCCTGAGGTTGCTTTTATGTGAAAGCTGCATGTTATCATGCCACCTTTTCTTTTATAGTATGATGCAATATGATTGGCTATTATTTTCTTTTTTCTTTTTTGTTGAATGTTTAGTATTGACTTTTCAAACATTGCTGCAATTTTTTTTAAAAATAGGTTCTTATTTTTATTTGTTTCCAAGAAACTACAAAGGGAGACTACTCCATTGAAGGGATTACATGTTTTTGGCACCAATATAATAGGAATCGAAAAATATGAAGATACTTGCACAACACTGTAGTCAGCACCATAACCTAAATTGCACTATCTCATCTCAGCTCTGTGCCTAAGAAAAATTGGCAATTATACTCATACTAGATCCGTAAACTTAGTTTATAAAAACAAAATTATCAAATCCACTAACATAGCAAAGTATTTGCAAGAACTATAAATCATAATTGTCATAGCGATTAGACAAAAATGTCTCGTTTCTTTCTCCATCCAAATCCATCACATGCATTTCTTCATATGTTGATAACATGTAACAATCGTGGACTATTGTCAAAAGGCATGTTTGAATCGGCTGATGAAAAATAGAAAACTAATTGATTATATTAAAACCAACAGTAAAACATTAAAGATATTATCAGTTGTCATTGAAACATTAAAAGTACCACTATCATTAAACATAAATACCTATAATACAAAATATCAACAAAAGCAATTTAAATATTATAATGATGAATAATTAAATTACTATTTAATAAAACTTAATTTTCTTAAAAAGCTATTCTCATAATTTTAAAACTTTGTGAATTGTTACTTAAACATTAAAACTAGCACTATCATCAAACATAAAAACCTATGTACTATAAAATAACAACAAAAGGAAAACAGTTATTAAACAAATGTCACCAGTTTAAAGGTCAAGTAAATTTTCTATTGAAATTTTTTCGATATACTAAAGGATAACATTAAAATCAAATATTAACAAATGCCACTTCTAAGGTCCAATAAAATTTCCATTGAAAATTTTCATCATTGAAATTAATTCTTTGACATATATAGATATATTCTTTGATAGTCCTTATAGTCAATTAATCTTTAAAATGTAAACAAATAATTGATGTTGTTGCTTTCCATTAGTTTCATGATTGAAGAAATAAAATAAAATATATGAACTTGACATCATTCTAAATAAGATGACTCATAATTATGAATGAAGGAAGAAAATAAAAAGTAAGATTGGCTTTACATGCCCAAATTACTTATAGGCTAGTAAGAACTAGTAATGATGACTCATAACTAAGTCAATAATCCATGTAACACTTAATTTAATGAATTTGAACAGAAACAATTTTTGCAATGTTCTTGAATAGTTTTAACGTTGCAATTATAGAAATTGTAATCTAAAATCCTACACATATTTAATAATAACATTATTTATTTATTATGAAGGTTGGTTTTGCTAAATGCCAATAATGAACTCATTTGTGGGTCTCTATAAATTTCCAGAAAATATGTAAACATTTAGATTATGTGACATTGAACATCAATCATTTTCCTAAACACCAGAAAATATGTAAACATTTAGATTATGTGACATTGAACATCAATCATTTTCCTAAACATATAATGGAGGGACTTAAAGATTAGCTTTTATTTACCTTATTTGTAAAGAAAAACAATGCATCTAAATAGTTGTTTTTCTCTTTCTAAAACATCAACATTATTTGTAAAGAAAAGGAGCACATGTTTTCTCATTTGCAGTCTTAAATTTTTTTTCCTACCCATGGCTTTCAAAAACTTCTCCACCAATTAATGCTACTTCACAGTCTTCTACACATACCAGGGATCCCACAACATTGCCCATAGGATTTGTGTACATTGGTGATTTATTTGAAATACGTCAACAGGAAACTAACCTAAATATTTGAAGTCATTATTGCACATATAGATTAAAAATATAAGTAGTCATTATTGCACATATAGATTAAAAATATAAGTAGTCATTATTGCACATATAGATTAAAAATATAAGTAGTCATTATTGCACATATAGATTAAAAATATAAGTAGTCATTATTGTACATATAGATTAACTAGTATAGACCAATCTGACTCCAGTTCTACAAAGCCCCAAAAGGGATCAAATATGCAAACTTTTCATCACTAAACTACAACACACATCCCTATTTATTCTTATTTTTTATTTTTTTATTGAACACTTCCCCTCCACAAATGATCACAAAATTAAATATAAAACAATGACTTCTGAACCAAAAAAAAACAAGTGATCACAAAATTAAATATAAAAACAACAAGTAATCACAAAATTAAATATAAAACAATGACTTCTTACCATAAAACTTACAAAATTCCAGAATGCAAAATTTTATTTAGTAACATATGTCCTTGAGCACATCCTCCACAATACCTGCACCAGGATAATTCTCCCGAAAAGCTTGAACATGGGATAAAATCCCTTCTCATCCTCATGACCATGAATTCCATGGTCGTCACTTAGATAAACTACCACACAATCCTTCCAAATCAAATTATTCCTCTCGAAAAGGAAAAATTCTTAAAATACGAATATACTCGAAATTCACCCCATTCTACATGGAATTCCAAAACTCAAGATTTCGATTTCTATTTCCATTTCCAAGACACATTACTTGTCTCTATTCTATTAAATAGAAAAGCGCTTGTAATTCACCAACGATATGTCCCTAAATGTTTAGGTGCCAACTTGCAAGTTCACTTAATCAATAATTGGGTTGTGGAGTGCATTGAGGTTAAGTGGCAACGGGGCCTTGAGATTAGGTGGCATCTCATCCATGTGAGGAATAGATGTAAACTCGTGACCACTTAATCTCAAAGCCAACTCATCAATAAATAATATCAATAATAATTAAATGAAATAAAAAATAACAATAATGATTTAGGTGTTTTGCATTGAAAACATTGTCATTCCTCTCTCTTCATCAAGCAAACTCTCCACTCGTTAGTGCTCTCCCTCTGGAGCTAATTGAGGAACCCAGATTTCCTCTTGCTGTCTCTTCATTTCCTTATCTAGTTTATGAAGAGGAGAACTCACCATCCCAAATTTCTTTTCAATTCTACCCATTCCAATAGCTATCACCATAACACACTTATAGTCCAACAACTCATCAATAGGCCAAATCGACTCTAAAAAAACGTTGTGCTTTTACTTTCTTTAAACTCTTGAAATGACAAATCTGCTCTAAAAAGAGTTATAATTTTCTGAGAACACATGCATGGAAGTAGTCAAACTCATCGCAGCACAAATCAACTCTAAAAACAGTTCATCATTGAGGGTTTATATAAAAAGGGATTATTGACAACATCTGCTCATGAAAACGGTATATTCAAACACACCAAAAATATGACCTTACTTTCTGTATACTTTAATCATGCGGTTTGGGATGGAAAGCTCTCTATCACATGACGGACAAGCACTCGTTTCGCATGACTGATTCTGTCATCGAAAGTAGAATAAAAATGCAATAAAAAGACCCTCTTCTGGTGAATTGCAACGGCATTCCTTCTCACAGATTTTGACTGCGCGGGTTGTTTGGGGGCATATGAATCGACGTGTGAGTTTAAAAACGTGTGAGCTATGGCAACGTCGAAGCTGTTGTGCTCTATCCCGCCCAAGGGTTGATATAAACGTATATTGTTATGTGTTTACTCTCTTCCATAAAAACTGAACAGTACAAACGGTGCCATCAGTATGTAACAGTAACTCAACAAATGGTGACATCGTTATGTATGGAGAAACTCAACAAACCGGACCATTAAATGAACAGACAGATTATCGTACTCGTGAGAGGTTTGCTCACAATTTTAATGACTCAACTAAACTTTCCATTTAATGGAAGGGCGGGTCGTTTAGTCGTGATTTAACCAACAAGGTTTTGGAAGGAGTTAGTAAAAAACTTATGGATATCGATAAAAGTCGCATGTCAAGATACATATAGTTCATG
>BSBM01000434.1:6362500-6517500 GCA_027924585.1 Larix kaempferi
AGAGAGAGAGAGAGAGAGAGAGAGAGAGAGAGAGGTGTAGAAGAAGGTAAGAGAGAGTGCAAGAGGGGGGGTTAGATAGGGTTAAGGGGCTAGGAGGGGGGTTAGAGAGGGGGGAGAGAGAGAGAGAGTGAGAGAGAGGGGGTTAGTAATGGTTGGGGGTGGAGGAGGGAGAGAGAGAGAGAGAGAGAGAGAGAGAGAGAGAGAGAGAGGAGAGGGTGTTAGTTATAGGGAGTGAGAAAGAGAGATGGGAGGTGTGGTTAGAGGTAGGTGGAGGTGTAGGGAAGAGAGAGAGACTGAGAGAGCCCGGGTTCGTAAGGGATAGGGAGAGGAGGGGAGAGAGATAGAGAGAAGGGGGTTTTGGGATAGGGGGAGTAGCAAAGAGATAGAAAGAGTTGGATGGTTAGGAATGGGGGAGAGGTTATGGAGAGGGAGAGGGGGTTGAGAGAGAGAGAGGACATGTAGAAGCAGGGAAGAGAGAGTGAAAGGGGGGGGGTTAGTTAGGGTTAAGAGGCTAGGAGGGGGGTTAGCGAGGTGGAGATAGAGAGAGATATTGAGAGAGGGGGTTAGTAATGATTGGGGGGAGAGGAGGGAGGGAGGGAGAGAGAGAGAGAGAGAGAGAGAGGAGAGGTTGTTAGTTCTAGATAGTGAGAAAGAGAGATGTGAGGTGTGGTTAGAGGTAGGTGGAGGTGTAGGGAAGAGAGAGAGACTGAGAGAACCTAGGTTACTAAGGGCTAGGGAGAGGAGGGGAGAGAGATAGAGAGGAAGTGGTTTAGGGATAGGGGGAGTAGGAGAGAGATAGAAAGAGTAGGATGGTTAGGGATGGGGGAGAGGTTATGGAGAGGGAGAGGGGGTTTAGAGAGAGAGAGAGATAGGTGTAGAAGCAGGGAAGAGAGAGTGAGATAGGGGGTGGTTTGTTAGGGGTAAGGGGCTAAGAGGGAGCTTAGTTAGGGGGATAGAGAGAGAGAGAGAGAGAGAGAGAGAGAGAGATTGAGAGAGGGGGTTAGTAATGGTTAGGGAGGAAGAGGAGAGAGAGAGAGGAGAGGGTTTTAGTTGTAGGGAGTAAGAAAGAGAGACAGGAGGTGTGGTTAGAGGTAGGTGCAGGTGTAGGAAAGAGAGAGAGACCGAGAGAGGGGGTTAGTAAGGGCTAGGGAGAGGAGGGGAGAGAGATGGAGAGGAGCGGGTTTAGGGTTAGGGGGAGTAGGAGAGATATAGAAATAGTAGGATGGTTAGGGATGGGGGAGACGTTAGGGAGAGGGAGAGGGGGTTTAGAGAGAGAGAGAGAGAGGCGTAGAAGTAGGGACGTGAAAGTGAGAGATGGGGTTTGTAAGGGTTATGAGGAGGAGGGGATAAAGAGAGGGGGGTTAGGGGTATGTGGATCATTAGGAGAGACAATAAGAGAGGGGAGGTGGTTAGGTGTGGTTGGGGTGAGTGGGTTAAGGGGTTATAGAGAGATAGAGAGGGAGGAGGGTGTCACGGGGTTAGAAGAGAGAGAGGGGTGGGGGATAGGGGTTGGTGGAGGAGTGCAAAAGAGATAGAGAGAGGGGGTTAGTAAGGGTTAGGTGTAGGTGGGGAGAGAGTGAGCAAGGGTTAGGTGTAGGAGGGGAGAGAGTGAGAAAGGGTTAGCAGTGATATGATTATGAGAGAGATAGAGGGAGGGGGGTTTAAGAGTGGTGGGGATTAGGGAGAGGGAGAGGAGGGGTTAGGGAGTGGTGGGTATATAAATTTATTCAACACTTAAAAGCATACATTTGTGAAGTTAATAACGCACGCATGCTATGTATATACAAAACGCTCGCGCGTTTTGAATGTACATAACGCACGCGCGTTTTGTATGTTCATAACCCGCGCGCGTTTTGTATGTACATAATGCACGCGCATTTTGAATGTACATAGGGCGCGTGCGTTTTGCATATACAAAACGCGTGCCAATCAAAATATTTGAATTTAAACATAACGCGCACGCGTTCGTGAGTGCATAATCACCCACTCCTCCCGCGCCCGTGTGTCAACCACTGTCTTATGTGGTTGGTTTGGACTTACCAAACCTGTGCTAGGGAATTTTTAGACCATAGCTAATTTGACATTTTCAACATTTTTCTGAGTATGCATGTTTTTCACCGCTCTCTACAGCATGACATACCTGACTGTTATTGACGAAAGTTTAGGCATAGACGTAATTTTTTATGCAGATTCCAAAATGTAATTTTTAAAAAAAATATTGATATTTTCTATTTATTTCCTAATTTTCTTATGTCATCACTCTGTTGGTCAAAAAACATATTGTTAATATTTATTCCATAACTTTTTCATTTCACAACCATTTTTAAAAAAACTTGTATGCTACACTAGATGACACCGACCTCTACATGCTGTAAAAAATCCAAGTCAAAATAACTACATTAATACCTTCAAAGGCTGTACCCACATTTGATGTACCATTCTCGAGGTTTGATCACTTACATAATTAAAAAAATATTAAAAATTAAACATTTAATTTTGGAAAAATAGCGCTGCACTAGTGCTACAGGTTCTATACATGTCTACCAATTTTTGTATCCCGAAACCATCATTTAGGCATTGAAAGGCTGCACCCACAAAAACATATACCTTATCATTTGCCAAAAAAATAAAAAGTGATTGCTAGAAAACATTAAATTTGACATAGTTATGTAAATTTTCAATACTTAAAACTTATATATTCAGAAATGATACCCAATTTCCTACATTTCATCTTTTTTAATCGATGCAAGATATCTTGCGTAAGAATGTCAAAAAAATCAAGTAAGTTGAGGGATGCCTAATTTTTCAGTTTTCTATTGCATCTAACGCGCCAAAAGTGACCCTCATTAGCTTGCACATGCCCAGTGGTTATTATTTGGGGAAATGGGTAGGTATGGATGTACAAAAATTCGGGTATGCGCAAGACACCATTTTGGAAAATTGAGTTTGGTTTCTTGGGAAAGAAAAGGGCCATGCAATTGCTCCCCAAGTCATTCTTCATGGATGGGTTTAGCTCTCTCACAAGTTTGGATCTTGCTGGGCGCTTTCCTCCATGATTTTTCTTTGTTTTCCTTCATTATCAGCTGAGAGAAGGGTGTTTTTGTGATATAGAACAGTGGGGAAGAAGAGGAATCCATTTTGGGGTCCATGGGGTTTCATTGAGGTCTTTTTGGCCATTTGGATGCTCACCCATGGAAAAATCATTTTTCTCCCTATGGTCGATTTTCCCCTTCCCACAATCTGTTTTTTACTACCCATGATTTGGGAAAAACCCATGGACATCTTGTTTGTGAATCCCATAGTAAAAATGTTTTCCCTATGCCCAACATATGTGTTTTGCTTTGTGTGGGAGAGAATGATGTGGTTTGAGTTATGGGTATCCATTGTTTTGGCTTGAGCTTAAGTGCAAGCATCCAAAAAGGAAGAGGGTTCATTTTTGGCTTGATAAACCCCAATTATGGATTGGCTTGGCTTATATGTGGTGTTCATTTTGTTGTGCATAAGTCTGAAGATTCCCATTCCTTGTGGAAATCATGCCCAGCTCAGGGGTGGCAGTTGGGTTGAGAGATTGATGAACACAACTAGCCTATGGCTGGGTGGAACGTTGCAGTGACATAGCTAGTTGCTCGGGAAGTCACCATTGCAAGATAAGTATTCTCTCTTTTGTGTTAATTCTGCAATGTATTAAATTAATGATTATGTTGATGTATGCATGTGAGATGCGTGGGGATAGTTTAATTCCATCGCGCATGTTTGTTTTGATTTGCATCTACACACATATGCGTTTTACTTGTTTTATGAATTGTTAATGATGAATGGGGTTGAGATTTTGGAAAAGCCCAGAATGTTAGTCATCTTCCCTTCCTTGCGTTGGATCGATGGGAGGGGACATGACAGAAAAGAGTTTTAGATAGATCAAATGAGTGTGATTGAACATGGTCTTCTTCGAAGGTTTCTAAATCGAACAATTTTCCTTAGAATTTCTTAGATTTATATTTGTAGACTTAGTCAATTCATATAATTGAAGAAAATGCATCAAAATTATTAAGGGTGAGTAATTGCAAATAATATTGATAAATATGGTTTTTATATATGATTTGAATTGAAGGTGGGACTTGTTTTTTTGTTTGATGGTATTCAATTTCTCAATAGGCCTCTTCTGAGGATTAATGGATAGGATGTTTATGATGATTGTCCTTGACGTACTTTAGAAATTATTTTTGGTCCCCAAATATAATTTACATAGTGCAAATTCTAGGTGAAGATGGTGTTAGAAACATTGATCAATCACTTGGAAAATTCAACAAACAAAACTTTCAAAATGGATATAAAGAAGGTCAACTTTGATGCTCATAAAAAATAGCAATAGGCTCAAATCCTACAAGGAAATAATTTAGCTATGGCCTTTTAAGAGTTCCAACTTGATCTCTAAATTAATCCAATTTTGCAATTTGTTACACAATGAAAAATTCAAAATGAGGTCATAACATTTGAATAAGTGGGTAAAGTAATAGAACACACTGTATGTAGGAGATTAAGGTTGAACTTTGGGTTTGAACTTTGGGTTGAGCTTACAAGAGCCTACAAAACAAATGAACCACATAGATAGGAAGGGTTGAGACCAAAATAATCTTGCTAAAATAAAACATTATAAAAGAAAAGGAGCTATAGAGGTTACATATTCTTTTTTGGGAATTTGGATTTATTTATTTTTCTTTTTCTGTTTCATTAGGTGTGGATAGACAAGGAAGGGAGAAAATTATTATGGTTTCTAACTTCCTTCATCATCAGCACTATTTAATTTGTTGCACTTTCTTTTGAACCATAATATTATTATTAGTGCCGAAGGCAGATAATATAACAATCACTTTCTATTTGACTTTTTAATAATTAACAAAAATTTTATTTGACTTTTTAATAATTAACAAATTTTTTATATAGTTTTCAAATGTTATATGATAATTTTATATTTAATTTAATATTATAAAAATAGAAAATTTATTTTTAAATTTTTAAAATTCGTTATTTCTAATTTTTCATTGCTTAAGTACAATGAAATGACTAAATACTCCTAGTGTGAGGAATAATTGTCAAATTTAAAAATTAACTTAAAAATTTATAATTTTATTTATTATAAAAAATTGACAACTAGCTTTATTTTTGTCAGCAACATTATTAAACATCAAAATTTTGATTGGTTAAGATGAAGTACGAAGCATCTCCATCTTATATACTGTTTATTATTTACTCCTCTGCCATATCCCCGAATGAATGAGAATTGTACTGCAAGTAACATTTAAATAATTTTGTATTTTGCGCTACTAAGTGTATAGACATACTACAAACAAGAATCTGCATCATGATTGCTGCCACTGCAAATTCCAATGCAATGGATTTCCACTCACATTTTTGGGTTTTCTTAGAGATGGACACGTTGGATAGCCCATTTTTTGCATTCTTAAATCTTTTAGGTTTAATTATAATACGTGGACTATAATCAAACAGATATTTTTGGGAGATAATATATATTGACTGATGTGAGTGGCAAATGGGGAAACGTGAAGTTAAATTCAAGATATGGTTTTGTTTTCTTGGAAAAGGAAAGAGCAAGAGGGCCAGGGCCCTTTTCCAATGCTTACATCATTGTGATTGCTCTTCCATTCAACTAAAATGCAAGGAAAATTTTTGTCACTGGATCTCATTTTATTACATTTTTTTAATTAATAATATTACTAATGGAAATATATCAATCACTTTCCATTAATAATATTAATAATGTAAATATATCGATCACTTTAATTTTTAATTATATAATAGATGAAATAAGAGATATATTAAGATAGATTGTCTTACCTAGATATGGTATATTTTTAGGTTTAATTTTCATCATGTCACATGTTCAAATATTTGTTTTATTGTATATCATTATTACAGAAATATGATAGATGAAATAAGAAATATGTTAAGATAGATTGTTTTATTTTATTATTATTATTACACAAAATGACTTACCATAGTTTCATGTTCAAATATTTGTTTTATTGTATCATCATTATCATTATTACACAAATATGGTAGATGAAATAAGAAATATGTTAAGATAGATTGCCTTATTTTATCATTATTATTACACAAAATGACTTACCATGGTCCCATTAGCTTTTTTAATAATTTGAAAGATAAATATATATGAAAACCTAATTTTTGTATTTTTTTGTACTAGGGCAATCCATAAGTGGGGCAGTGCACGTACTTTCATTGCCACTATACCCCTAGGTATCGTCTACGACCACTATACCCCTAGGTGCATACACCCACATAGCCCACAAGCATGGGGCAGGAATAAGTCAGGGTGATTTGAACTCGTGGCCTCTTTTACAACATGTCATCTCATTTCACTTCATTTGCGCTATCAAAAAATGTTTTTGGTTTTATTTTTTTTGTTAAAATTGCAATTTGGAATGGTTGAAATAGTTATATTTTATGTAAATTTGATTCGACATTGTAAAATATCTTCGACTACAACATGATGTTACAATGTTAATGATTGATTTCTTAATTCTGGATACCAAACTTTATGTATATATTGATACTGGGGGTAATGACTTTGTGGTCAATTTTATATTGGTTTTCTACCTTGCCTATAATAACAATATATACATAAATTGTTAATTCTGACAATTAACAATTTCTTATTAACTACCATATCTACTCCAACGTAACTACTACACCATAAAAAATTTTAAAACTATTATGTTTTCAAGCCGGAACATGTGGGGTGTATCCTTAAGCGTTTTTGGTGTTTCAAGGAAGGATCATTGTGCCTGAAAAAGTGGCATGTGGCTTTCGATCCGCTGCGGGAGGTTCAGAGCGTCCGACTTCTTTAGCTACACATTACTGGGCTGCCCATAGAACTTTGGTCTGAGAACATTTTAATAGGTATTGCTAGTTCTATGGGTAAATTCATTAGACTGGACAATTCCTCTCTCTTTGGTTATGATCGCCGATATGCCAAGGTTATGGTAGTTTTCGAAATGGGAAAAGGGCTTCCGGCGGATATAGAATTGGAATGGGGTACTAAAGTTTGGAGACAGTGTTTGGATTACTTCAAAGTGCCCTTCAGATGCTTCCGGTGCCAGCAAGAAGGTCATTTAAAAGCACATTGCTCCGAATCTCTGGCATCTGAGCTTTCTCCGAAGCTCCCATATTCTATATGTGCCACGGATTGTGCCGACACTTCTTTGGAGGGCAATTCTAATCCTCTAGTTCCAGGTAAGTTAAAGTTCCATGTTATCCCTAACTACCCTCACATTTCACATGCTGAGTTAGATTCTATTAGGGATGCTGAGGCAATTTTAAGTAGGAAAATTGCTTTGGGGGACACCGTTTTGAGAATTCCTCCTCCTTTGGTATTGCCTTCATCCATTGAGATATCTCCTCTGGAGAAATCAAGGGCGTGCCAGGACTTATTCGAGGTTGAATCATCGGCTGGGGGTGTTGCGTCGGAGGTTGGTTTTGCTTCTGGGGATGGGTACACTGTTGGGGGTTTTGGGAGTCTCTTTGATACTATAGTCTCCATTGATTTGGACGTGCCGGAGGTGGGAATTTCAAAGGTGGAAGATTTGACTATATTGGGTGAAGCAAGTTATGGGGGTTCGGCTGCTGATGGTTCCATCACACCTTTACCTATTTTCTCCAAAAATCCTTCTTCAAACCCTTTGGTCCAGTCGGTAAACTCAGCTCGTTTTAGGAATGTCACTTTAAGAAAAGCTAGGAAGAAGGTGGCATTGAGGGAATATATGGCTGGGGATGAAGGAATGGGCTACAAACCTATCTCTGAGAGAATTGATGTTCATGAGGATGTGGCTGGGATATCTGATTTTTATGGGGGCCTTAGAGCAATTTCCCCCTCAGATGGGGTTCATTAATGTCTATCTGTTCTTTGAATATTCGTGGGTTGGGTATGGTTGTTCGGGTTAGGTCCCTACTTGATCTTATTACTACTACCCGACCTAGTATCATTTTGCTGCAAGAAACTATGTGTGATGATTTGGTGGCACTTTCTAAATTCACTGGCATTATGGGTGGGTGGGAGGTCTCTGCTGTTAGTTCCAATGGTATGTTTGGTGGGCTGTTAGTTGCATGGGACCCAAGATTATTTTCTTTTAATGTCTTTAAATTTGACTGGGGAATCTTGATGGATGGTTTTTGTAAGGCTGCAAATTTCCAGTTGTCTATACTGAATTGTTATGCCCCTTATAGAAATAGGGTTCAATTCTGGGATGGTTTACAGAGATCAGGGTTGTTGGATAATGATCATTTAATTGTGGCAGGTGATCTTAATTTTACAAGGCTTGCCCCCAGGAAGTTTGGGGTGCTAAGGAAAATCTGGATCATCTGGTTGATTACTTCTCTGAGTTTCTAATTCACAATGATCTCGTTGATACATGCTCTGGCATACAAACTCCTACTTGGACGAATGGTAGGAGGGGTATTGATTGCATTCATAAAATACTGGACAGGTTTTTGGTTAAAGCTCATCTACTGGAATCCTGTCAGAATTATCATTCATGGGTTGGTATGATTAAGGTATCTGGCCATTGGCCTATATATTTATAGCTGAAAGATGGTGACTTTCGGTGGGATTATCCCTTTAAATTTGATAGCTCTTGGTTACAATCTGAGTCTTTTGATTTGTTTGTAAAGGATGTCTGGATTAACTCGACCATTGGTTTGGAATACAATCTAGTTGATAGGTTTTGTTTAAAGTTAAAATAACTTAAGGGAAAGGTCGCTCAGTGGATCCATCAGAGGAAGAAGATTGACAGGTAAACACTAATTGATGTTGAATCTAAACTACAGTTTCTCTATTCATCCAATTTGGAGAATCCGCTAGATACTCAGGAGTTTGATTTGTTGAAACTGTTGGAAGCTGATAAAGAAAAATTATATTTGAAGGAAGAACAGGAGTGGTGGTTAAAAATTCGTGCACTCTAGGTATAGTCTGGTGATAAGAATTCTATATTTTTCCATGCTTACGCATCTGCTAGAAGGAATATGAACACCATTTGGAAGGTTGTTAATCTGGAGGGTGCAGAAGTATCTGGTGAGAAGGAACTCCAGGATTTGGCCATTAAACATTTCTCTGATATCTATAAAGATGATAAAGGATGTGATCTGTTCTCACAACTTCATGTTGCTAGACTATTTCCTAGATTTTTTGGTGATGAGGAGGTGGCAGAGATGAACTCTGTGGTCGCTTTGGAGGAGGTTGAGAATACACTCAAGCTATTTTCAAGGGAGAAAAGCCCAGGACCTGATGGTTGTCCTGTGGAGCTTTTTCTACATTTCTTTGATTTTATGGGCGTTGATCTATTACAAATGGTAGAATATACTAGAACCCAGGGATATATTTCTGGGGCGCTAAATTCTACTTTTATAACTCTTGTCCCGAAGGTGAATGATCTGAAATCCTATGCAGAGTTTAGATCTATTGCACTATGTAATCTTGCTTATAAAGTGGTTTCAAAGATTATTGTTGGAAGGTTGAAGCCTATTTTATCTAGACACATCTCTCCTGAGCAGTTTGGATTCCTACAGGATTGCCAAATCCATGATGCAGTTGGAATCACACAGGAGCTTCTACATACTATTAAGACAAAGAAAATGACGGCAATTTTTCTTAAAATGGACCTTGAGAAGGCCTATGACAGAGTTAACTGGGATTTCCTATGAATTATTTTGATACAAATTGGAGTTCTAGCCATTGCTATCAGATGGATTATGACATGTGTAAACTCGATGAATATTGCTGTGTTAGTCAACGGGGCACCCACCACTTTCTTTAGTTGCTCGAGAGGTATTCGACAGGGTTGTTCATTATCTCCATTATTGTTTTTACTGATCATGGATGGTCTGAGTCGGCTGATCAAGAAGGCACAGTTGGATGGTAAGATTAAGGGCTTGAAAATCTCTAAAGATTTATCCATTACTCATGCTTTATTTGTTGATGATGTTTTAGTTGCTGGAACTGGATCGATGGATGAATGGCAGGCATATCAGAATATTATTGACGTTTTTTGTAAGGCATTTGGCATGAAGGTCAGCATGCATAAATCTTGTTTATATGAGAATCTAATTGGGACTGATGTAATTAGAGCCATCCAGTCGATGATGCCCTACACATGTTGCAAGCTATCGGATGGATTCACATATCTTGGTTTCCAGTTGAAACCTAATGGATATCTTATTAATGACTGGTATTGGTTGATCAAAAAATTCAAGGCTCGTATCTGTCATTGGACTTTTCTGCTTCTTTTTGTAGGTGGTAAGCTCACCTTGCTTAAATCTGTCCTTATGGGGATGCCTGTCTATTGGTTTTCCCTTTTTCCAGTGCCATGTGCGGTGATCAACAAACTGCGAAGTATTATGTTTAATTTTCTTTGGATAGGGGGTTTGAAGAAATCATATTTTTCACTAGTTGGATGGGATTGGATCTCACTTCCATATGTTTCTGGGGGTTTGGATCTAAAATATTTGTCCATCTTTAGTGATTCTTTGTGTTTAAAAAGTTTGTGGAGGGCCCTATTCGGAAATTCTCTGTAGTCTAAAGTTATTCATCATAAATATGTGAAGGTAAAACTGTCTCATTGGTTCAGGTCTCCCAGGAAAATTGTTAAGAGGGTTTCTCCCAGTTGGAATGGGTTCCTGAAAGTATACAGTTGGCTAGCAGCTGAGTTATGCTGGAAAATTCGGGATGGCCGGGAAGTAGCTATCAGCGTTGATCCGATTGTTGGTATTAATTTTGATTACAGGTTGTCTGCTCAACTTCTAACTTCTTTATGGTCCCAGGGCTATATTACTTTGAATGCAGTTGTTAAAAATAATTCACATGATTATTGGATGACTGGGGGGGATTTATTACTTCCCAGATATCTCTGTCGTGAATGGGACTATTATGTTAACAATTTGAACAGCGTAGGCATCTACATTATTCAGGATGAATATCTTCTGGTATGGGCTGGTAATGAGGACACTGGACGGGTATCGGATGCCTCTGCTTATTGGTACATGATTAAAAGAAAATGTATATTTCCCAGCCACTAGTGGTATAGGGTTATTTGGTGTTGGTCCATCCCTTTGAAATTTAAATGTTTTCTTTGGTTTCTACTATCTGACAAGCTCAAAACTTGGGATAATCTCACCCGGATGGGTTGGAATGGACCAAGTCTGTGTATCATTTGCAAGCCAAATGTTGAATCATCTACCCACTTGTTTATTGACTGTTCCTTTGTCCAGGCTCTGTGGAAAAGATTTTATCAACATTTTGGTATTTCTGAGTTCTGGGGAGGAAGTAGTGTGGAAGGTGGTCTACATTCATGGATAAGAAAATGCAAATCCTATTATACTTTGCTGGTTTTTATTTGTTGGTCTATTTGGTGGGTTAGAAACAAATGTCTTTTCGACAATCAAGTACCCAATGTGGACAGTACATTCAATGTTGTTCTGGGGATTTTTATGATGTATGAGACTACTACTATTATCCTGGTGAAGCACACCATTGGACATTTTACTTTGTCTTTTAATGATCCTATTCTCATGTTTGATGGAGCGGCTAATTCTGGAAATTGTGGGGCTGGAGGAGTTATTTTTCGCAATGCTGAGCATTACTACAATCTGCGTCTTAAGTGTGGTTTCGGTACCAATATGAGAGCAAAAATTCTAGCTCTGTGGTGTGTTATCCGGGTGGCATTTATATTTGGCTTGCCACATGTTGACATATATGGTGATTCTCGCGTTACCATTAAGTGGGCCAGAGGTGAATATGGGTTAAAGGTATTAAATCTTACTTATTGGTGCAACAAGATACAATTGTAATTGTTGTCATTCCACAAATACTCTCTGCAACATATATATTGGGAATACAATTCTCAGGCAGATCAACTCTCTAAACTGGAATTAGATGGAGAAGAAGGTCTCCTTTTTGGGGATGAATTCTATGAAGGCACACTCATAGATTATGGTTCACTATTTTTTCTCTCTTAGGATCTCAGTGTGGATTTTTTATATCTTTGGTGCATAGCATTGTATAGTTTTGAGATATTTTGTATATTTGGACAATCTGGTATATCCTGGAAAGGTCAATTTTCACTGCATATCATGTACTATTTGATTCACTTGATGAATAACAATAGTATTTTTTTCGCGAAAAAAATAAATAAATAAATTTAATATTTTGAAAATGAAAATTATTTTATTAAATATTTTAAAATTAAATTTCTTGTTTTATGATTGGCTAACACCATGATTTTCCAAAGACGACAATTTTATTACTATTTATTTGTAGATTAATTTTATTACTATTTTTTTTTGTTTTTAAGCAATAGTAATAAGCAGCTTTGCTGCTAATTTCACTTATTTCTTTAAATTTAGATTTATCTTCCTTTCTAAGTTTATTTTGTTCACATTTAGAATTCATCATCAATATATTATGAAAGGCAAATAATTTATATAAATTCTATAAAATGAATAAATTCATTACAATTAAGAAAAAATGCTACATCCTTGGATGGAGTGACAATTGTCGATATGTGCAGGACAAATGTGGAGACTCGAGATGAGTAGGTGGTGGCTAGAACATTTAACTATCCTTGTCCAAACCGGGTGAGTTATTGATTGACTCCGGCTAACATGCTCTTAGTTTGGTTGGCTCCGCCTCCATTCCGCAATTCAACGAGGATGAAGCACAACAGTGATAGTAGGATGGGATGGAAAGTTAGTCGTCTATCGGATGAACCATCATGTGTGCAGCATTTACGCCATTATTCATTTGAAAATTTCTTCATGCTATATCTATTATCGCTCAAATGTGGATGCCATTCTGACTGTTTTTCTCCTCCTCATGACTCGCCTGCACGCCTATGGGAATTCTCATCGTGATACGGGGTCTAGTCCTGCTCAAATTGGTACCTGCATTAAAGCCATTTATTCCTTGTCTTCGATGGATTCCTCTTCCTTTGCCTCTGTCCTAAACTCCGGTTCCAAGGATTCGATGGTCGATGGTTTGGACTCCAATGGGTTCGATGGGAATGGAAATACCTTGGGCTTCCATCCCACTACTCCTCCATCTCCTTCCCATGTTTTCAACGGTGAGAATATCAGAAGGGCCCTGCAGTGCCGGTGCATCCTCCTGTTGGGGACAATGTTCAATATTTGAAGGAAAAGGATGGATTTAAGGAAGCCCAGTGGAACCTGATTTGTTAAACTCTTCTCTTCATTCTTGGATTTCAATAAGGAATTTGACAGTTTTAAGATACTTCTGGTTTTGAGTGCAAGCACTAGTTGAGGGAGCTAAATATTGACACTTATTTTTACAAATTCGAAAGTCCATATTGAAGCACTTAAAAAAAATATTGAAATGCAACGTAAAGATCGAAACGAAAGGTACTATAAAGGGATTGACAAAATAATGTTTGCATGTCCTCTCCTTGAAACTCTTGAAACCCGATAAAATAATGCCGGCGATGTTGAATTCATTGACAGAATAAATCTTTCATATCTGCTCCTTGAAACACTTTAATAGTTTTTAGAAACGGGTGACAACTGGCTATGACGGTAACTATGTAACTGACTAACTAAATATGCAGTTATTAGTAACCGTGTAAGAAATGTATGTGTTTCTTGTATTCTCGTAAGAGAAGATATTGGAGAGTTGTGAGTTGCTGTAAATCTTCAGATTCTGAATAATAAGATACCGATACCATTGCTCCGTGGATGTCTCCCTAAGAGAGGGTTTTACCACGTAAATATCTTAGTATATCTCATGTGTGTGTATTTATTTTCTTTCTTGTTTTATTTGCTTCCACTGCATATTGTATTTTGTGGCTGTTAGATCCAACAAGTGGTATCAGAGCTTGGTAGAAAGCCACATAGAACGTGAAAACCGAATGATCATTGTTCGTTTTACGGGTCAAAAGTTACCGGAGGAGAGAACCCTGAAGCCTGAGGAGAAGGGGCGGTAATCTTAAACTACCGCGGGTCTATTGCTTAGCCAGGCGCGGTAGTGTTGAGGTTTCCCTTATAAAGTTTTTTGACCTGGTGTTTTTCTTGAGAAAATGGCAAAAACACAGAGTGTTAAGTTTGAAATTGAGAAGTTCAATGGGAGCAATAATTTCAAGTTGTGGAAGGTCAAGATGCGGAATATGCTCGTGCAGCAAGGAGTGGCGAAGGCACTGGTAGGAAAAATAAAGAAACCCGCAGATATTTCAGATGGACACTGGAGCGAGATGGATGAAAGAGCTCTCAGTGCTATTCGCCTGTGCTTGGCCGACGATGTTTTATTTAACATCGTGTCTGAAACTACAGCAGCAGGTCTCTGGACAAAGTTGGAAAGTTGGAACATGACTAAATCCTTGACGAACAAAATCCTCCTGAAGCGGCAATTGTTTACCTTGCGTATGAAAGAAGGTACAAAGATTTCTGAACACTTGAATGCGTTCAATACTCTTATTTGTCAGTTGACTAGTATGGAAGATATTATTAAATCTGAAGACAAGTAACCTCTATCAGTTTTAGTTCTACTGAGTCTATTACTTTCGATGAAGTTGTGGGAGCCTTACTTTCTGAGGAAACTCAAAAGAAATCTAGTCTTGAAACCTCGACATCAGAAGTAATGGTGGCCAGAGGAAGAACCAGTGAAAGAGAACAACATTCAAAGGGTACATCAAGGTCAAAGTCAAAGGGCAAAAAGAGTAAATTGAAGTGCTGGTACTGCAATAAAGCAGGACATCTGAAGAAAGATTGCTAGAAACGCAAGCGAGCTTCTGAGGAGGAGGACTCTACAAAGAAGGTGAACGTAGCCGAGAATGATCCAGGTATGATTGATGAGGTATTATCTACATCTACTGTTTCACAATACCATTCTGACTAGTTAATTGATTCTGGAGCATCTCACCACATGTGTCTTCATAGAAATTGGTATTCGTCATACCAATCTATAGATGACGGGGTAGTTTATATGGGAAATAATGTTACATGTAAAACTGTTGGGGTAGGGAGTATCAGAATTAAAATGTATGATGGGACTGTTAGGACTCTAACACATGTGAGACATGTACTTGAATTAAGGAAGAACTTGATATCAATGGAAGTTCTTGATGATGCTGGTTACAAGTTTACAGTTCAAGGTGGAGTTATGAAGATGTCGAAAGGTATCTTGGTTGTTATGAAAGCAAACAGAGTTGGGAACCTGTATAGACTTGAAGGGAGGACGGAATTTGATCACGCAACAGTAGCATCAGTTGGTGCAGTAGCAGACATCACTCGTCTATGACATCAGCGGTTAGGTCATATCAGTGAAAGAGGCATGAAAGTACTTGCTGATCAAAAGTTGCTTCCTAGTTTAAAATCTATAGATTTGAAGTTTTGTGAGCACTGTATTTGTGGTAAACAGGCTAGACAAAAATTTAAATCTGGAAAACACACTAGTAAAGGTATCCTTGACTACATACATTCTGATCTTTGGGGTTCATCTCCAAATATTTCTTATGGGGGATCGTCATATTTCGTCAGTTTTATAGATGATTACTCGAGGAAAGTTTGGATCTATTTATTGAAGAGAAAAGCTGATGTTTTTGATATATTTAAGCAGTTTAGAGCTTTGGTTGAAAAGAGCACTGGCAGGTTCATTAAATGTCTTAGAACAGATAATTGAACAGAATTTACTTCGAAGGAGTTTGATAATTATTGCAAGCAGGATGGGATTGAGAGACATAAGACCACTGTTTACACTCTGCAGTAGAACGGCGTTACTGAACGCATGAACAGGACTCTTATTGAAAGAGCGAGGAGTATGCTCAGTAATGCGAAGTTGCAGCAGGAATTGTGTGGAGAAGCATTGCTTACAGCTTGTTACCTGGTCAATCGATCACCATCAACAACAATTGACTGCAAAATTCTAGAAGAGGCTAATGTACCACAGTTTCAGCAAATTCAGTTTGATACTCAGTCATCTGCGAGGGGGACTCATGAGGATGTCCAGGAAGAGGATATTCATGAGGACACTCCTCAGGAAGAGGATGAGCAGACAGAAATAGAGGAAATACCACAACAAACTCTACAGAGATCTACGTGGAACAGAACTTTTCCAAAGAGGTATGATGATTTTGTTTTCATTTCTAATGAAGGAGAACCTGACAGTTATAAGGAAGCATTAGAAGTGTCTGACAGTGACAAATGGAAATATGCAATGAAAGAAGAAATGGATTCTTTGGCAAAGAACAAAACGTGGGATATTGTGGAACTTCCAGAGAGTAAGAAAGTGGTTGGTTGCAAATGGGTGTACAAACTGAAGAAAGGAGCTGATGAAATTGTTCCGAAGTACAAAGCGAGACTGGTTGCAAAAGGATTTTCTCAGAAAGCAGGTATTGACTTTCATGAGATTTTTCACCAGTTGTAAAACTTGTTTCTATCAGAATTTTGTTAGCACTAGTTGATTTATATGATTTGGAGTTAGAGCAGCTAGATGTCAAAACAGCTTTCTTACATGGAGATTTGGATGAGGAAATTTTCATGGAACAACCAGAAGGGTTCATTCAAAATCGCAACAAGAGGTTTGTTTGCAAGCTCAAAAAATCATTGTATGGCCTGAGGCAGTCTCCCAGGCAATGGTACAAGAAGTTTGATTCTTTCATGGTGAGTCATAATTTTACCAGGAGTGAGTATGATCATTGTGTGTACTTTAAAAAGTTGGAAAATGACATGTTCATTATTTTGGTATTGTATGTTGATGATATGCTTGTCACAAGCAAGAGCATGTTTGAAATCAGCAAGTTAAAGGCTCAGTTGGCTAGGACATTTGATATGAAGGATCTAGGAGCAGCAAATCAGATCTTGGGCATGCAGATACACAGAGACAGGAAAAATGGCAAGCTGTGGTTATCACAAAAGAAGTATGTGGAGAAAATACTTCAGAAATTCGGTATGGATAAGGCACGGGGGCTTCATTATGAAGGCAATATCATATCACGTCCATTCATATTGGGGGTTTGAATACTCCTAAAAACCTCAAAAATATATTTCCTCGTATTAAGGGGTCAAGGGGGGTTTTTAATTTGACATAGTAATATAAATATTGGGGGTTATTTTATTTGGGTGGGTTGAGGAATAATCTCCAAATCATGGGATGGATTCATACCTGCAAATCGTGGGATGGGTTCATACCTCCAAATCATTGGCTCAATTCATACCCACCTAAAACTTAAGAACCCTCCATTTTTATTTGATATTGCTTATGATCCTAAGTTTTGAATAAATCCGATAATAATGTACCAATAATAATCTCGATGGAAGTATCTTTGGATTATTGGCCTTGAGCAATCCTCATTTAATAGCTTATTTAGGATTGGTTTGAATTGATGTTATATTGTTTTTCATCTTTAATTTTGATCCTCTTATTAGGAAATTTTCTCTTGGTTTTTTACATCTTACTAATTTCTATACCATCAACTTCTTTTAAATAACTTTAGTTGCATCTCTAGGATTTCACCTACAATCTTTAAGTTGAAAATCTATCATTGTGTTTTCAAAAATATTCTCTCATCTTTTGAACGCCATCAATGGCCCATCGATTAATTTTAAAATATCTCTTGTTATATTTTTTAAATTACGTCGATGGTGCTTTCAATTTGGGTCTCAACATTCAAACCCTCTTTTTTGATAATTATCTAAATAATATTTTAAATTAAGAGATGTAAGAGATGTAGCTAATTGAGAGTTCCAAAGTTGAACAATTGTATGGCATTTTTTGTAGGCATTATAGTAAAAGATCTAACTCTTCATTTTTTATGTTGGTGTTTAGGTGGGTATTGAGATTCAATCAAACCTTACTCCACAACAACCAAAAAAAGTGAAATCAGTATGTTTTGGCTCACTAGAACCAAGAAAAGTTAGATCAATATTTTGTGGCTGACTAGAACCAACAAAAGTTAGATCAATCTTTCTTGATTAATTATTTATTTCAACTTTTTGTATTCTTATTTAACATTGCCACTTAGGAATAGTTGTTAGAGTGAGTTATATTTGGCACATTCATAATTGTAATTTCACTTCTTAGATTCAAGGAATCCGTCTTAATATTGTATTGGAATTGACATGAACATAGGTGAAGATAAAAATCCTTATTTACATACCCTAGGTGTTATTGTTACCATGAAATGGTATCATATAAGTTTCACTATCTGTGTATCTTTATAACTATTGCATGCTTGAAACTTAAAATAGAGAATTTTCCTTCTCCTATAAGAGAAAAAAAACTAGATATAAGCCAAGAAAAGGTAACTAAATGTTGTCAATTCCCTTGATTACAAGAATAAATGTAGAGGAAGTGGAGGCAATTCATTGCATCTTGTGAATGATCCAAATCTAGGTTATGCACATGATCATATGGTATTATTGGAACATAAGAGGAATTTTTCCATGTTAATTTGGGTTCAAACATCAATGATGTTTATTTATAGGAAGGTAGGGAAGTCCATTCACAAAAGGGTTTGAATTTTGCAATTTTTATGGAGTTCAATTTATTAATCTTATAGAAAACATAAGTTCTCTATGGATATACTTGTATTTACATGATATACAATTGGTAGATTGGCGGGATGTGGTGTGAAACATTTGCAATTCTCATATTTTCTAAGCATTGCACTGATTATTGGACTATTAGTCTTTTACATGCTTTGTTACATTGATCTCTTAACTGGGTTTCCTTTTATGCATTTTTCCTCCCCATTACAATTTCGTTGGGTCTTCCACTATCCAACGTTACAAAATGATCAGTCTCCCCTCCAATCCCGGTGGGATCATTATTAGCATTATACTAGTATTTTATTTAGCATCATGTTTACTTATACTAAGATGCCTTAGGGCTCCTGTTTGTTGCAAATTGATAGTATGATATAAAGGGGGTATTAAAAATGGGTTGATAAAAATGGATATCTACAATATCTAGTGAAACTAGGGGTTTTGTTAATTGGAAAGGTATATTGGGAGGGGGGTTCAACAATACAATTTTAGGAGGCATTTTCCAATATTTAATGAAATTAGGGATATTCTTTAATATCCTATGAACGATCGTGCTATGTAACAAATTCACTAAGTGAACCCCCCGTGGGATAAGGTGAAACCTTCTAGTATCCCTTTAGCTTCTCATTTCAAGCTTTCTTCAGGTTTGAGTCCTAAAAATGATGAAGAAAAGCAGTATATGTCTTGTGTACCATATGCTAATGCAATAGGAAGTTTGATGTATGCGATGATAAGTACAAGACCAGATATTTCACATGCAATTGGTGTTGTCAGTAGATACATGGAAAATCCAGGAAAAGAGCATTGGGCAGCAGTGAAATGGGTGCTTCGGTATCTTAGAGGCACAAGTGACTATTGTATCACTTTTGATGGTTGCAGTGATAAAGTCTGTGGTTATGTTGATTCTGATTTTGCAGGTGATTTGGACAATAGGAGGTCCACTTCAGGTTATGTTTTTACTCTTGCAGGTGGAGCTATTAGTTGGATGTCAAAGCTTCAGAATATTGTTGCTTTATCTACTATAGAGGCAGAATATATAGCTGCTTCACATGCTTTCAAAGAGACAGTCTGGTTAAAAGGTTTGCTTGGTGAGTTAGGAAAGGTTCAGAACTCTATAAAGATTTTCTGTGATAGTCAAAGTGCTATTCATTTGGCTAAAAATCCAGCTTATCACAGTAAGACAAAACATATTCCTGTAAAATATCATTTTGTAAGACATGTTATTGATAAAGGTGGAGTGGTTCTTGAAAAGGTCCACACTCAAAAGAATAGTGCAGACATGTTCACGAAGCCAGTTACTTCAGAGAAGCTACGGTGGTGCTTAGCTTCTCTAGGCTTGTAGAAAATGTTATCAATAGAGCAATGAGCAATGGTATCAGGTAAATTATTGTCAAGGTGAAGATTGTTAGAAACGGGTGACAACCGGCTATGACAGTAACTATGTAACTGACTAACTAAATATGCAGTTATTAGTAACAGTGTAAGAAATGTATATGTTTCTTGTATTCTCGTAAGAGAAGATATTGGAGAGTTGTGAGTTGTTGTAAATCTTCAAATTCTGAATAATAAGATACCGATACCATTGCTCCGTGGATGTTTCCCTAAGAGAGGGTTTTACCACGTAAATCTCTGCGTATATCTCATGTCTATGTATTTATTTTCTTTCTTGTTTTATTTGCTTCCGCTGCATATTGTATTTTGTGGGTGTTAGATCCAACAATAGTCGAGAACAAAATTATGGCATTGCTGGATTCCTCAGAGATCTTAACAAATCTGCAGAATTTGGACTTGTCTAAAAGTAATGAGGTGCAGACGTAGCCAGATTTCTTGGAGAACTTAACATTCCTGGAAGTATTAAATTTTTGGCACACAAACTTAAAGATTGTCGGTTGCTACTAGAAACTTGAGCAAATTGGAAAATTTGAAATCTTAATGCCCTTTGTTGGAAATGATGACACCATTGCTCGGTAATCAAGGGAGTTTAAAGGAATTGCCACTTCAATTCTGCAACAATCTGAAATGTTTGTTGAAGCCAATTGGATAGTTAAAACAATTGACAACACTAATCATATATTATGTTCCCCAGAAAAAAACTGCTTGATGCATTGGCTAGTAAGCGAGAATCTGAAGTTGCTATTGATATAGATGTTGATGTAGTATTTGAATCCAAAACTAAAGCTGAAGGTGAATTTACAATGAAGCTAGAATACAACCCTTAAGCTGTTGAAGAAGTCAAAGACCTAAATAAGTTTGAAATAGGATGCAACTATCATGTTGCAGGAAATTGCACTCATCCAATTGCTACACATGAGGAAGAAAGCCATGGTGATCTGGGAAAGTTGCTTGTGAAAAATACATTCATGAAAATGGTGTATATGATGATGGAAAAAGTGTTTGTGATGGTTTTGATGAAGAATTTGCAACAATATTGGATGGTGTAGATGGGAATGGAAAAGAGAATATGATTTTTCTTAATAATTTGTTTATCAGTGATTGTGTAGGTACAAGGAAGAATAATACAACCTACAACCTTGCAAATGTGGTAAGAGAAGAAGAATGCATATTTCTTATTGACCTTGAAGAAAAATGCAGTGGCAAAGAAGGCTTGTCGACTCATGAAGGTGTTATAGATGAGAAAGAGATTGCTGAAGATAAAAAGGTCAATGCTAATGATGAAGATGAAAAAGATGATGATGACTATGATACTCCAATTAATGATGAAGGAGTATTATTTGATGAGGAAAATTTCCCGAATGATAAGGAAATAGTACAAATAAGTAAGGATATAGAACTAATTAATGATTTGATGAAAGGAGTGGACATGATCTTAATCTTGAGGAAATAATTCATGCAAATGATGGTCATAGAGAGTAGATATAGACTGTCATAGCAACACCAAAGAAAATTCTGAGAGGATAATGCCACTTTCAATGTTGCATCGGTAGTAGTAGAAGCTACAATAATACAAACTGTAATACAAATGGAGACTAAGAGCATGAGGAAGGATGAAAATGTTTGTATTTTTGCTGCTAGTGATCGTAGTCTTACCACTACAAGTGTTGATAAGAAATGGCATTCTTATGGTTTGTTGGAGCAACAATCAAAAGAAAATTAAAGCTAACAAATATGATATAGAACTGAATTTAATTAAGGAATGGCTTTTAAAGCCAAAACATTATGGAGAACATGTCAAAGAATTCAGTGCATTTTATATAGAAGAAGATATTGGACATTCGAATGAGTCTGATGCTTTTGTGACAGCGATAGAGAAATCTCAAAATGGCAGGGATATACATAGTTGTATGTAATGTATGTCATTACATACATTAAGAAAAATGTTCTCCCTTAAGAAGGGCGAGAGTTGATATGATTATCAAAGATGTAGAATTAGATGGCAACACTAAACCAGTAGAAACGAAGATAATCATTTTAAAATAGAGCCTTGAATAAATCAAATATAGTTGTCAGATGATAATTAAGGAGGAAATCTTTGGCCACGATAATGTCAAAGATGATAAGTGGGAACATAGAATTCCCACACTATAACAAATCAGTTTGAATGAAAATGATATAAAATCCTATGAAGTGAAGGGATGATGTGAAGGGATGATGTATTTTGAGTATAAGTAGAAAAATAAAAAAAATTGAAGGATGATGAAATCGGCTGGTTAGAATAATCAGGGAAAATACTAAGGATGAAGAAAAAGGTAAAATAAAGCTGAAGAAATTAAAGAAAATTGAGGAATACAAAGCTTGGAGTCCAAATAAGAAGAAAAAGAAGCAGCAGCATGTGCTATTGGATTGACTGCAAAAGCTTGAATGTTGGACGGCTATAGAATCAAAAAATTAATTGTCAAATTGAATTTTGCATTAAGTAATTTTTGAAATTTGTAGTAAATGTGTAAAATGTTGTAGCATGGGTAGTTGATTGATGTAATTGTCAAATTTTGTAAATCATATGTTGATGTAAAAGTTATGTATTCATGGAAATAAAATTAAGGGGGAGTGTTTGAATTTTATTCCATCGCCCTGTAGATGCCACCAGTAAGTATGTCACCGTAATAAACGGAGTTATTGGAGGCCAACCTTAGCAGTGATTAATTAGACATATGGAAGATTATTGTGCATTCAGGAAGGATGAAGTAAACATTGTAGAGCTGTGTTTGAGCCTAAAGTGCATCACAAACATGATTCCTCTAGAAAATTATTGTGGATATTTATTCCCATTTAGAGCCTAAATATCAGTTAAGGATATCCTAGCACGAAGTGTTCCAGTCATTGGAAATATGTGATTGTATAAATATTTTATTTGTTTAATGAAATGATATCGTGGGCCTCCGTTGCGCTTCATTTTTGGGGGGAATATGTCCATTAACTACCACCCTATGGATGTTTTTCATCTTCAAGTGATGTAAAACTTATTTTTTTTAATTTAACTTTTACATATATCAATTAATGGTAATTGAAAGGTTGAGTGAAGCAATAAAAGTATTATTATATGATATTTTCTTAATGTTAGACTAATTCAATTCAAACTAACTTAACCGAATTTATGTCAATGTCATTGGAAACCAGGAAATTGAAAAAAATCTACTTTAATTATAAGCAATGTTATTTAGCAAAGAAGCAATAAAATTAGAAATTATGAGATTCTATCAATGTTAAGACTAGTTCAATTCAAACCAAGTTATTATCACCTAACATTGGAAACATGGAAATTGAAAAGAGATCAATAAGATCAAAAGTGTGAGTGTAAATATCTTTTTATATTTCATAATGTCCATAAATCCTATAAAATACACATAAATACAAAATGAAATTCTTTTCTATATGAATGAAATCATCTAAAAGATTCTTTTAGCGGGCGATATCATCATTTTCATTTTTGTGCAGTGTCCTCCCAATTTTGTTCTACCAAATTATGTTTTCATTCTTTTAGTTCATCCAAGCCTTATGTGGGGCCCTTTTAAGAGGATGTTGTCAAGAGACTACATCATCACCTATTTTGTTTAAGATAGTGGAGTAGGTGTTAATAATTATTTAAGACTTAATATTTCTCTCATTTTATTCTATGTAGAAACTGTGAGAAGAGTTTCATCTAAAGTATTATTTTGATTAATATAAAGTTCAATTTTTTTTTGTCTTGGTGTGTGTTGTCAAAAACATGGTCAACTCTCGTTAGACTATTGTTAAGTGAAAATTGCATGTTATCATGTCACATTTTTATAGTATGATGCAATATGATTGGTTATTATCTTCTTATATTTTTCTTTTGTTGAATGTTGAAGATTGACTTCTCAAACATTACTGCAAACCTAACATTCCACGGACAATTTTAAAAAATAATTTTATTTTTATTTTTTTCCAAGAAATTGTAAAGGGAGACTACTCCGTTGAAGGCATTACATGTTTTTGGCACCAATGGAATATGAATAGAAAAATATGAAGGTTCTTGCACAACACTGTAGTCAACACCATAACCTAAATTGAAATATCTCATCTCAGCTCTGTTCCTAAGCAAAATTGGCAATTATATTAATACTAGATTCATAAACTTAGTTTATAAAAAAAAATTATCAAATCCAATAACATAGCAAAGTATTTGCAAGAACCAGAAATCTTCATCATCATAGCAATTAGACATAATGTCTCTGTTCTTCCACCAACTAGGTCCATCCCATGCATTTATGAGTATGTTGCCAACGTGTAATAATGGTGGACCGCAGTCCAAAGGCATGTCGAGATCCTCTGGTGAAAAACATTAAGCCAATTGATTATATTAAAACTAGCAGTAAAACATTAAAGTTATTATCAATTGTTAATGAAACATTAAAACTACCTTTAACATCAAACATAAATACCTATAATACAAAATATCAACAAAAGTAATTTAAAAATTATTATATTGAATAATTAAATTACTATTTAATAAAACTAAATATTATTAAAAATCTATTTTCATAATATTAAAACTAACTCAAACATTAAAGCTATTGTGAATTGTCAATGAAACCTTAAAAATAACACTATCATCTAAGATACAAAAATTAAAATTACAGTATGAAATAACAACAGAAACCATAGTAAACAATTGTCACACGTTCTAAGATCAAGTAAATTTTCTATTGAAATTTTTTCAATGTACTAAAAGATAACAATAAAATAAACCATTAAACAAATGTCACTTCTAAGGTCCAATAAACTTTCCACTCGTTGCTCTCTCTTTGGAGCTAGAGACTTCCCCTTGCTGTCTCTGTATTCTCTCCATTTCCTTATCTCGTTTATGAAAAGGAGAACCATAAGGGTTGGGTAACGTGGGTGAGAAGGTTGGATTCTAGAGAAACATCCATTCTTCCATCTTCCTTTCATTTTGAAATATTATATACACTTCTTCTACCCTCTACCATTTTGAAATATTATATAAAATGTATAACGTAAAGGTAACCAACTGCTCAAGGATTAATAAGGAAATAGTTTCATAAAAATAAAAATAAAGTACAAATAAAAAAGTGAAGATATATGTTATTCTGTATACCTGAGCTATCACCATCCCAAATTTCTTTTCAATTCTACCCATTCCAATGGCTATCACCATAACTCATCAATAGGTCAAATCGACTATAAAAAACGTTCTGATTTTACTATCTTAATTAAACTCATGAAATGACAAATCGACTCTAAAAAGAGTTATGATTTTCCGAGAACACATGCAAACGCATCAAAGCACAAATCAACTCTAAAAACAGTTCGAAGTCTTAGGGAACATCACTGAGGGTTTATATAAATCATGGGAGTATTGATAGCATGTTGCTCAGGAAAATGGCATATTCAAACACACCAAAAATATGACCTACTTTCTGTCTATTTTAATCATGCGTTTGGGATGGAAAACTCTCTATCAAAGTAGAATAAAAATGCAACAACATTCCTTCTCACAGATTTTGACTGCGCGGGTTGTTTGGAGTATCTGAATCGACGTGTGAGGTTAAAAACGTGTGAGTTATGGCAACGTCGAAGCTGTTGTGCTGTATCCCGCCCAAGGGTTTCAAACGGTGCCATCAGTATGTAAGCAGAAACTCAACAAACCGGACCATTAAATGAACAAACAGATTATCGTACTCGTAGAGGTTTGATCACAATTTTAATGGCTCAACTAAACTTTCCATTTAATGGAAGGGTGGGTCGTTTAGTCGTGATTTAACCAACAAGGTTTTGGAAGGAGTTAGTAAAAAACTATGGATATCGATCAAAGCCGCATGCCAAGATACATATAGTTCATGCCGGCTGGAAAATTAGTGTTGATTTTATGGTATTAGTGGAAAACTATGGCATGGTATAGTTTAGTTAAGCGGCATGCACAAAGTTAAATGGCATGGCATAATATGCCTATAGTTTAGTTTGGTTAGTGTAAAAAATTTACACTTTAAATTAGATCGCATCCATGCTTAATCGGAGTTTAATATTAGTATGAATTTATATTGATTATATGAATAATCAGGTTCCTCCACTTTGTATTTTTAAAAGCATAAATTCCAACTTAATGGTTATATAAATGATATGTATTTGTGGTGAGTACGTTAGTTTCTTCAAGTTTAAGGGTTATATGAATTAAATTATTTCCTTTATGTATTTATGTTAACTTGTATTAATATTGGAAATGATTTAAGGGTTCGTGCAAGGTAATGATACCCAATTATGACACATTAGTTGTAATGACATGCTAGAAAAACAAAAATATTATCATTAAAATGAATTATTAGAGGTACCTACAAAACTTTTTCGAATTGGTGTAAGAAGATGAAACGTAGAATGACGAATGACCTTTTGGAATATATAACTTTTATTTATGGAAACGTGGTATAACCACCCCAAATTGTCACTATTTTAAGATTGGTATGTTATTTTTTCTCTAAAACATAATGCACATGTTTTAATTGAGCCACCTGTTTGTTATGTATATTGTCAATTTATGAGGAAAAAAATATATAGAGGCGTAGGCAATAGACAAATCTTGTGCGGTGCTATTTTTCCAAAATTTTAAAAGTTAATTTTATATATTTTTTAAATTACGAAAGTCAGTGAAGCCCTAAAACGACATGGTCAAGTGTTGAGCCACCATATCATGGTCTAAACACAATAAAAAAAATAAAATAACTTGTAGGTATTCTTGTACTCTTATGCGGGTTCTTTTCCATTTTCGAAGTAGCTAAGCCAAAAAAAAGTTATAAGCCAAATAAATGACCTATTGTTTTTACAAATTTAACATGAGTGCAGTTAAAAATGAATTAAAAATAGAAAAAAATAATAGATCTTTTCAAAAAATATATAATTAGAATCTACACACAGAGCTCGACAAGTGTGTGCAATTTCATCAGTAGTGCACAAGTGGAGCATATGCGGAACTAGGCGTGAAAAACATGAAGTTACAGAAATTGTTGTGTTCTGCCACAAATCAGACCAAATCAGACCGAGCCTCAAGGTTTGGTAATCCGAAGCTAACACCAAACCTGCAAGGGCGCCAATTTTTTTTTGAATCCAGTCACGTGTGCGCGCAAATACGCGCACGCGTGTCTGAGAACGCACATGCGTTGTTTAATTTCATGTGTCAAGGGGATACACAAAGTTGACAAAGTATATTAAAGAAAACATACAAAGGGGTACGTAAAGTTGACAAATGAAATTAAAGAAAACATATAATTTGCAGCGAAAAAATAATAGGGTGGTAATAAACTACACTTGTGTCGTCCATGGTCAGCTGCACTTCAAGCTTGAAGGTGGTCGCAATTTCGAATCTCCCCAATTCAGTTCGATGATGAACAAGATGATGATGATGGAGATGTTGATGAGGAAGGGGGAGATGAAAATGATGACGAAGAGGAGGACGATGATGATGAGGATGAGGATGAGGATGATGATGGTGGTGATGATGATGATGGTGATGATCGTGATGATCATGACGATGGTGATGAAGATGATGATGATGATGGAGATGTTGATGAGGAAGGGGGAGACGACAATGATGATGAAGATGAGAACGATGATGATGAGGAGGAGGAGGATGATGATGATGGTGAGGATGATGATGATGATGGTGATGATGAAGAGGAGGAGGACGACGATGATGATGATGAGGAGGATGAGGATTATGGTGATGAGGATAATGATGATGGTGATGAAGATGTTGATGATGATGGTGATGATGATGATGATGATGAAGATGATGATCACGATGGTGATGAAGATGATTATGATGATGATGATGATAATGATGAAGATGATGATCACGATGATGATGATGATCATCATCATCATCATCTTCATCATCATCACCATCATCATCATCATCCTCACTATCATCATCATTCTTCTCTTCATCATCATCGTTCTATTCTTCATCATCATGTCATCATCATCACCATCATCATCATCATCCTCATCACCATCATCCTCATCCTCATCATCATCGTCTTCCTCTTCATCATCGCCATCATCATCATCATCCTCACCATCATCATCATCCTCACCATCATCATCATCATCATCATTCTCCTCTTCATCATCATCATCATCAACATCATGATGATGATGATGAGGATGATGAGGACGATAATGATGATGAGGATGAGGATGATGGTGATGAGGATGATGATGACG
Organism: Larix kaempferi; assembly: GCA_027924585.1. Taxonomy (NCBI): domain Eukaryota; kingdom Viridiplantae; phylum Streptophyta; class Pinopsida; order Pinales; family Pinaceae; genus Larix; species Larix kaempferi. The sequence goes on from BSBM01000434.1 coordinate 6,390,731, forward strand.
ATGAGGATGATGATGATGATGAGGATGATGGTGATGAGGATGATGATGATGATGATGGAGATGTTGATGCGGAAGGGGGGGATGACAATGATGATGAAGAGGAGGACGATGATGATGATGATGAGGATGATGGTGATGAGGATGATGATGGTGAGTATGATGATGATGACGGTGTTGATGATGATGATGATGATGGTGATGATGATGAGGAGGAGGAGGAGGAGGAGGAGGATGAGGATGATGATGATGATGATGAGGATGATGATGGTGATGAAGATGATGAAGATGATGGAGATGTTGATGAGGAAGGGGGAGATGACAATGATGATGAAGATGAGAATGATGATCATGATCATGATGATGGTGAGGATGATGTTGATGATGGTGATGATGAAGAGGAGGACAATGATGATGATGATGAGGATGATGGAAATGAGGATGATGATGATGATGGTGATGATGATGATGATGATGATGATGATGATGAAGATGTTGATGATGATGATGATGATGATGATGATGATGGTGATGAAGATGTTGATGATGATGACGATGGTGATGAAGATGATGATGATGATGATGATGATGATGAAGATGATGATCACGATGAAGATGATGATGATCATCATCATCACCATCATCACCATCATCCTCATCATCACCATCGTCATCATCATCATCACCATCACCATCATCATGTCATCATCATCACCATCATCATCATTATCCTCATCACCATCATCCTCATCCTCATCATCATCGTCTTCCTCTTCATCATCATCACCATCATCACCATCATCATCATTCTCCTCTTCATCATCTTTGTCATCTCCCCCCTCCTCATCAACATCTCCATCATCATCTACATCACCATTGTGATGGTGATGGTGATGGTGATGACGATGAGGATGATGAGGATGAGGATGATGATGGTGATGGAGATGATGATGATGATGATGATGATGAAGATGATGGTGATGATGGTGATGATGATGATGATGACCATGATTATGATGATGATATTCATCATCATCCTCCTCTTCATCGTCATTGTCATCTCCCCTTCCTCATCAACATCTCCATCATCATCATCATCTTCATCATTATCATCATCATCTTCATCACCATCGTCATCATCCTCAACATCTTAGTGATCATCACCATCATCATCACCACCACCATCATCATCAACATATTCATCATCATTGTCATCTCCCCCTTGCTCATCAACATCTCCATCATCATCATCATCATCCTCATCATCATCATCATCTTCGTCGTCCTCCTCTTCATCATCATTGTCATCTCCCCCTTCTTCATCAACATATCCATCATAATTGATGATGATGATGATGATGATGGTGATGAAGATGTTGATGGTAATGACGATGGTGATGAGGATGATGTTGATGATGATGAAGAAGATGATGATGATGGATATGTTGATGAGGAAGGGGAAGATGACAATGATTATGAAGAGGAGGACGATGATGATAATGAGGATGAGGATGATGGTGGTGAGGATGATGATGATGATGATGATAGTGATGATGGTGATGAGGATGATGATGATGATGATGATGATGGAGATGTTGATGGGGAAGGGGGGGATGAAAATGATGATGAAGAGGAGGACGATGATGATGAGGATGAGGATGATGGTGATGAGGATGATGATGGTGAGGATGATGATGGTGATGATGGTGATGAGGATAATGATGATGATGGTGATGATGATGATGATGGTGATGAAGAGGAGGACGATGATGAGGATGATGATGATGATGATGGAGATGTTGATGAGGAACATGATGATGATGATGGAGATGTTGATGAGGAAGATGATGATGATGGAGATGTTGATGATGAAGGGGGAGATGAGGATGATGATGATGATGATGGTGATGAAGATGGTGATGATGATGATCACGATCACGATGGTGATGATGATGATCATGATCATGATGGTGATGATGATGAACAAGATGAGGATGATGGAGATGAGGATGATGGTGATGAGGATGATGATGATGGTGATGAAGATGATCATGATGATGATGAGATGAGTATCATGATGGTGATGATGAAGAGGATGACGATGATGATGAGGATGAGGATGATGATGGTTATGAGGATGATGATGGTGATGGAGATGAGGATGATGGTGATGAGGATGATGATGATGATGGTGATGAAGATGGTGATGATGATGATCACGATCATGATGGTGATGATGATGAACAACATGATGATGATGGAGATGAGGATGATGGTGATGAGGATGATGATGATGATGGTGTTGAAGATCATGATGATGATTATGATGATCATGATCATGATCATCAACATCTTCATCATCACCATCATCATCATCATCCTCATCCTCATCATCATCACCATCATCATCCTCATCACCATCATCATCGTCCTCCTCTTCATCATCACCATCATCATTATCATCCTCACCATCATCATCATCACCATCATCATCATCATCCTCACCATAATCATCATCATCATCATCATTGTTCTCCTCTTCATCATCATTTTCATCTCCTCCTTCCTCATCAACATCTCCATCATCATCATCACCATGTCCTCATGACCATCGTAATCATCATCAACATATTCATCATCATCATCTTCACCATCATCATCATCATCATCTGCATCATCCTCCTCATCTTCATTTTCATCTCCCCCTTCCTCATCAACATATCCATCATCACCATCATCTTCACCATCATCATTATCATCATCATCATCATCATCATCATCATCACCATCGTCATCACCATCAACATCTTCATCATCATCACAATCATCACTATTGTCATCATCTTCATCATCATCACCGTCATCACCACCATCCTCATCACCATCATCATCATCATCATCATCATCATGTCATCATCATCACCATCATCGTCATCATCCTCATCACCATCATCCTTGTCATCATCATCATCATCGTCCTCCTCTTCATCATCACCATTATCATCATCATCCTCACCATCATCATCATCATCCTCATGATGATGATGATGATGATGATGATGATGATGATGATGATTATGGTGATGAGGATGATGATGGAGATGAAGATGATGATCACGATGATGATGATCATCATCATCATCACGGAGACGACAATGATGATGAAGAGGAGAACAATGATGAGGAGGAGGAGGATGGTGATGATGATGAAGATGATGATGATAATGATGATGGAGATGTTGATGAGGAAGGGGGAGATGACAATGATGATGAAGATGATGATGGTGCCGAAGATGAAGACCCTCCTTCTCATCATCAAACCCTCCTGGCATCATCATCACCATCATCACCATCACCATCACCATCATCATCATCAACATCTCCATCATCATTGTCATCCCCCCCCTTCCTCATTAACATCTCCATCATCATCATCTTCTCCATAATCATCATCATCATCATCATCTTCATCACCATCACCATCACTATCACCATCACCATCATCATCAACATCTTCATCATCATCAACATCTCCATCATCATCATCATCATCATCATCTTATATCCTCCTTATATCCAAAATTAGACAAGCTCCATATGATGATGAAAACTATTTTGATGATGTTGATGAAGATGAAGATGATGATGACATTTAACCCCATAACTTGACTATAATCCCTATAACCTTTAACTCTTAATCTGCAATCCTTATAATCCTAACCCCAAAACCCCTAAACACCTAGAAGCACTTAAATGCACTTAGGGATTATGGGTTAGAATAGGGCCTAAAGGCTTTTATGGGGGAGGGGCTCTAGGAATAAACCAACACATTTAGATTTGTTGGGTAAATAAATGCAGTGAACGTTACCCATTGAACTATACAACGTTCAGCAGGGATGTGCACGCGCTCCTGGTGCGTGTGCGTCCCTGCTGAAGATGAAATTTAGAAAAACACCCACGCTCTTCTCCTGCATTTTCTCCCTGCTTCATTGTGTTTTGTTGGTTGTTTTCACACATAGTCTGACAAGCATTTACATTTTATATTGAATTCATGCACCATTTGGTGCTTTCTTGACCATTTGGATAGAATACACAACATTTGGGGCTCTATTTGGCTATTTGGATTGAATACACACCTCTTGGGCTCTATTTGGATCATTTGAGTGAATACACAACAGTTGGACTCTATTTGGCTCCTTGGATTGAATTCTCATGCTACTTGGACACACATGAACTCTTGTTACATATCGTGGACACATCAAAGAAGCATTTTATATTTGGAGCAAATAGCAATCATAATCCTTGAGGTATGGTGACAATTTTATCTTATTAAATGTATTTTAGTCTTCATTCACTTGTTTGAATGGAATCTATTTTGATTTTTCCTCATGAATTGTATCATAGATCTATTTTAGTCTTCTTAATCTTCAACATAGACAATAAAAACATCTTACCAAAAAAAACTACAACATGCACCAAGCAATGCTTTCAACCTTTCATGAAGATAATAAAAAAAAATTACTTTCATCACCACCAATAACATTTCATAATCACATTTCTCCATCTAGTAGACAAACATTTGTTGAATTCCTCATGGTTTCACTACAACTCACACAAACACCTAAATAATTGAAAACTCTTAGTCTTTTGGGGCTATTTTCCCTCATCCATACCATGAAAATGAAGTGAGTATGAGCTTCTCCCTTGTAGGGAATTTGCTCATACTAACATCCCATACCACCATCCAATACCATCCTACTGAGTTCCTAGAGGTGTTGTTGTAGTTATATGTAGGGCATTCCCAATAGCTTTTAAGATTATATGAAAACATTCTCACTAGATGTTGTTGTACATAATCAATTGCTACATCAAGCTTTAATAATCATGCACATCGAGTTTTAATATCTTGTTTGTTGTTCATTCTTGCAGGGGTGATATTTTTGTTTTTCTAAAAAACGCATTGAATATGGGCGACAGACCTAATAATAAAAGAAATTCTAGAAGGAAGGAGCTGCCCCCTGAAAAGGCCCATGAGATAAGAGAAAATGCCAGGTTGTACATGCAAAACCGTAGAAATCAAAATGTTAGTGCCTTAGATCCATCAACAAGTAATGAAGAAGTGGTTAAAGTCAATCAAATCTTGCTTGATGTCAAGTATGAAGGGATGGATGTTGAACAAGTTCTTAATTGGAAACCTCCCCAAGAAGAGCACACACATGGTGAACACACTCCCTTGCAGGACCAATTTGTGACCGAAGGGCCACAACAAACCGTTGACGAGACTTGTACTTCCTTGCCAACTCCCTTGCCTCGACTATCAACCGGACGACAAAGAACTCCTAGATGTATTCATGTGGATGAAAGTTCATTTTCAGGACTTGAAGGTAAGATGCCCAAACGCACTATTGATTTCCATTGTAGCAAGATAATCAAAGATTTTTTTGAATCCAAAACCAATGCAACAAAATGTTAATTGTTTCTTGCTTTGTTAAAATCACATTGTATAGCTCATGTTAGGAGAATTTTGGGCATAAAGGTAGTTAGAAGTTCAGAGGCCAACAATAATGTTATTAGAAATCTACAATCTGCATTTAATTTGATTGGAAAAACTTCTTGTACAAAATATTTTAATGCGGCCCGTCGTGTACTGTCGGAATCGATTGTAGACAAATCCACAAGGAAACATCGCCTACTATCACACACATGTAAAATATTTATAGTAGATAGAAAGACTCTTCAAAAGTATTCTGCCATTCGAGAAAAACTTGAGACCCCAGGCTAAAAAGATTGTTGGGCCTTTGTTGGTAGGTTACCTCGTTCAAACATGAAGCTCATTGATGCTGTTAAAGAACTAGTGCAAAAGTTTTGGCATGATAACACTAGACTTTCATCGAATCAAAGAGATGTTTTAAAGTTGAGAAAAGATGTTAGGGGGGGTGAACCCCATGTCAAGCACTTCCTTGACACGACACAAACAAAACTCTATGAGAGGTTCAAGAATGAGCACACACAATTGAACTTGGGCCAAAGGTCCTTTGAAAAATGCAAACCCTGGTATGTTAGAATTTGCATTGATCACAATACATGTTGTAGATACCATGTAGAATTAGAGTACTATTATGATACATATAGACATATATTTTGTGGTTTTCATACTAACATTGTGCAGTATTGCCCATCGTTACAACCACCGAATGCATCCAGAGAATTTATACATAGCATAATGTGTCCAAGACCTGAAGGACAAAAATATTATAAAAGATCATGTTTATATGGGACATGTTCTAGTTGCAGTGGATTTGCATTATTGAGCCGCTGCATCCACGCAACCGCGGAGCATGAATTTGGGAGGATGTCAATAGAAATGCAGAACTTCCAGTACATAACCTATCAAGTAGATAGTTCGAAGGAAAGCAAAAAAATTGCATTGGTGAAGTCAAAGGTAATCTAAGTTTGCATACTTTCATACTGTACATGTTGAATTTGTACATATATATTCAGATTGAAAATGTCACATTGTATTAATTCCCTTGGTTTTGTGGCACCAGGTACAAATTTGCAATTTCATGAAGGAATTCTACCAAAAGACCGAGCGATATGTACAACATGTCCATGTAGCACGATGGTAGAATGAACAGTACAGACAGTGCAGGGACACCTTTCCCAATGAAACAATACTGTCGGTTGTGGAATTTGCTGAAAACTAGACCCTACAGGCATAGAATGAGAATCAAAGTCAATACTACCATTCAGACCAAGTTAGCATAATGGTCCATATCACATATAGGAACGTGCTAGAGAGCAACAATGACATGAGGATAATATTGAAAGAGACCAACTTCTACATCAGTGACGACTGGTGCCACGACCTGCATTATGTGAAGCATTGCTTCAAAAAAATTTATGATCAGGTGAAGGAGAGAGGTATAAAGATGGATCAGCATTGGATATGGTCAGATGGTGGTGTAGGCCAGTTCAAAAATGCATGTGTTTTCCATTGGTTGAGTATTTTGCACAAGACTTATGATGTGTTGCATGTATGGAACTATTTTGAGACCGGGCATGGAAAGGGAGAGCACGACGGGGCTGGAGCATGTCTCAAAACTTCCCTACAAAGGCAGGAGATGAGGTGCATGAGAGACCCTCATATTCGGAATTCCAAATCCATAGTTCGATGGTGCAAAGAAAAAATGTCAGATCGAACCATGGAGCAACACATACAAATAGGTAGAGGACATGTTGTTAGAAATTTTTGGAATGTAGTTGATATAGATCAATCGCATTCTTATAGTTGTAGTACTGTGCGAGGCACTCGTGGATTTCATTCGGTTTGAAGCTCAAACAAACCCTTATTTGAAATATGGACGCGAAAACTTGTTTGCTTTTATGGGTCTTGCAATAGTTGTGAGTGGGATGAGTGCGAATCAATGGATTGGGTTGATGAATGGGATCATGTATCACTTGCAATGGACTCACGTGCAATTGTTGAAACAATCCAGTTAGAGGAAGGCCAATCCTCTATTTCAAATGAATATGATCATATATCTAATCTTGTACATCCAAGTAAACATTTCTGCATGCATATCCCGGTTCCCTTCTTGTTTTTGTAATTATCCAAGTTATCAAACCACTACTTGTTGGAATATGACTTTAAAATGCATTTTTGCAGGACACATCTACGTAGTTGTCGCCCCGACAGACAATGCAATTGGGACAAATTATTGGTTGGCACGATGCATCCATGGGAAGCAAACCCTCCTTGCATCATTAATCGATAGTGAAGGCATTACCTTTCCAACTGGATCAATGGTTGTTCAGGGGGGATATCTTACAATAGATGGAAAGGGACCAAAGAGCAATGGCTACACATACACATATTATAGACCAGGTTCACGGTTGTATCACTTTACGCACCTGATCGTCAGTACAAACATCCAACTGCAAACAATGTCAACAAAGACATCAAACAAGGTACGCTACTTACTACCTCATGCAGAGCATGAGAGGTTATTCGAGACAATAAAAAACCGAGAGGATCCAAAAGGCCTAATTGATTGAAGTACATAGTATAGCCATGTGATTGTTTATTCATGCATGATTAATTTTATTCATGTTAGATAGTTTATTTGATATCGTTTATTTGATGTCTAAGTTATGATTAAGTTATGATTTATAGCCATGTGATTGTTTATTCATGCATGATTAATGTTATTCATGTTACATAGGAATTTTATATTGTTATCTTATATCATTTATTTCATGTATGAGTTATGATTAAGTTATGATTTATAGCCATGTGATTTTTTATTCATGCATGATTAACCCTAGAACCACTAATATAACCCTACAAACATAATCTAGCCCTAGAAATCCTATAAATCTAAACTAACCCTAAAAACACTAATTTAACACTAGAAAACTAAGCTAGAATATTATAAACCTAATCTAGTTCTAGAAACCTAAACTAGCCCTAGAAACACTAATCTAACCCTCAGAAACTAATCTAGAACTTGGATGAATATGAGGATCATTTGGGAGCTATGATTCTTCTTCATTGGCTTCTTGAGTTGGTTCTTCATTGCATTCATCCACATAATAATGGATAATTTCATTGTTGTTCAAATATGTTGGCAATGAGGGAATGTTAAGGCTTTTTTCATTAGCGTTAGTAACAATATTCATATTCATATTCTTCATGGCTTATGATAACCATTCATGCTAGGGTTTTTGGCTTTGCAATGTCATTTTTTCATTGAGGCTTCTTGCCACTTGACAACCTTCAATCATATTCAATTCAATAGTGTCATTTTGAATCGGTTCTAGAGAATATGTATGTGGTTCATGTGATGCAACAACTTCCATATTGTCTTGAGCTACTTCATCATCTAATTGAGTAGCACTAACATGTTCATCATTGTCACCTAATGGTTGGAAATGTCCTTGAGGGAGGATTTATACCTACCTCATCATCATCGCCATCTTCATCATCATTGTCATCTCTAGGTTCCTCGTCAACATCTCCGCCATCATCATCTTCTTCATCATCATCTTCATCACCATCACCATCACCATCATCATTAACATATTCATCATCATCAACATCTTCCTCATCTTTGTCATCTCTAGGTTCCTCATCAACATCTCCATCATCATCATCTTCTTCATCATCATTATCATCACCATCACCATCATCACATCATCAACATCTTCATCATCATCACCATCACCATGTCCATCTTCACCATCATTTTCATCTCTAGGTTCGTCATCAAAATCTCCATCATCATCATCTTCATCATCATCATCATCATCATCATCATCATCATCTTCATCACCATCACCATCACCATCACCATCACCATCAACGTCTTCATCATCATCACCATCTTCATCATCATTTTCATCTCTAGGTTCCTCATCAACATCTCCATCTTCACATCTTCTTCGTCATCATCATCATCATCATCTTCATCACCATCACCATCATCATCAGCGTCTTCATCATCATTGTCATTTCTAGGCTGCTCATCAACATCTCCATCATCATCATCGTCTTCATCATCATCATCATCTTCGTCACCATCACCATCACCATCACCATCAACATCTTCATCATCATCAACATCTTCATCATCATTGTCATCTCTAGGTTCCTCATCAACATATCCATCATCACATCTTCTTCGTCATCATCATCATCATCTTCATCACCATCACCATCAACATCTTCATCATCATCACCATCTTGACGATTTTGAAAATTTGACCCCTATGTGCAAGAATTGCACACTCCCTTACTAAGCAAAACCCTAGTTTCCAAGATGGACATACAAGGTGACACCGGGGCAATGGGACAAGAGGAGAGGGGCACCCCTAGCACTATCCCAAGGTCTTGAATCCAACGGAGTTGATGGTTTGTCGATCGGAGCCATGTTCGTCATTCTATGGCTCGTTCCATCTCGCATCCAAAAGGCCTTTAGGGACACCTGCTGGATACCTGCCGAGGGCATAGAACTCCAACCATGCAACAAAACTGGGTTCCGGGGAGCCCTGCAAGTGTGTCTAGGTAGGTTCCAGCTGGGAATGCTAGCCATAAGTGCCCGGTGGATGATTTTGCAAATTCGACCCCCGTGTTCAAGAATTGCACACTCCCTTACTGATCAAAACCCTAGTTTCCAAGATGGACGTACAAGGTGACACCGGGGCCACGAGACTATAGGAGAGGGGCACCCCTAGCACTATCCCAGCACCCTAAATCCAATGGAGTCGACGGTTGTCGATCAGATCCACGGTCGTCATTCTATGGCTCGTTTCGTCTCTCATCCAAAAGGCCTTCAGGGACACCTGCCAGGGGCATAGAACTCCAACCGTGCAACAAAACCGGGTTCCATGGAGTCCTGCAAGTGTGTCTAGGTAGGTTCCGGATGGGAACGCTAGCCATAAGTTCCCGGTGGATGGATTTCCAAAGTTGACCCTCATGTGCAAAAATTGCACACTCCCTTACTGAGAAAAACCCTAGTTTCCAAAATGGACCTACAAAATGACACCAAGGCCATGGGACCGTAGGATAGGGGCACCACTAGCACTATCCTGGCATCCTGAATTCAATGGAGTTGACCATTTGTCAATCGGAGCCACGGTCGTCATTCTATGGCTCGTTCTGTCTCGCATCAAAAAGGCCTTCAGGGACACCTGCTGGATACCTGTCGAGGGCATAAAAATCCAACCATGCAACAAAATCGGGTTCCGGGGAGTCCTTCAAGTGTTCCTAGGGAGGTTTTGGTTGGGAACGCTAGCCATAAGTTCCCGGTGGACGATTTTGCAAAGTTGACCCCCGTGTGCAAAAATTGCACACTCCCGTACTGAGCAAAATCCTAGTTTCCAAGATGGGCATACAAGGTGACACCAGGGCCATGAGACAGGAGGAGAGGGGCACCCCTAGCACTATCCCGGCGTCCTGAATCCAATGGAGTCGACGGTTTTTCGATCGGAGCCACGGTCTTCATTCTATGGCTCGTTCTGTCTCGCATCCAAAAGGCCTTCAGGGACACCTATTGGATACCTACCGGGGGCATAGAACTCCAACTGTGCAACATAACCGGGTTTCGGGGAGTCCTGCAAGTGTGCCAAGGGAGGTTCCGGTTGGTAACGCTACCCATAAGTGCCTGGTCGATGATTTTGCAAATTTGACCCCAATGTGAAGTCCATGCCAGTCTTTCTCAAGGGGGTCATTTCTCGTCCGGAGGCCCCCGGGCATGCATGGCCACCGTGTACAGGTCCCGTATGGCCACATCGACCTGTGGGAGCTGAGGGAATCTAAGTTCGCTCGCTGGTTTGGGTTCTGTGGCCCTAGAGCAAATCCTCAAGGTGTCCCTGAATGGCCCCGGGGTGCCCGACTAGAATAACTGTAGCACCCAAACCATTGCTCTGTTCGTGAATCCTTCAATTCCGGTGGGTCCGAGACATCGGGTTTCAGCTAGGGGACCCCCCACACCATGCCTCGAAGACCCGGAAGCAGTGCCAATGAGCAATCTCCAAATCTAGGGTTTTGCTTAGTGAGGGCCATTTCAAATTCGCTCAAGGGGGGCCATTTCAAATTCGCTCAAGGGGGCCATTTCTCATCCAGAGGCCCCCGGGTAGGCATGGCCACCGTGGATAGGTAGACATGGCCATTGTGGACCTATCCACTGTGGCCACGTACACCCGGGGACCTCCGGACGAGAAATGACCCCCTTGAGCAATATTTGAAATGCCTTCACTGAGCAAAACCCTAGCTTCGGAGATGGCTCATTGGCACCACTTTCGGGTCTTCGAGGCACGGTGTGGGGGGTCCCCTAGCTAAAATCCGGCATCCTGGACCCACCGGAATTGACGAATTTGTGAACTGAGCCATGGTTTGGGTGCTAGGTGCATTCTAGTCGGGAACCCTAGGGCCATTCAAGGACACCTTGAGGATTTGCTCTCGGGCCACAAATCCCAAACCAACGAGCGGACTTGGATTATGTTGGCTCCCATAGATCGACGTGGCTATACGGGACTTGTCCACGGTGGCCACGCACGCCCAGGGGCCTCCGGATGAGAAATGACCCCCTTGAGCAATATTCGAAAGGCCTTCACTAAGCAAAACCCTAGCTCCAGAGATGGCTCATTGGCATCGCTTCTAGGTCTTCGAGGCATAGTGTGGGGGATCCCTTAGCTGAAACTCGGTGTCCCGGACCCACCGGAATCAATGGATTCACAAACGGAGCCATGATTTGGGTGTTACGGGAATTCTAGTTGGGCACCCCGAGGCCATTCAGGGACACCTTGAGAATTTGCTCCGGGGCCGCGGAACCCAAACCGGTGAGCGGACTTGGATTTCGTCGGCTCCCACAGGTCCATGTGGCCATACGGGACCTGTCCACGGTGGCCACACATGCCCGGGGGCCTTCGGACGAGAAATGACCCCCTTGACCAATATTCGAAAGGCCTTCACTGAGTAAAACCATAGCTCCAAAGATGGCTCATTGGCACCGCTTCCGGGTCTCTGAGGAACGGTGTGGGAGGCCCCGTAGCTAAAAAAACCGGTGTCCCAGAACCACCAGAATCAACGGATTCGCAAACAGAGCCAAGGTTTGGGAGATCCTGTAAGCATTCATTTTTCAAAAGTGGTTTAGAGGCTCTTGCATCTTGGAAGTGACCAAGAGTATCTTGCAGTGTGATAAGTATGGCCTTATCCTTAGGCCTTTCACGAATTTGAGGCCAAACGTAACAATAGAGGAGAAACCTGAGTTGTTTCTCCATTGCTGAGGCGTTTGAGGCTGAAAATGATTTGGTAAGCATTCATTTTCCAAAAGTGGTTCAGAGGCTCTTGCATCTTGGAAGTGACTCTATCCTTTATCTTCATGTCCGCTTATACTGAACTGGGTTTTTATTTTTATTTTTTTAATGACAGGTTTTACCAACAGGATTCTACTATGAATTGTGTTTGGTGATAAAGGATTTTACTGTGGATTGTGTTTGGTGACATTTATGGCGACCCCCAAGGAACATATTGAAAATAACAGGAAAGACAAGTTCTGTGTTGGGGAAAAAGAAAATCCACTTACAAAATATTTACATCAAGTAGTTAAACAATTATCTGTTGAATTATACACCAGGGATGTGCATTTTCTGATGGAGCTGATTCAGGTAATTACTGAGTTACAATTTTAGTAGTCATTTTATAATCTTATATGTTTTCTTTGTTTCCATGGTAAGATTAGTGTTTTGTTTTGGGTGCAGAATGCGGGGGACAATGACTATGAACCACATGTGGAACCTTCGTTGGAATTTGTCATTACAATTGAAGATGTCGCTGGCGTAGGCACTCCTGCGACCTTGATAGCTTTTAACAATGAGAAGGGATTTCAGAAACAAAATATTGATTCTATATGCAAGGAAGGTGGTTATATTGGAGAAAAATGTATAAAACGAGCCATAGAATGACGACCGTGGCTCCAATCGACAAACCATCAACTCCGTTGGATTCAAGACTTCGGGATAGTGTTAGGGGTTCTCATCTCCTCCGGTCTCGTGGCCCAGGTGTCATTTTGTAGGTCCATTTTGGAAACTAGGGTTTTGCTCAGTACGAGAGTGTGCAATTTTTGCACACGGGGGTCAACTTTGCAAAATCATCCACCAGGCACTTATGGCTAGCGTTCCCAGCCGGAACCTCCCTAGGCACACTTGCAGGACTCCCTGGAACCCGTTTTTGTTGCACGGATAGAGTTTTATGCCCCCGACAGGTGTCCCTGAAGGCCTTTTGGATGCGAGACAGAACGAGCCATAGAATGACGACCGTGGTTCTGATCGACAAAACGTTGAATCCGTTGGATTCAGGACGTCGGGATAGTGCTAGGGGTGCCACTCTCCTCCAGTCCCATGGCTCGGGTGTCATTTTGTAGGTCCATTTTGGAAACTAGGGTTTTGCTCAGTAAGGGAGTGTGCAATTTTTGCACATGGGGGTCAACTTTGAAAATCTATCCACCAGGAACTTATGGCTAGTGTTCCCAACCGAAACCTACCTAGACACACTTGCAGGACTCCGCGGAACCTAGTTTTGTTGCACGGTTGGAGTTCTATGCCCTCGACAAGTATCCAACAGGTTTCCCTGAAGGACTTTTGGATGTGAGATGGAACGAGCCATAGAATGACGATCGTGGCACCGATCGACAAACCGTCGACTCTGTTGGATTCAGGACGTCGGGATAGTGCTAGGGGTGCCCCTCTCCTCTGGTCCCATGGCCCCTATGTCACCTTGTATGTCCATTTTGGAAACTAGGGTTTTGCTCAGTAAGGGAGTGTGCAATTTTTGCACACGGGGGTCAACTTTGGAAAATCATCCACCGAGCACTTATGGTGATGATGATGATGATGGTGATGAAGATAAAGGCGTTGATGATGATGGTGATGGTGATGGTGATGAAGATGATGATGATGATGACGAAGAAGATGATGATGATGGAGATGTTGATGAGGAGCCTAGAGATGACAATGATGATGAAGATGGTGATGATGATGAAGACGTTGATGATGATGGTGATGGTTATGAAGATGATGATGATGACAAAGAAGATGATGATGATGGAGATGTTGATAAGGAACCTAGAAATGACAATGATGATGAAGATGTTGATGATGATGATGATGGTTATGATGATGAAGACGTTGATGAAGATGATGATGATGATGGAGAAGATGATGATGACGGAGATGTTGATGAGGAACCTAGAGATGACAATGATGATGAAGACGTTGATGATGACGGTGATGGTGATGAATATGATGATGATGATGATGATGATGATGATGGAGAAGATGATGATGATGGAGATGTCGATGAGGAACTTAGAGATGACAATGATGATGAAGATGGTGATGATGATGAAGATGGTGATGATGATGGTGATGGTGACGAAGATGATGATGATGATGATGGAGAAGATGATGATGATGGAGATGTTGATGAGGATGATGGAGAAGATGATGATGATGGAGATGTTGATGATGACGGAGAAGATGATAACGATGGATATGTTGATGAGGAACCTAGAGATGACAATGATGATGAAGATGTTGATGATGATGATGGTGATGATGATGATGGTGATGATGATGAAGACGTTGATGATGATGGTGATGGTGATGAAGATGATGATGATGGAGATGGAGATGTTGATGAGGAACCTAGAGATGACAATGATGATGAAGATGGTGATGATGATGAAGATGGTGATGATGGAGAAGATGATGATGATGGAGATGTTGATGATGATGGAGAAAATGATGATGATGTTGATGTTGATGATTAAAATGATGATGATGGAGATGTTGATGATGGCACGTATTTGTAGCAATGTGTAGATAAAAGTTGTTCAACATGAAATACTCATGCAAGCCAACATGCACAGAGCATTGATCATGTGAAGATTTCAATTATTGGCAATGGCATTTCGCATTGGAATTTCATTTCATCTCATCCCTTCAAACTAAATTTTTTTTACGTTTTGAATTTTTACACTGCCCTTGACACGAAGCTTTAGTGACAAAATAACCTTTCAGCAATGAAGTTAGACTTAAAAAAATATCATTTAATAATTTTTTTTTATAAAAGAATAATTCGTGGAAGTTAATGTTTGGCCACATGTAATGCAACACAACAAAACTTTCAATTTGAACACATTGCATTAATGGTGTAATTGAAATTGTGACATTCTATTCCAAATGACTTGGATTTAAAGACCAGATAAATATAATATGCCCTTTATAGAGGCTATTCATTAAAAAACACATTGTTATTGAGACTATACTATGATGTTCTCCCCTTCCTTAGTCAAAAGAAGATTAATAAGGTTGTTTTTCCAAGATATGGGATGTTTTGGATTTCTCAACTATTATTGCATGTGAACTTGCATGTATACCAAGCTACAACAAATATTTCACGGAAGTGGATTTGTCTATGTGAATAGATAAGTGAAAAGCTTTTAGCAACATGACGTATAAATTTTAACTTGGAAGTATTGGAAATGTACAAAGTGGGATTGAGAGGCTTGATGGTGATTGTAGTAGTGGGCATGGTATTGGTGAGAATGATGTCGTGATAGTGGAATTAAACATTAAGATGGTGACCCTAGAGCTTGGATCCTAGCCTAGAAACACGAGAGCCTAGCCTAAAAACCCTAGTTGGTAGCGTAAACCCTAGTTTGTATTCTAATCACAATGAAACCCTATTATGTAGCCTAAGATATAGCCCTAAATTATAATACATATAAAAATTAAATCATTTTCATTGTACATGTATATCCATGTGCATACATTTGAATCCAAATCACTATACACATATATGCATAGTATCTCATCTATATAGCAAGGGTCCATCATCAACTAGAAAACCGTTGTACCTAGCACCGGATACCTAATTTAGAAACCTAATGGTTTGAAATTGGTTGTCCCATGAAGATTTTTATATGGTGGATATTCACACCTATGACAACCTTCTCAATGGATGGAAAACCTAATATTATCATAACATTAGTAAATCTTAGTCCAACATGTAGTAATGCTTACATGTTCTAGTGTTGATGGCGCACTAAGGGATCCATGCAACTTGATGAGGGTGTATGTGTGACTCCATTGATGTAATGCAAGTCCTAAATGTCTTTAACAAGTTTCTGAGTGTCCAATAGATGAATTAGGATGTCCTAATACCCCTCAATCCCTTCCAGACAGAATTCGAAAGCATTTTGGGTATTGGGGTAACAAGTTGGTATGTTGAGGTGGATATAGCCTCAAAATTACACCTCATAGTAGTCATTTATTGTAATGTCAACTATATGTGTTTAAGTCAACATGTCTACATAATATTAGATCGCTATCACATAATGATAAATTAAGGAAGTCTTATTTGTAAATGGTAGTGGATGTGATGGTCATCAAATCAAAGGTGGCTATATCCGTGAGTGAGAATTAATGAGCTAGCTATACATTGTGCTCAAGGTTGTCCTATTTGTATGGTGACAATTGATTAATAAATGATTCCATTACTTGGTTATTAATTTGTTGCATGATCTTAAGTAGACAAAATGGTCAATATAAATACTAGTGACGACATTTCATTATGTAGAGTATGGAAATTTGGGATCTCATATGTAGAGCTATTAAAAATCATGTTGGATCTCATTTTAACCTTTTGACAACAATGGACATTTTCTATTTTTAAGTATTATGTTCCTAGTACTCAAGCTCCCAATATATATCTTATGTGCCATGAGGTGTGATTTGTCCATCCATTTATTTTGTTTGTTTTTAGAATAATTCTCACACATGATTTTGTTTTAGTTAGCCTATGTTTATAATGTTTTCTTAACATAGATACCATTACAAGCTTTTACATGTGGAAAGATAAACCAAGCTTAACTATGATATCCAAATTCTCTTCTAAGATCTAGGGTAGCGTAAACCCTAGTTGGTAGCTTAACTGAAAATCCATGTACATCAAGGCTACAAAACTCATTCAAACATATACAATTTCTGGAAAATAGTGGAACATGGTTCCCAATGTACATACAATGGCAAATCGTTCCCTATAGAAAATGCGACAACTCATGCCGTAGATCCAAAATACATGGTAACTCATGCCGTATATACAAAGTACATGGAAACTGGTGCACAAAAGTGACACATCATGGCTAATGCACATAACATGGTGTGCCAAGCATTGTGACCACCCCCATCACTCCCAGGCGCATATCCAAAGTTGATCTTCCTACTCTTCGAGCTACTGGTGCCTCGAGTCTTGCTCCGCCTAGGATTAGACCGTCTCTCTGGGATCTGGAACAAATGATATAAGATACCGTCATTTTCAAGCATTTGCAACATATACCACATTTATAAAACAAACGTAGTATTCGAATCTTAAATAAATCACCTCTGATGCGAGTAGGAAACGTGAGGCATGTGTCCTAGATCTGCGGAGCCTCTCAGCAATTCTAGCCTACAACATTTACAATAGTCATTTCATTGAAAAGTAATAATTGTAAATTAATTTTTGTTAATGCATCAAAATATTTTCATAAATTAGCTTGATTCTCACTGTGAACACCTCCGACGATGGACATGGCTGGGCTTCTGGGCTAGTAGGTGGAGCAGATGGGTGGACAACCAGCTCCGATGCAGTCATGGGGGGAGGGGCACAAATGTAGTGGAAGCCACTACAGGTGCAACCATTGGAGATACAGATGAGGATACTGGAAGATTAGATTCCACAGTAGTGGCGGGAAGTGGGGATGATATGGTGGGAGAAGACATGGTGGTATGGGGTAAAGGAGGACATCGTGGATGATGAACACCTACCGGTTGTACGATAGAGAGTATCAAACGAAAAGGACTAGGGGGGATGTTGAGGGATGCTGCATGGGAGGGCAGTCCTGCATAGAGGGAGGAGGATGGACGAAAGGGAGGTTGTGGACGAAGAGGGGAAGCTGGAAGGAAGGGGGGGCGTGGACGAATGGGGGAGGATGGATAGACAGGGGAGC
Organism: Larix kaempferi; assembly: GCA_027924585.1. Lineage (NCBI taxonomy): Eukaryota > Viridiplantae > Streptophyta > Pinopsida > Pinales > Pinaceae > Larix > Larix kaempferi. Next base: position 6,409,282 of record BSBM01000434.1, read on the forward strand.
GTGGATAAATTGGGGAGGACGTATAGACGGGGGGGGCATGGACGAGTGCGGGAGGATGGATGGAGGGGGGAGTATGGCTGGAGAGGGGAGGCTGGGTGGAAGGGAGGGGGTGGACGGAGGGAGGGGTCTAGATGGAAGCGAGGGGGGGACTCATGGAAGAGGGTGGAAACATAGGACTAAAATGGGGACCTGTAGCTGTTGGTGGAACCTACATATACATTTGTAATATCACAATTTAGTAAACAAACAATAAATTAAACCATAGTAAGTCGTAACAATTCAAATTAAAAGCATGCTTATAACTACACATTGTACCTATGTATATGCTGATCTGCCAATCCATGGCGGTGATGGTTGATCACCGTAGTCAGGGAGCACCTGTGGACACCAAAATGCATGCATGTTATGAACATGTTAAACAAGTCATTATTTAGGAAATCAAGATATTCAAAAGCATTGTACGAACTATTGATGTGTATGCCATAAATACAAATACTTAAGTAATATAAATGACATAAGTAATAACAATATTGTGTGAGGTACTAAAAATACCTCTGTGTGAGGTGCCACAATTTCAGTTGCAGCTGCCATTGTTGCATCCGGGTTGGGAGATCCTACATTCTCCCATGTTGGTGTCTCAGCTCTAAATAACTGTACATTGAAATAATAGTTTAAGTCAAACAAAAATACTTTACAAGTTATCAAGTGATGATTGAAAACACATTAAAAAAATTGCTGACCTGATCCATATGACAACCCTCAATCGGGCCAGGGCAAGTGTGCCCCCAATGGAGACAAAGATATGGCATTGTCCCCGTCGAACTAGAATTCCCAGCATGGCTACCACCGGTCACAAGTCTATCCTGGCTCTTTCGTGAAGGCCCTGCACCTGGATCTCTATCAAGGTCACCCGACCTCTCCAATGTAGTCGCTGCTACAAAGGAGGTGTGTCTGAGGAGTCCACATGCAACTTTCCTCATTGCCTCCTCGATCTGACCAAGCTTGTGGGATAACTGAGGTGGCTGGGGAGAGGGGTTGGGGTCGTGCCTAGGAGCTGGTGGCCCTCTCAGTGGGTTCCTCCTGGTAGCAAGTCGATCTTGGGCAGAGCCACGCCCAACACCCTGGAACTCGGTTATGTCAAAATAGTTGACATGTAAACCAAGCATAAACTCAGCCCACAGTTGCCGAAGGAAGTACTGTGGAACCTCCATATTATTGCAGGGAGGTTTATCGTACACCATGAACCACCTCTGCATCCAATTGTCCCTCCATGGTTGGTAATGACACCAATCCATGTAGACACGTGGCTTTCTAGTGTTGGGTGGTTGTTGTGTTCTTGGATCGATGAACACACTGTATAATTGGGCCTTTGTAATATTCAAATCTTTTATTGCTTCCTTGGAAATTCATGTGGAGTAATACTCCTGCATCCTAGCCCTATATTCAGCCATGTCGGTTAATTGGCGATGTGCATAGATGAGGGAGTCAATTGAGCTCTCAATTGACGTGGCAAGAGACACTCGAGATGGTTCCCCCATGTTTCTTAGTTCTCGAGTGTGCACTCTCATTTCATTTACATAATGGTTAAGGTCATCTTGTTCAACATTTGGTTGGGGGTTTTGGTTTTCTTCGACATTTGGATTTTGTTGACGATTTTCTTTGGCATTGGGTCCAAAGTTTGGGTTTTCTTGTGTTCCACCGTACTCCGAGTTAATATTTTGTTCACTCATTTTCTCGGTTTACAATTTGCAATTGAGAATTGGTCCATTGTTTTAAAAATTTGGGAATTATTAACAATTTAATAAACAAAAAAAATAAAAAAAATTGACACAAAGAATGAATAAAATGACAAAAAAAATCGAACTTACCTATCCAATTGATGTGTTGATGAGTTGGTGGATAGATTTGGGGGGTTTGGGAGTGGAAATGGCCTCCTTTGGTCCCTGTAATTACTCGCACGTAGGGATGGAAGTCACACTCAGCTCAAATGGGTAGAATGGGGACATTCGGCTGTGTTTTTTTTTAACAGTAACGTGTGCATGCCACCCTAGCGAGCACGCGCCTCGGTTCGGTACCTAACCTAGCAGCGCGTGCATGTGCGTAGTTGTTTTAATCCCACTAGCGCGTCCCCATTGCAATGGTTTTGGGGAGCAACTTTGTGCGCCCGCCCGAAAATAAAATGTGTATAATAGAAGTTAGAGTTTTGAAATTTAGAATTAATAAATTTAGAGAAGTATTTTTAGATTATCATAGGTGTTATGAATCAAAAGGTTAGGAGGGTCAATATCGTAATAAATATTTTGGAATTGCACTCTAGTGTTGGTGTAAGCGGGAAATTCTATGACAAAGTGATTTTTATTTCCAACCTTCCTAGTGCCACAAAGACAACAAATTCTTTCATCCCATGGCTTTTTTGGAATTGTCTAATGCCATGTTTACCTATGGATCTCATTAGAGTTTGTACTTACTTCAAGAATGTTTATTTTCTTCTTTATAGTCAAAACACAGAGATAATTTCGATCTTCTAAATTATGGTCGATAACCAACTTATAATATTTTAATTTTCTCTTATCCTCTAATTCTTTATTGCACCACAACTTCTCATTAAATTTGGATATAATATTTTTTTAATATTATCATTATTCTACAAAGTGAAATCTTCCTTGACTCCTGAATGATTTAGCCAAGACATATCATATTTACACAAACTTTGCTTAAGCCACAAATGGTTTTGACTAGAGTATGAAGCAATCTTGGGAAGCCTCTTGTCTCCCATTTTGTTTATCGTGTTCTTGTGCATTAGCTACCTAGTCATAATCATGCTCCCAATAGGGAAGAGACTCACTTCTATGAAAAGGATACGAAAAAATTATAAGTTGGTGACACCCCATCAATAAGAAAGGCATATTAAAGTCTAAAATGTTTTGTTAGAGCCAGTTAATCTAGCTCATATGATCATAGCAAGTGTACTTCCTTACAAATAAAGAAAATAAAAATTACCATGCATTATATATTAATAAATAAACTAACAGTTTCTCCATAAAGGTGCAAAATCACATCGATAAAAGATCAACCATGGTGATGATAGCAATTTAACCTCTCAAACTACAAATAATGCAACAATTATGAAGATGATCAAACATAAGACACATATCAATTAAGGAAAATAATTTTAGGTAGATACTTGAATTGCGATAGCTATCCATACTCTTCCCTGCATTCTTGGATTTCAATAAGGAATTTAACATTTTTAAGATACTTATGGTTTTGAGAGCAAGCACTAGTTGAGGGAGCTAAATATCGACACTTATTTTTTCCAAAATCCAAATTCCATATTGAAGCACTTCAAAAAAATATATTGAAATGCAACGTAAAGATCGAAACGAAACGTACTATAAAGGGATTGACAAAATAATGTTTTCATATCCTCTCCTTGAAACAATTGAAACCCGATAAAATCATTCTGGCGTTGTTGAATTCATTGACAGAATAAATTTTTCATATCTGCTCCTTGAAACACTTTGATAGTCGAGAACAAAATTATGGCATTGCTGGATTCCTCGGAGAACTTAATAAATCTGCAGAATTTGGACTTGTCTGAAAGTAATGAGCTGCAGACGTCGCCAGATTTCTTGGAGAACTTAACATTCCTGGAAGCATTAAATTTGCGGCACACAAACTTAAAGATTGTTGGTTTCTACTGGAAACTTGAGCAATTTGGAAAATTTGAACTTGAAATGCCCTTTGTTGGAAATGCTGACACCATTGCTCGGTAATCAAGGGAGTTTAAAGGAATTGCCACTTCAATTCTGCAACAATCTGAAATGTTTGTTGAAACCAATTGGACAGTTAAAACAATTGACAACACTAATCATACATAATGTTGTTGGCATGGGCTTGGGAATAAAATATCCGAAACCTGGCTAGGATACAGAGATGGTGGAAGCACCAAAAATGGGCGATGAAGAAGAGGATGAGCCAAATGAGAAGTCCATTCTTGACGTCATTACGCTCCGACTAAGATAATATACACGATAGCGTATGAGTGGTGGTATGAAGAAAATACATGCGAGCTTCTAATTGATGGTATAGACGAAAATGGAGAGCCTTTTCCATAAAGAAATGGATATCGACATATTTACGTAAATATATAGGGCTAGTATTTTTTACCATGAGGGGTATCACTATTTAAGTTACACGTTCCTTGCATGTCCTCTCTTCGTTGGCTCTATAGTATAGCAGTTTCTAATGGAACCTTCACAACATGAGAAGGGGTGCCGAGAGCATCCTCACCTCCTACGAGAAATAACGAGGAAAATTCCCCTATTGCCAACGACCATGCTGAGATTCCCCTATTGCAACCGATGGTGTGTCATGATCCAAAAAAAATAATGATTTCAAAGGGTCATGCTGGGATTCCAGCTCAAATACTTCTTTGAAAGACAATCATGAAAGTGTTGACTTCTTGCTTTGATTCCTGTAGTGCAAGAAGCTATGATGTGGTTTCCATAACACAATGATTTCTTATTTTGTTCTGTAATCATTAATAATTTTCCCATTTTTTCTATAGCTTATCTCTTATTTTGATCTATAATCATTATTTCTTTTCCCATTTTTCCTACAACTTAAAATACCTGAAATTGGAATTTGGCCACACATTAGTGAATCTCCACCACATCATTTTAGCATCTCTATAATCCACAATGAACTTTTTTGAGCTCACATAAGACACTATTCCTACTGAAACAATGGAAATACTCTATTGTGGCTATGAGACTATCCCATGAAGACTCACACTAAGAACACAACAAATAGGCCAAAACATTATTCACAACAAAATTTGATATAGGTACCGTCGTTTCCCATGACAGTCATCTATAAGGTAGATCTCCTAAAATGTTTCCACTAAGTTACCTCTTTCAAGTGCGGGGAAGAGGTTGTCCATTGAATACTGAGATGTCACTTCCAAACCAAGGTGGCAGGAGATCCCCTGGGAGAACAGAAACAATATCATGTCGGGTTTGACTTTCTCTTGCACAATGACTCATTCGCAAGGTATTGCTGGACCCTTTATGGTGCATGATTTTTTAAAGTTCCATATTTAGACAATTTACTATGACTCAAATTGAGAAAAAAACATGGAGTATTATTTGGATGCCTAGCCCCAAAGTCCTACCTAGCTACTAAACTATTTGTAACCCCTATGAGGGAAGTTAGTGATTAGGGTATTGATGTGTGTTAAAACATTTATTCTTTAAAACTAAAAAATATTAATGATTTCATATATTGGAATATACAAATTATTATTGGTTTTTTAGAACACTCTCTTTATGGATGAAACTCCTCACTTTAAGATAAATTTGGTAGTATATGATGTACAAAAAACATTAACAAATGGCCATAATCAACTCAACACAATATAAATTAGTTCAAAGAATACATTCATACTTGCAAAAAAAGCTAATAGAGATTAGGGTACATGATGATGAAATGTCAAAAAAATCCTTTATTTAATCTGGAAGCATAAATTTTATTAGTTGAAAGGATAACCTCAAACCACTAGAAAATTTACCTCTAACCAAATTTATCCTTCTCCCAATTTTCTTCAAAAGAAATGTATTCTTTTCTTTTGTTCGATTACTTTTTAGTGTTGCAAAAAAATTAAAATTACCGAAAAAATAGTCATAACATTAGTTTGCAGAGGAAATCAAGGAACATAGCTTAAGTGATGCGAGGTAACGTGGTTTAAGATATGTTTCTCAAAACATAAATGGATTTTCTCTTCAATTTTCTACCTAGTCGACTTCAGTTCGACATTGGAAAATATTTTTTTCATTAAACATCGATGCAAACAATGAATTAGGACTCCAAATGTTCTAGTGAGTCTATCCACCCCTCAAGATTTAAACTTCCCAAATATATAGGAGTATCAAGTTTAGGTATAGCACTTAAACCATTGGTTGCTCTGATCATTCTCTCTTCCACTATCATGTGTTTTTCTAGTCCTTGTATTGTAGTCTCAAATTCCACTTCAGCATCACTGATGTCTTTCACTATATATGCAATACCTCTCTATCATGATGCTTCTATGCTACACACTATGGTCGTTTTAATTCTCACCATCCTTACGAGATCATTCAAATACTCTACACCCACCAATCTTATGGGCCTTCCAGAAACTCTTCCTCTATGTGTCATCAATTTGATTTTTCTAGGATCTCTTCTTGTGAGCTCCCCACCTCATCAACTCCACAGATTACCCAATCTTAGACCAAAGTCTCCTTGCCCCCCCCCCCTCATTTTTATTCTCACCATCCTTACGCGATCATTCAAATACTCTACACCCTCCAATCTTATAGGCCTTCCAGAACCTCTTCCTCTATGTGTCATCAATTTGATTTTGCTAGGATCTCTTCTTGTGAGCTCCTGACCTCACCAACTCCACAGATTACCCAATATTAGACCAAGGTCTCCTTGATCCCCCCCCCCCAAATCTCAACTCTCTTTGATCCCCCTTGTTACAAAAGCAGTTTAACCCATTCCCATACTAACACACAGTAGAAATTCTCTGATTGTAACTAAAAAATAAAATATTTAAATAGAATGATAGCCGCAATTTGAAATTTAATTGAACAACAAAAAATAAAGATCACATATATGAATGTTCAATACACAAGGTAATTTACAAACTTATATTACACATAGTATATAATTGGTTAAACCACATAGTCTAGAATTGTTAAAACCACAACAAAAATAAAGAGGTACAATCACAATCTCTTCTTTTATGCATTGAGAGGCAGTCTTTACAGCTCAATATAAGGGAGTAGTGTAATTATGTGCTCAACACGGATATTGTGCATGGTACCCAACTTAAAGTTCAAAAACATAGAGACACATATTCCAAATTAAAACCATATAAATTATTGAAAATTATATACTTCTTGTTGTGCAATCTCGGACTTGACTCATCATTAAACTAATGATTTCCATACTAGCAATTTACATATTAAACCAAAACTTGAAGAAAAGTTTTCACCTCAGAGATTTGATACATATTCTCCCTTATTAGATCTTTATTTAAGATGGATCTATGTTGGTAATATCAAGGATGAGATTTGGGGTATATTACATTGATATTTAGAGACTACTACCATCTTTGGATTTTGCTCTATCAACACTACTATAGCCACTTTTTCCCACCAACTACCACTGGAAGGCTTAACTATGGACTACTATGGAACAATAATGAACACTGTAACTTCTATTGTCCACCATGCAAACTTTTAATTCATATTTACTTAGAGGCCAAAAGTCCCTTTCATAATGTGGGCAAATAATTTTACACACAAAACTTGGAAGTTGAATAGGTTAAACCATCCTAGCTCCCATCAATTTATTTTTAAGGTGATTAAATTTTTTATAGTGAGATTATTTCATATTCCTTGTAATTATTGCATCAAGAATAGTGAGGTGCTCTACATCCCAGTATGGGGGAGATGTTGTTAGTACTCTACTAGAATCTTTAATTGAAATCCCGTTGGTCAAAGCACATTAATAGTGAAGAGTTAGAGAAAATGGAATTAGCGGAAACCAAGACAAGAAAATATTAGTTGGTGAAGGAAAGTTTAAGAGGAATCTTGCATTTTTCCAAGCCATGGTTGCTCAAGATAACAAGGCATTAGCTAGAGGAAAGGTATTCTTGTTTCCTTCCAAATCAACGTTCAACATCAGATAAAGTGGCAGTAACTAACGAGGAGGTCAAAACTATTTTGATAATAAAAACAACTGATGGAGTAGACAGAAAATACACAATCCATATTAGGTAAAGATAAAGAAGACAATACTAGCAATTGCACCTTGGGGTGCAATAAAAGAACGTCGTATTGCAAGAGCTTAACTTGTGGCTGCTTCTCCATGCATAGTTGTAGTTTGGTTAACACCATATTGCAAGAGCGTCAGAATATTTTCTCGTGGTCTCGATATCATTATTATTATTATTTGATATTTGGAGTTACGAATTCATATTAAATGGTAAACCATATTATGCATGTAATTCCCTAACCATCTTGTGCATGCATATAAATTCTCAACAATTTTGGGCATAACTATATATGCAACACAACAGTCACATTTTGTGCAAATAGCTTTAATACAATCTTGTGCATTCTCAAATAAAAACTAAACTATATCATAGCTTGTTATCCCTCTAGTCATTGAAATAGAAAACAAGCCAATCAACCTAGTCAACAAGCATCCAATTGTCAAGAAAAGCGATTCATAGGCAGGAGATTTCTTCCCATGCCTTCCCTACTTAGCTGTGTTTCTTCCTTGTAGGTTTATATGATTGTGCTCTCGTACCCTCTTCAAGTTAAATTTAAGGGCAACTTGTCCTTGATTTAAGTCCGAGTTCTCGATTTCGCAATGGATCATTTGGGTTCGTTGTTTTTAATGGTGGATTCCCTACATACACCCGTCAATGCCTAGGAACTTACAATTATCTCTAAAATTGGTTGGGTGGTGTTTCATTTTTTGATCCATGGGGTTCGACTCCTCTGTGGGTCAAACATTCCATGGAACTCTGAGGGGAATGCAATAATGCTAATGACTAGTTGACATTTTCATATTTTATATTCTAGCTAATATTCCAATAAACAAAAAGAAAATAACAATAATTTTATCAATAAAATCAAAACCTATTCTATATAAAATAATAACTAAAAAATATGGGGGATTCCAGCAGCCTCCAGTGTTTGGAAGATTACCCTGTAAATTCATACATCGGATCACATATGCCCATGATTTTTTATAAGAATTAGAGACATCTCACAAAGAGAATAGGTTTAGTGTTTGAGGAAGGATGAAATTACAGTGATCCAATACATCTCATTATGAAAGACCTACGTTTTGTTATTTGTATGAGAAGAACCAAACTTGAAACCTCCATATTTTTAGTTTGTTCTTTGTCGACTAATCGGGCTCTCACACAGTGGTTACACATCACACAACAAATGGCATAGTGGAAAAGTGTGACAATTTTCAGTAGGTCAAATTCAGCATCGATGACGAGCAGGGGCACATGGAAAAGTTAGCCAACATTATGAGCGTTGTGTAAAGATAACTGAATTGATAATGAGCGAAAAGTCAGTACTTTGAAAATTACATATAAAATTATGGAAAAAAACATAAATGAATAAATGTTAAAAAAAATACAAGAAGAATTACGATTTTGAAGTACAATTTCTAGAAAGAATTACAAGCAAAAATAGAGAAAATTATACGATTGTACTCCTTGTCTAACCATATTATGATATCTAACTAGGTGTAAGATGCTCCTTGTCTAACCATATTATGATATCTAACCAAGTGTAAGATGCCAAGAAATGGGAGCTCTCGTAAGACAAAGATACAAGAGCTAAATGATCAACCATATTATGATATGTGACCAAGTTATCAATTTTTTTCTTCGGGTATCCACAATAACTGCGTAGACTCTAGTTCTTGAGAATTTAATTGAGAAATCATCATATTTGTTAAGGAAAATGCAAATTATAAATCATCAATTTTCCACACATTTCATCTTTGTACTAGAGTCCATATTATGATATGTGACCAAGTTGTCAATTTTTTGGTTCGGGTACCCACAATAAATGCTAATTATAGATTCTAGTTTTTTAAATTCAAAATTCAATTGAGTCTATATTATGATATGTGACCAAGTTATACTTTTTTGCTTTTAGTACCCACAATAAATGCTAATTATAGACTCTAGGTTTTTAGAATTCAATTGAGAAATCATCGTATTGTTAAAAAGGCACATGCCAATTATAAATCGGTAATTGATTGTTTTTTTTCAAATGCCCAATCTTGCTTTATATGTCCACTCTCATATTGATTGTGCATTTACCCTTATCAAACATCTTGTAAAACATTTAAAAATTATAAAGATTAAAATGAAATACAAAGAAATTCTGCAATGCAATCACAAATTGGAATTCTAGACTAATTGCTATCTTTTGAAACTTCTCAAATTGTTGAATTGTCATTTGCGCAATGGTAAAGGTAATCTCAACACTTGTTCATTAGCCTCTGAACACTAGAAGCCATTTTAAGAAAATGATTAACTTTGGGGATATTTATACGGAAAATAACCATCCACCTCGAGAACAGTTATGTCCATTTCGCAACTAAAAACATAACTGTAGATATTTTATGCCATTACGATCTTAAGTAATCACATACACTTTTTTACACACCTGGTAACTATTACAAAATTGAATTTTTTTTACAATGAAAAATAGTTTATGGAACAGACTCCATTTTCGTGATCACACGCTGCAGAGGGAAATTAAATCCATGAAGCATGGCCTGACATCCAAGTTTAAATCTACCATGTCCAAGTAGCATGCAAGCTTTCAACTGCAATCAACAGGTGTGTCGAGGCAATTTGCTCGGCAAGTGTGAATGATGTCCCAAGCTTGTGCCTCCAATAAACAAGTGTGAATGATGTGCAAGAAATTACAAGGTATTCACATATCTAATTTCTACAGACTCTCTGAATCCCATTTTTGAAATCCAGGTATTGCATTCATAATATTGGATTTCATGCAAGAACATGTTCTATTCCCTAGAAATCTATGTTTCTTTCTCTCTCAGAGGAATTCTGATTGTATTGAATAGAAGTGGTATGAACAGAAACAATAATACACAAATACCTTTCGAATTAAGTTTGTATCAAGTTCAGTAACATGTCCACACTAGGATTACGATAAAACATAAACTCCCGCCACAAATGCAAGTGTTTTTCTAGCATTCTTATCATAGCATATGCCTTGGTCAACACACCATTTTCCTTCAAAATGTCAACCAAATGATGCCCAAATTCATCTTCAGCAACCTGTAACCAATGAAAAGGTTTCAATTGCATTGTCATCTAACATAAGCAAAAAAAAATTCATCTGAAAACGTAACAACCCATAGCAGCAAATTATGGATGCAATAGAGGTTACATTTCAATGCATGCTAACAACGAAGACATGCTACTACCTGAAGATGTTTAATAGATAAGAGAGAGCTAAAGTCTCAGCCCAAAGATTTATGAAGCAATTCAATACCCCAGCTTTCATTGTTGTTGGATAAAAATGTTACTGAAGCTTGTTACAGAAATATATAAGAAACAAACAACAAAACAGAACTGTACTATATGATATCTTTATAACTAGATGAGTAAAATGTCTATATATAGATAGAGAAACATATAGAGATTAAAATGTGTCATAGGGACAAATCGGAAAACACAGCGATATATATTTACATATTCAAATATTGGAAGATATTTACTGTTATTATAAATCCGAGCAAACACTCATAACAGGCAATTTACCAATCGAATTCCAGTCCTGACTCCTAATGCTATTCAAAAGCAAGCAATATGAAGAGCTCTTCTCCGTACATAATGATAACCATAATGAGGGCGTTCTCATGCGGGTCCTGGCATGAAAAGAAGAGAGGGAAGCTTTGCCAATTACGACCTGCCCACGTGACTGCAGAACCATATTCCACAGCAGTATGCGGGCAAGCCATTCTTGGCTGAGTAACACTCTCTGCCTCTACATACAAGAGCCTGCATGAATATTATCGCAACTGACATAAGTAATAAGATCGAAAAATTAATGAATTCCAGAGTAGAACAAGATGTCAAATTGGAACGAGAGATGGTGAGAGGAAGACGCATATTTATACACACATTGCATGCGAACAAATTAACCAATCGCATGGAATTCATAAAGCCAATCCCTTGACAAGAATGAAATAGGTATGCAAAAATTAGATGTTCGATGGTCCTACTTTCAGAAAACAAAAGTAGGACCGTACATTTTAGATACAACACTAGAGTATCTCCTTTACTACCTAGAGATAAGAAAAATGATCAATGCCCCGGCAACTAAAAGATATCTTGGTAACATATGCAGTGAACAAATAGATCAGATATATTTCAATGGCTATATTTCATGCCAGATGCAACACTATAGGTAATGAAAAAACCTGTATTCGTAGTTTGGTACTATTCCATTAAGAAGTAACACAACAATTTACATATTAAACTCACGGCAAATCTCATATTTCAGTGAATCTCACTTTGGAGCTAGTTGACCAATCCGAGACTTCCCCTTGCTGTCTCTGTATTCTCTCCATCTCCATTTCGTGATCCAGTTATGAAGAGGAGAACCATAAGGGTTGGGGTAACTTGGGTGAGAAGGTTTGATTCTAGAGAAACATTCATTCTTCCGTCTTCCTTCATTTTGAAATATTATATACACTTCTTCTATACTCTTCCATTTTGAAATATTACATAAAATGTATAACGTAAAGGTAACCAATTGCTCGAGGACTCATAAAGAAACAATTTCATTAAAAATAAAAAAAAGTGACGATATATGTTATTTTGTATACCTGAGCTATCTCTTTTCAATTCTACCCATTCCAATCGCTATCACCATAACTCATCAATAGGTCAAATCGAGTAAAAAAAACGTTCTGGTTTTACTATCTTTAAACTCATGAGATGGCAAATCGACTAAAAAAAGAGTTATGATTTTCGGAGAACTCATGCATCGAAAACTACAGTTGTCAAACCCATCAAAGCACAAATCAATTCTAAAAACAGTTTGAAGTCTTAGGGAGCATCATTGAGGGTTTATATAAATCATGGGAGTACTGACACAGTATTGATAGCATGTTGCTCAAGAAAATGTTATATTCAAACACACCAAAAATATGACTACTTTCTGTCTACTTTAATCATGCGTTTGGGATGGAAAACTCTCTATGACGGACAATCACTCGTTTCGCATGACTGGATCTGTCCTCGAAAGTAGAATAAAAATGCAATAAAAAGACCCTCTTCAGGTTAATTGCAACAACATTCCTTCACACAGATTTTGACTGCGCGGGTGGTTTGGGGTATCTGAATCGACGTGTGAGGTTAAAAACGTGTGAGTAATGGCAACGTCGAAGCTGTTGTGCTGTATCCCACCCAAGGGTTACAGTACAAACGGGGCCATCAGTATGTAAGCAGTAACTCAACAAATGGTGCCTATCATTATGTAAGGAGAAACTCAACAAACCGGACCATTAATTAATGAACAAACAGATTATCGTACTCGTGAGAGGTTTGCTCACAATTTTAATGACTCAACTAAACTTTCAATTTAATGGAAGGCGGGTCGTTTAGTCGTGATTTAACCAACAAGGTTTTGGAAGGAGTTAGTAAAAAACTATGGATATCGATCAAAGTCGCATGCCAAGATACATATAGTTCATGCCGGCTGGAAAATTAGTGTTAATTTTATGGTATTTGTGGAAAACTATGGCATGGTATAGTTTAGTTAAGCGGCATGCACAAAGTTAAATGGCATGGCATAATATGCTTATAGTTTAGTGTAAAAAATTTACACTTTAAATTAGATCGCATCCATGTTTAATCGGAGTTTAATATTAATATGAATTTATACTGATTATATGAATAATCACGTCGTTCCTCCACTTTGTATTTTCAAAAGCATAAATTCCTTCTTAATAGTTATATAAATGATATTTATTTGTGGTGAGTACGTTAGTTTCTTTAAATTTAAGTTTAAGTTTAAGGGTTATATAAATTAAATTATTTTCTTTATGTATTTATCGTCACTTGTATTAATATTGGAAATGAAAATAAAATGTGTATAACAAGAGTTCTGAAATTTAGTATTAATAAATTTAAAGAAGTATTTTTAGATTATCATAAATATTATGAGTCAAAAGGTTAGGAAGGTTAATATTGTAATAAATATTTTGAAATTGCACTCTAATGGTTGTGTCTAGTGTTGGTGTATGTAGGACATTATATGATAAAGTGATTTTTATTTTCAACCTTCCTTTTCCTAGTGCCACAAAGACAACAAATTCTTTCATCCCATAGCTTTTTTGGAATTGTCTAATGCCATGTTTACCTATAGATCTCATGAGAGCTTGTACTTACTTGAGGAATGTTTATTTTCTTCTTTATACTAGTCAAAACACAGAGATACTTTTGATCTTCTAAATTATGGTCGATAACCAGCTTATAATATTTTAATTTTCTCTTATCCTTTAATTCTTTATTGCACCACAACTTCTCATTAAATTTGGATATAATGTTATTTTTAATATTATCATTATTCTACAAAGTGACATATTCCTTGACTCCCGAATGATTTAGCCAAGATATATCATATTTACACAAACCTTGCTTAAGCCACAAATGGTTTTCACTAGAGTATGAAGCATCTTGGAAAACCTCTTGTCTCCCATTTTGTTTATCATGTTCTTGTGCATTAGCTACCTAGTCATAGTCATGCTCCCAATAGGGAAGAGACTCACTTCTATGAAAAGGATACGAAAAGCTTATAAGTTGGTGACACCCCATCAACAAGAAAGACATAATAGAGTCTAAAATTTTTAGATATCAAGATAAAATTTCATTGAACAATTCATAATTTATGTCGAGTACTAATAAAATTTTCCAACAATCTCATATGATATAAAGAGAGAAAGGTATCTTAAAACCCTAAAGTAGTGAAGCAAACTCTTGATTTAGACAATTAAATAGAGTTGAATATCAAAGAAAGATTATGAAAATGTGAAAGTGGATTCAATCCCCAAAAAATATTTAAACACATTTGAAAAAACAATTGAAGCCTTCAAATTACATCAAATTCCAACTTCTTATATTAATCCTATTACACAACAATCCTTTTGGATGTTTCAAAACTTGCAACAATCCCATCTTAATAATCGAAGTACAACAATGAATAAAACTTAGCAAGAAAACAGTTAAGATTAATCCATAAATGATTTAACATTATAACTCATACCATATTTGGTTTTATTTCTGACGATATCTAGGAAGGATTCATACATGTCGATATAAGCCATTTTAATATCCATAAATAGGCTAGCTTTGAGGGAAGATAAGGCTTATTTCAATTTAGTATTGTAGCCTAGGGCCACTTGGTTCAGTTTATTGATAGAATAGTCCATTCGAGGGTGCTCATTAGTCATTTTCTAAACAGGTAGGCATGTCGAAGGTGCCATGTCATAGGTACCAAATTTGTCGATACTACACATGCAATACAGAAGTTAATGCTATCTAACCTAGATATTGAACACACTGTAATTATTTTAAACTTTATAAATTTGCATCTTGAATCTTTCAAAAAGAATAAATATAAAATCAAAGATTAAAAGAATAAATATAAAATCAATAAGCATATGCGAGAGTGCACAAAGTTGAGGGACTTAATGGAGAGGAAGTTTTATTTTCTGATTTTGATACTGAAATACTATATATTAGGGAATGGGATTGAATTGTTGATTTCCAATTGAAATGGTTCATCTAATTTTGCAAGTCTTAAACTTTTAATCAAAATTTTGCATTTTTACATAGTTTTATAATTTTGAGCAAATTTGAATATTTTTATTAAAAGGCTATTGACATCTCCATGTCTAAGAAGGGGACAAATTTAAGAGTTAAGATAAGCTTATATTCTTGAAATTTACATGATATATTATTTTTATGAATTTAAATTTGTGTTGGAAGTCGTGCATTTTCTATATTTTGTTTTGGTAATATAAAATTATGTCAATAAAAAATGCTTGGTTTGGTTTTGTGCTTTATAAGATAAGATATAGTATCAAAGTTTGATATATTTTAATCCTTACCTTAATTTGCCTAATATTGCATTGGAATTCCATGAGATTTGTGCTAATAACTTCATTGCAGAAATTAAGGAAGAGTTATTAGTTAACTACTACGAATAAGGCCCATCAAATCATCTCCCAACTGAGAATCTAGCTACCGAGTCCATTAGATCGCAACCTTCCAAATTATAATTGCCGAAGATTGTAGAAATTGCACAAGTATGTAAGCATTGAAGTATTTCGCCAAGTTGCTAAGAAGATAAGAGACCTTTGAGAGCATTTAACATGGAGAGGATTGGCCATGACATCACATCATACCACGTGTGAACTGCACCAAATATTCAACAAATGATCCATCATATTCCAGTTAACAGTAGAATGGATCATACCATAAAATGTTTAAGAAGTATTTCATTAGGTTGAACATCTTTCACGCTCATGATAGAATTTTAAAAAGGAAAACCTTATACACCAGCAAACGGATAGAGTGGCACACTCATGCCTGGAATCATGCCAATGTGGTTTCTGTCAGTCATTGACTGGAGATCGCACCAGATTGCATTGATGAAAATAATAATGTCTCACAAGATTGTTGGAACATAATCACTAATCTATTTATTTTTAACCAAAAGTTTGCTCTATCATGTGTTCTCTACCCCGTTGCAAAACAATATGTTATGGACAAAATGAACTCGGGTTATTTTAAAATGAGATTTTTTTTATTCAGATTTTATAAAAGGTTTTGAATTAGATCTCGCACTATATTCTTGGTTTCAGAGTTTTACAATACTATATTGTTGGTGTCAAAGTTTTACAATACAAAATCAAGATCATAACCATGCACATAAATAAAAGGACACAAAGATTTATCATGGGAAACCTTTCAAGGGAAGAAAACCCAGCAACCTTTCTTACTCAAAAAACCAATTCAAGATACAAGATACATATATAACATTTATAAGATAATAATAAAAAGCCTAGATAAATCTTCGACTCTCTTCATCTTCTCTGCCCTGAACTTGCGCAATAGATCAGATGATTTGAGCGAAAAAGGATGATCCCAAATGAAGGAAAGGTCACTCAATTTATACAATCTTGATGGGTCAATTTTTCACATCTTAAGTAATAAAATAATAATAAATTAGTATTCTTCTTGGGCCGACTA
Source organism: Larix kaempferi (assembly GCA_027924585.1). Classification (NCBI taxonomy): domain Eukaryota; kingdom Viridiplantae; phylum Streptophyta; class Pinopsida; order Pinales; family Pinaceae; genus Larix; species Larix kaempferi. The sequence goes on from BSBM01000434.1 coordinate 6,426,167, forward strand.
CTTTGTGAGGATACCTCACGAAGCTATAATTACCAACACTCCCTCTTAGCTAGGGAGGTATCATCATGCTGGAACACATATATGTATCATCTAAGTATCACGACTTGTCTTGAACGTCTCTTCATCATAAGGAAGGTCTTCAACACAACTCAATCCGTCAAGATGTGGTATGCTCCAACTCAGTCCATCGAGGAGCATCATTGTCATGCTACAACCTAGTATTTCAGGGAGCATCAATGCTATGCTACAAACAAGTCTTTCGGGGAGCATCATGCTACAACTCGGTCCATCAAGGAGCATCAACGCCATGCTACAACCCAGTATGTCGGGGAGCATCATGCTACAACTCAGTCCATTGAGGAGCATTGATGCCATGCTACAACCCATTCCATTGGGGAGCATCATGCTAAAACTCATTCATTCGAGGAGCACCAATGCCATGCTACAACCCAGTCCGTCGGGGATCATCATGCTACAACAAAGTCTTTTGAGGAGCATCAATGCCATGCTACAACCCAGTCTGTCAGGGAGCATCATGTTGCGACTCATTTCGTTGAGGAGCATCAATGCCAAAACATTCAACTCTCTCTCTCTCTCCCTCTCAAGGGAGAGTCACACCATCCTCCCTATCTCAGGGAGGATGTCACATCAATGATGCATTCCAAAACACTCCCTCTTAATGAGGGAGGCATTTTACACCACTCCAAGCCCATCACAGAAGTATACGAACTTTTCCTTGGAAAGAAGCTTGGTGAGGATATCTGCAATATTATTATCTATCGAAATATATTGGAGCAAGGCTTCTCTCCTCTGCACCATATCTATGATGTATTGGTACTTGATATCCACATGTTTTGATCTATCATGATATGTCGGGTTCACTGAAATCTTCACACAGCTTGTGTTATCACAGTGAATCAGTGTTGGCTCTAGCATCTGACCAAACAATCCAGCAACGAGATTTTGAATCCATACTGCTTCCTGTGTTGCAATATTCACTGCAATGTACTCAACCTCTACCGTACTCATATCCACTAAGGTCTGCTTCCTTCTACACCAAGAAATGACGGTAGAACCCAAATTGAAGAAACATCCAGAGTTTCTCTTCCTGTCTATAGTACTTCTAGCCCAATCAACATCATAATATCCTTGTAATCTCATGTCACTACTAGAAGCATATCTCAAGCCATATCCTACCATGCCACGTAGGTACCTCAAAACATGTTTTGTAGCAACCCAATGTACTTTTCTTATCTCATTCATGAATTGATTGAGAGCACTTACTGCAAAACAAATATTTGGTTTGGTATTAACAAAATACATTAGTGAACCAATCAGTTGTCTATACATGGTAGGATATACCAAATATGAATCAGAAGTTAAATCACTCAACTTCTTCAGATTCGTCTCCATCGATGTGGACATGGACTTACAATCCAACATCCCAAATCTATTCACGATATCAATAGTATACTTTCCTTGACTCGGGACTATATCATCATGATTCTACCACACTTCTAATCCCAAGAAGTAATGCATCAAACGAAGTTCCTTCATCTCGTACTTAGAGGCTAGCTTCCTCTTACCCCACTTAGTAAGTTTCTCAGTTCCAGTGAGAAACAAATCATCAACATAAAGTACAAGAATCAAGGGCTCATTGTTCACAACCTTGAAGTAAAGGTTGGAATCAACTTCACTCTTAGTGAAGCCCAAACTCGTCAAGTATGTATCAATCCTGGCATACCATGCACATGGTTCCTACTTGAGTCCGCACAAAGCCTTCTTCAATTTGCACACATGAGACTCCTTCCCATGGATCACAAATCCCTCTGGATTCTCAATGTAAACTTCTTCCTTAATCACACCATTGAGGAAGATTGTCTTTACATCCATCTAATGCAACTTCCATCCCTTAACTGAAGAAGAGCTATAATTGTCCTAATGGTTATGTATCGTGCAAGTGGAGGAAAATTCTCATCATAATCGACTCCCTCTTTCTGAGAGAATCCTCTAGACACAAACCTTGCTTTGTGATTTTCAATGCTCCCATCTGTTAGGATATTCCTATACTCCATCCTAGTCCCACCAGTATTTTGATCATTTACATTTTCAGTCATGCATGCACCTTTTAGGGTTTGCATGCATTCTAGGGTTTGCATGCATTTTGCATGCATCCCAGTCATCAGTCCAGCACCTATCCCTCAGTTAGCCATCCCCCAGGAGCTTCTCACTATTCATTTTTAGCCCTCCAGTTGCTTAGTGCGCCCTTCTTCCTTGATTTTAGGGAGCAACTCACCCTTCTTCACCTACCAGTTCAGTTACACTCAGTTACAGTCAGTTACAATCAGTTACACTCAGTTACATTGAGTTACACTCAGTTACACTCAGTTACATTCAGTTACAGTCAGTTACACTCAATTACACTCAGTTACATTGAGTTACACTCAGTTACACTCAGTTACATTCAGTTACTCTTAGTTACATTGAGTTACACTTAGTTACATTGAGTTACACTCAGTTACACTCAGTTACACTGAGTTACACTTAGTTACACTGAGTTACACCTACCAGAGTTAGTTTGACTGATGGTTGACAGTTACTTGAGCATTGATGACTCCACTGATGATGATGAAGACTTCCAGTTGCGCTCCGATGATCATGAGGACACCTAGTTGTGCTCCGATGACACTCCAGTGATCCTTTGATCACTCCATGAAGGCTAATTCGAATTGCCACCTTAGGCATTCGAATTCCTCATGCATTGTATTATTTATATGTCCATTTGTGATTAATAATGTAGTATGACCGAAGTATTATTGCTTCTATCTGAGTTCTACTGTACCATATTATTCTGTTGCTCATTATACTGCATGTATCACTCTTCTTCTATTTTCTTGCTTAATCATAATTATTCTCTTGTGAGATACATCATCTCTTAGATCTGCTGTGAGGATTTTCACATGGTATCAGAGCATGTTGAGAGTATTGTTTATCTCCATTCTTGAGAGTTTTTTGCAGGTTATTACCAAGATTTTGAGTGCAGCAGTTGTAGCAGAATCTGCATTTTTGCAGCAGTAGCAGTTGCAGTTATTCTATATTGTTTTTGCAGGTCTTCTACAACTTCAATGAATTTAGAAGAAATTACTCCTCTTTCTCCATTCAACTATGATGAATGGAAACCAAGAATGATAGCATATTTGAAGAGCCATGATCTCTTTGATTGCTATTTTGAAAGAGAGTTCGAATCCTCTACAAAGAAGATTAAATGGTTGAATAAAGGTGACATGCACATTGGAAGAATGATGCTTGCTATGACCGATTACATATTGTACCCGACCATCATTGATATTGAAACTCCAAAAGAGTTATGGGCTCATCTAGATGAAAGATTCGGCAAAAAGAATGATGGTTTTGGTCCAAATCCCTTCAAAAGCAAGCAAGTTGATGCATTCGCTCCACTTGATGGTCTCTCAGATCATGATGCATTCGCTCCTCCTGATGGTCTCTCAGATCATGTTGCATTCGCTCCCCTTGATGATCTCTCAGATCATGAACCAGTATCATCTCATATTGAAGTTGTTGACAAAGAACTTGCAGATTCTCCGCTCATGCTCAAACTTTCTTCTCTTTCTGTGCCAGCTCACACTCTAGATATTGCAGAAGGTCCTAAATCCTGTCTTGCACCAGAGTTTGTTGGTTTGCATCATGATCACATGATTATTTCGAAGGTAACATCAGCTATTGGAGGTAATGCATTCGCTCCTCTTCAGCAAACATCTCTTATTTACTACTATATGATCATTAGCACATGCTTTCAGAAGGTTATTGAAGAATATGGCCATTGCCACCCGCTTGAGATAATTTCTCATGCATCATATGATAGTTTTGATCTCACCCCTGCTGGTTCAAAGGAGATCTCAAGAAACTGTTTTGAAAGTCTTAAATCTGATTTTGATTTCAAGCAAACATGTAATAGTTCTTTTTGGCATAATCTCACCCATGGTGGTTCGAAGGAGAAGACAAAGGGCTATATGCACATTCAAAAATTTGATCCTACCTCAGCTGATTCGAATCACAGGTTCAAGGATCATTCTAATACTGTTGGATTTGTTCTCATCACATTCGATCTGAAGAGCAAGTACAAGCACATGCTTTTTGAGCATGATCCACTTCTTCCCAAGAAGAAGATACCTCCAGACATATGACCAAGCATCACACATGCTTGAGTTTGGAGCTTTTATTTTTTATGTGTGCCTTATAGTCTATTTTTTGAGGAGGGGGTATGTTTCCCATGAAATTTTCCCACTTCCTTGGTTTATTGATTGTCATTATTCATTGTATTGGGTGACCTTTGGTCTTAGTTACCAGGGACCAGGATGGATTAAGGGGGGGTGTTAGGATATTCCTATACTCCATCCTAGTCCCACCAGTATTTTGATCATTTACATTTTCAGTCATGCATGCACCTTTTAGGGTTTGCATGCATTCTAGGGTTTGCATGCATTTTGCATGCATCCCAGTCATCAGTCCAGCACCTATCCCTCAGTTAGCCAGCCCCCAGGAGCTTCTCACTATTCAGTTTTAGCCCTCCAGTTGCTTAGTGCGCCCTTCTTCCTTGATTTTAGGGAGCAACTCACCCTTCTTCACCTACCAGTTCAGTTACACTCAGTTACAGTCAGTTACAATCAGTTACACTCAGTTACATTGAGTTACACTCAGTTACACTCAGTTACATTCAGTTACAGTCAGTTACACTCAATTACACTCAGTTACATTGAGTTACACTCAGTTACACTCAGTTACATTCAGTTACTCTTAGTTACATTGAGTTACACTTAGTTACATTGAGTTACACTCAGTTACACTCAGTTACACTTAGTTACACTGAGTTACACCTACCAGAGTTAGTTTGACTGATGGTTGACAGTTACTTGAGCATTGATGACTCCACTGATGATGATGAAGACTTCCATTTGCGCTCCGATGATCATGAGGACACCTAGTTGTGCTCCGATGACACTCCAGTGATCCTTTGATCACTCCATGAAGGCTAATTCGAATTGCCACCTTAGGCATTCGAATTCCTCATGCATTGTATTATTTATATGTCCATTTGTGATTAATAATGTAGTATGACCGAAGTATTATTGCTTCTATCTGAGTTCTACTGTACCATATTATTCTGTTGCTCATTATACTGCATGTATCACTCTTCTTCTATTTTCTTGCTTAATCATAATTATTCTCTTGTGAGATACATCATCTCTTAGATCTGCTGTGAGGATTTTCACACCATCTGTTGCATGTTTAATCTTGTATATCCACTTGGAAGTTACTATTGACTTCCCTCCAGATCTTGGGACAATCTCCCACACATCATTCTTCAAGATGGAATGATATTCTTCCATCATGGCATCTTTCCAAACTAGTTGGATAGATGCTTCCTCATAACAGGAAGGCTCAGAATCGATGATGCCACTCATTAATATTACATTATCTGAGAATTTTTTAGGTCTCTTGCTTTCCCTAAATGTACAACGGGGACCTACATGCCTCTTTGTTTCCTGTAGATTCTAGTGGGTCTACACATGTCTCTTCTGACCTGTGACAACATCTCTAGGAGCAACATATGGTACTATTGGATCAACTAGATCGACAGGCTCAATCGTCTCAGATGAATCCCTCTGAATTGTCGACGGAGGAGGTGAAACTGTCTCCCTTGGAGTCTCTTGCTCCTCACTATCAATATCCATGGGAGATCCGTTGGATCTCTTGAATTCTACTTCATGCTTAAAGGAGACATCCCTGCTTACTTCAATCTATATTTGTCCTGGGATGTATACCATGTAAGCCTTTGAAGATTCAATGTAGCCCACAAATGTACCCTTTCTACCTGAAGGTTCTAGCTTTGTCCTTTTATCCTTGGGAACATGAATGTATACAAGACATCTGAAGATTCACAAATGAACGACTTCTGGATTCACAAGTGTGAAGGCCTCTTCTAGAGCCATGTTCCTCAATAAATTATGAGGAATTCTATTATGTACATACATTGTATTACTACAGGCTTCTTCCCACAAAAACATGGGAAAATTGTGGTCATGGATCATAGCTTTGACTGCCTCGACAATCGATCTATTATTTCTTTCTGCAACCCCTTTCTTGACTTCCTCGACAAGGAGGTGTACTCTCCTCCATTATCTAATCTTAGAACCTTGATTCTTTTCCCTGACAGGTTCTCAACCTCTTCTTTGAACTCTTTGAACCTTCTTAGCACTTCCTCAATTTCCTTGGATTTCAATAAGTAAATCCAATTCTTTTGGGAGTAATCATCAATGAATGTTATATATTACCAAAATCCACCCAAGGATGCAACCGACATGGGTCCACATAGGTCGGAATGCACTAAATCCAGGATTCCCTCAGACCTACTATCATTGTTGGGAAAATAATTCTTGGCATTCATTCCAAGTGTACAACCTCTGCAAATACCATCATGTTCTACTCGGAGAACTGGAATACCTATCACCATCATTCTCAAGCATGGAAGAGATATATAATGTGGGTGAGCAAGTCTTATATTCCACAACTCACTCAAGCTAATAGAATCATGTACTAGTGCCTGATATGGTTGTACTATCAATTTGTATAGGCCCTCCTCTCAGACCCTAATCACGCGTGTTGAAACCATACTAGAGTTCATGTGCCAAGAAACAACCTTTATATCAGAAAAGGAAACCTTGTAGCCTTTGTCCTCCAAGGCAGAAATATAGACAAGGTTACTTTTCATCACAGGAAGGAACAATACATCACTAAAAATTAAGAGGAACACCGGAATGTAACTGGAAGGAAGTGTCCCCTACTCCCTTCACAGTATAACTAGCATTGTCACCAAGTACAACTCATAGATGGGACTCTTTTTATGCCATATATGTGAGATTTTAATGTGCCCTCGTTACTCACATACACATATCTATAATGTATAAAACTATAAAAATAAAATTTTCTTTTATGCATCCAATTGACAGCTTCATATCAATTCTAGTTGGCCCATAAACATAAATTAAACACAGACGGCCAGAAACATGCCATCCGCACCCAGAAACATATCAAAGTTTAATTCCATCTTTTCCTAATTCTCGGTGATGACTAACAATATCTTAGCAGGGCGAAGGATAATTTATAAGCAAACATTGAAAAGACACAAAGCTAAATAGACATATCAAAAGGAATTTCAGCAGAGAAGTACCATTCCAGGCATTCAACAAGAAATTATGATTTCATTCATCCAATAATAAATATGGTTCCATTGCAAATAACATAACAAACATAAACATCTTCAAGGCAACAACGTAAAACAACCTTATTCATAGGAAAACATTCAATCATGCATTCTATCATTATACCTAGATTTATGTCTATATTTCTATGAGCAAGACATGAACTTTCCATTCATAAAAAGGGTTATGACAGCATAAGCAACATAAGGTGTATAATTAAGTATAACCAACATTCACATACCAAATTAATACAGCATATAGCTTATGCAATTGAAAGAAAACTCATTCATGAATACAACCTTCTAACAGGATTAACATAGCATATTCATGGCTTACATTTAATTATACATCCATTCCATAGATTGACATGTCAAGCATAATTAGACACATGAATATTATAATTCATACACAGATACTTATTTGAAATTCACATGAATGTGGCAACTGGCTGCATGTGTGCCATGCTCCACCCAACCTTAGAACTTGTCCAGCCTGTACTACTTCAGCTCCCAAGTTCACCCCCAAGTCGAGATCCAAACATTAACCAGAGGTATCTCACCAATATCTCCCCAACTCACTCTCAGAGTCTCAGGTGGAATTAACATAGAGAATGGATATACACAAGGGGCTCAACAAGGCAATAGGATAACAACCAATTCCATGCCAATCCCACAATTGACCCACTTGATTTCCTTCCCAAAATGCTCAACGATATACTTCACTGCAATCGTTGGGATTCCCTCTGGGCTTCATGCTTCATTTCCAATTGACTGGTGTATACAACCAGGGAATTAGTTCGGGTTATCTCAACATATCAATGTTCAGTTTAACACTGCATTTCGGGTTCAAGTTCATCTTAGGAAATCTCTCCCCGTTTTTCCTTCACTCGCAAGCACTTTCCCCCTGTGGTCTCTATGTGCATTCTCCATACCAGCCACCCAGGCTCTCTGCATTCCTTTTTCCTCTCGTGCCCTCTGTGTGCATTTTCCTCCCTGCTCTCCTAGACTGCATCCCCCCACACAGGTTGTGGGTAGCATCAGCATGCCACATCCGCCTGGAACACCAAGGAAACCTCGTGTCCCTCTGGGTTCCCACAAGGTTGTCCCCAGATGCACAGGCTACCTCCCCCATCCTTAAGCACGATTAGTCACTAAATCATTAGATTAATTAATAATTAATCCCCCCATTAAGGATAAGGATTAGGGGTATGGGTTTATGATCATTTTTTAGAACAAGGGTTTAGCGAACAAGGTACCTAAGTCAACCTTACCCCCTCACAACCTTCGGTTAATATCTGGATCCCATATTCAGCGTATCACTCCTCATGCAACTAGCTGGTATTTATATTAAAATATTAACATGTTATGTACATACTCATAGCCACAATGTTTAATTACAATCACAGCTCTAACCTGGGCCAGGGGGTGTAAACCAAGTCATTGAAGACATGCTCAGGATGTATGTCATGGACAAACCAAGAAAATGGGAAGAGTACCTGTACTTGGTGGAATTCACTTATAATAATAGTTCTCAAGTATCTTTGAAAATGAGTCCATTTGAAGCCTTATACAGTAGAAAGTGTAATGTTCCAATGAATTGGGATAAACCAATAGACAAGTTAATCCTTGGGCCTGAAATGCTTTAGGATATTGAAAATCAAGTTGTAAAGATAAAGCAGAATTTGAAAATGGCACAAGATCTCCAAAAGAGCTATGCAGATAAAATAAGGACACACAAAGAATTCTAGGTTGGGTACATGGTGTTCCTGAAGGTCAGAGGCAAGAAAAATTCCTTGTGGTTGGGAAAATACAAGAAATTGGCCGATAGATTTTGTGGACCATTAGAAATCTTAAGCAGAGTGGGATCAGTATCTTACGAGCTAGCACTACCTCCCACTATCAAAATACATAATGTGTTTCATATTTCATTTATGAAAAAATATGTTTATGATATTAATCATGTGCTTGATTGGTCTGTTCTTCAGGTAGAACCAAAAGGGGAAATGCAGGTTCAACCAATCTGCATATTGGATCGTAGAAGCAGGATACTTAGGAACAGAGTCATCGAACAGGTAAAGGTCTAGTGGACCCATTACAGTCCTAAGGAATCCACTTGGGAAATGGAAGATATAATGCAGGAAGAGTATCCACATTTATTTTGAAAATGTGTATATAATAAACATTACTGCAATTAATTTTTGTATATGTTTTGATACAATGTTAAATCATCGAGGGTGATGAAAACTCTAAGGGGAGGGGAATTGTAACACCCCCTAGCCCAAGTTAGAACTATTATTGTAAATTGAACATTGTGGCTAGGAGTATGTGCATAGCATGATAATAATTTAATATAAATACCAACTGGCTGCAGGAGGAGCGATACGCTGAAGAGGGGATCCAGATATTAACCGAGGGTTGTGAGGGGGTTGACAGTGCACTTTTTAGTTCTCTGAGCGTGAAGAAAACTGGGAAAGATTTCATGTGACAACCTAAACCCGAATTGATGAGATAACATGAACATTGTTATGCTGAGATAACCGAATTGGCCATGAATTCCTTGGTTGCATACACCAGTCAATTGGCAATGAAGCATGAGGCCCAGAGGGAATCCCAACGCTTGCAGTGAAGTGCATTGCTAATCATTTTGGGAAGGAACTTAGGTGGTTCAATTGCGGAATTGGCATGGAATTGGTTGTTATTCTATTGCCTTGATGAGCCCCTGTGTATATCCATTCTCTCTGTTAATTCCACCTGAGACTCTGAGAGTGAGTTGGGGAGAGATTGGTGAGATACCTCTGGTTAATGTTTGGATCTCGGCTGGGGGGTGAACTTGGGAGCTGAAATAGTATAGGATGGACAAGTTCCAAGGTTGGGTGGAGTGTGGCTCACATGCAACCAGTTGCCACATTCATGTGACTTTCAGATAAGTATATGTGTATGAATTATCATATATTTATGTGTCTAATTATGCTTGACATGTCAATCTATGGAATGAATGTATAATTAAATGTAAGCCATGAATATGCTATGTTAAGCATGTTAGAAGGTTGTATTCATGAATGAGTTTTCTTTCAATTGCATAATCTATTTGCTATATAAATTTGGTATGTGAATGATGAGTTGGCTATACTTAATTATACACCTTTTGTTGCGTATGCTATCATAACCCTTTTTATGAATGGAAAGTTCATGTCTTGCTCATAGAAATATAGACATAAATCTGGGTATAATGATAGAATGCATGATTGGATGTTTCCCCATGAATAAGGTTGTTTTACATTGTTGCCTTGAAGATGTTGTTGTTTGTTATGTTATTTGCAATGGAACCATATTTCTTGTTGGATGACTGAAATCGTAATTTCCTGTTGAATGCCTGGAATGGTATTTCTCTGTTGAAATGCCTTTTGATATGTCTATTTATCTCTGTGTCTTTCCAATGTTTGCTTATAAATTATCCTTCACCCTGCTAAGATATTGTTAGTCTTCACTGAGAATTAGGAAAAGATAGAATTAAACTCTGATATGTTTCTGGGTATGGATGACATGTTTCTGGCTGACTGGGTTTAATTTATGTTTATGGGCCAACTAGAATTGATATGAAGCTGTCAATTGGATGCATAAAAGAAAATTTTATTTTATAGTTTTATACATTATAGATATGTGTATGTGAGTAACGCGGGTACGTTTATGCTCTTTGTAACCTATCATATGTCTAGATGCACCACTATCTATTAACCATCACTATTAGTAGGAAATGTACCTGAGAGAGCTGAGATAAAGAATAACTCTTCATTTCTTGACTTCTTATGTGAAGTTTCCTCATCAACATTAGCAATGGAGGCATGTTGACTTCTCTTCTTCGAGTTGCAATCTCTGGCCCATAATGACCGTACTTCTCACAATTGAAGCACTAAATATGTGAAAGATCCTTCTTCTTCTTTTGTGGAAATGGGGCCTTCTTCTTTTATGGAACTGGACTTGATCTTGCACCTTTTCCTTTTCTTCCATGATCCTTCCTTCCCCTTCTTCCCCCTCTTTTAGTATGTGAAGCAAGGGCTTGGATCTCTTTATGATGGGAGGCATGTGAATTGCCTCCTGCTGCAAGCCTGGTCTCTTCTTGAGTACAATCAACACCTAATACGTCAAACTTTGGCATTTTCGATTTCCCACTAATGATTTGGATGCAAGGATCCCAAGAATGAGGGAGACCATTAAGTATTATCATGACAAGTTCTCTGTTAGTAATGATCTCTCCAATGGTTCCCAACTGATCATTTAGTGTAGTAATCTTTATGAAATAAGATGTTACTGAATCTGCTCTAGACATCTTAATATTTGAGAGTTGTTTTCTTAAGACAAGTTCCCTACTAACATTGGAGATCTCAAATAGCTTCTTCAAGGTATTAAATATTTCCTTAGTTTTCTTCTTCTCGGAGATCTGAGGTATCAAGTGATCCTTGACAGAATCTATCAAAATCCTTCTTGCTTTAATACCATTTTTCTTCCATAATGACTTCTCTGCTTCTTCTTCTGGTTCTAATACTTCTTCTTCTGGTTCTAATACTTCTTCTTCCACAAATATTAAAAGGTCATTCTCTTCTAAGATGATCATTATTTTAGACTTCCATGAATTGAAGTTGGAATCCCCATCAAGTCTATCTTCAACTTTGATACTATTCATCTTAAGAGTAGGCTTGAAACAACTTGGGTGTTTTGAAACAACTTGGGTGTTTATGACTCTTCAAGCATTTTGGAAGCCCAGTAGAGGATTAACCAGATATGCAAGCTCACGTGGCTTGAAAAAAAATGGATGATTTCTTTGTGACTAGGCCAAAACACCCAAAAATTTAACCCTACATGCAAATGCTGCCAGCAAGGGAAAAATGAGAAACCACAGTCTTTAATGCAACATATAATCTTACCGGATATTCCAAGGTGGAATGGATCGACATGGGAACCCCAATTCCCTTTTACTTTTTTTAATATGCTAATGTGGAAAGGAACGACGACATCGTCCTTTCTCAATTAGATCAGCTTCACCACAGATCGGTGTTTTCATGCCACTAGACAACAGAGGTTGGGTCAGATCGCAGAGGAAATTTCAATTTAGCTGGGTAATGAGGTCATGTCTCACTTATCAAACAACGTTTAATTTGATAGCTTGTAAATATGGTGGAGACGTTGTTTTTGATTGGTTGCGATGAGAGTTATGTCTGATAAATAGCATAAAACGAATTCTTGGGTCAAATCACAGGTTCAGAATGCAGAGGCATGTCCATGGGATCGTAGAGTCAGATCGTAAGTTCAGATGGGATTGGAGTTTTCATATAGTTGGTTTACTTTCCTAAATATTTCTGTTATCTGTCAATATGCAATTAAGTTTTTCATGCGATTGAAAGCAGTAGCTGTGCCGATTCGATGAACTGACCACCCCCGAATTCACAATAAAAAATTTACCGAACACCTTCACGATATGTGCAATGGATTCTTTCACCTTCGCTCTGATACCATGTCTAAGTTTTACAATACAATTCCTATATTATTTGCAGCTGAACAAAATCAAGATCATAACCATGCACATAAATAAAGAGACAAAGAGATTTATCCTAAGAAACACTTCAAGGGAAGAAAACCCAACAACCTTCTTTACTCAGAAAACAAATTCAAGATACAAGATACATATACAATAGAAGATACAAAAAAAAGTCGATTTAAATCTTCGAGTGTCTCCGTCTTCTCTGCCTCGAACTTGCACAATAGATCAGATGATTTGAGCAAAAAAGGATGATCCCAAGTGAGTGAAAGGTCACTCAATTTATACAATCTTGATGGGTCAATTTTGCACATCTTAAGGAATAAAATAATAATAAATTAATATTCTTCTTGGGCCGACTACTTTGTGAGGATACCTCACTAAGCTAGAGTTACCAACAATTGGTTTTGTTTGACTACAGGTTGTAGCAAGGTGAATCTAAGAATATGAAAGTATGCTTAGATCAATGGTCAAAAGATATTTCATTGAAGGTTTAAAGATTGGATAAGTTTAAATCATAGTTATTTTAAAACCTGGGAATGCATGGAAATCATTCAAAGGTACCACATCATTCTAATCTTTCCATCCATGTATCTCTATTTTCCAATAATAAGAAAGCACCATATTACAAGTTTATCTCCATATTGAAATGAAAGGATTGAGTGGAATCTAGTTCACTCGATGATCAACTAATGGAAAGCCTCTCTTTGCCTATAAAAGGAGGGATTCAACTGCATAGGGAGGAGGCTCTCAAAAGGGATGGAATAAGAATAGGAGACTCACTTATCGTGAGAAATTTTGTTTGTAATCACACTCGTTGGGAGGGTATCTACCATTGTAAATAATTATTTTTCCTCAAATCAAGATCGATGGATGCATAGCAAAGAATTAGACTTAAGGATGAGTTGATAGCTAATATTCACTTTGAATTCTCTTTGATGTTTTTTTTATAGTTATTTGCATCAATATTATATGAAATTATTTTCATTTGATAAATCTCCTATGGTTTATCTTCTACTTACATTTTATGTTGTCATGATCTTTTTAGATTCATGATTTTACATATTTTAAGTGTATCTATCACTAGTTGAATAAATTTGTCTTAACAAATATGTTCTCAAGTATTATTACTTCGGTGTTCATGTAGTTAATCTTTAATTTGATGTGGTCATGATTTGATTTTGATTATTGAATCTGATTGTGCAATAATTCATATTAAATTCAGATTTGTTTAATTGTTTAAACTACAAATTGGTCATGTACATGATAGATTAGATAGGATAGAATTTAGTTTAAAATATTTAATAGTTTTCCCGTAGTTGAAGCCACAAGTTTTTGTAGCTACTGAAATTGTCTTTTGTAGTTATTGGAATTGACTTTTTGTAGCTATTGAAAATCACATTTATATTAGTTTGCATTTTATTTTAGAATAGATTTTTCATTTAGTAACTTAGGAGAATATAATTACAATTCTACTTTTGAGGAGCAAACTTTCATTAGTGGCAATGGGGCCCTTATTCTTGTGAGAAGTAGTTATTCCTAACGAATCAGAAAGTTCTTTAAGGACACTTTTCAAGTTGTTTCTCCTATGTTGGCAATCAAGTTAGATCTGATTGTCAGAAACTCACTGGTCTTCTTTCCAAAGGCTTTCTCTCTGTCTGTAATCTTTTCCACCAAGATGTCAAAGGTTAAGTCATTGAACTTGTCACTGACTTGAAGTGATTCAAGATAGTTTGAATGTGTAGGATAGAGAGACTTAACAAATAATACAAGTGGAAATTCTGGTTTCATGCCAAATGATTGAATCTTATGCATGATTTCTCTAATCTCATATGCAACTAGCATGGGATCATTATTCTTTACTTCTAAACTAAAGAACTTCGACATTAACCAAATCACATCTATTTCAAAATGTGAGTCATATAAGTCCACAATACTTTCAAGGCTTCAAAGCATGATGTTATAGACAGTATGTGTTTACCCACCTCTTCAATTACTGTTGCGGAGATCACGCCAATGCCTTGTTGTCTTTGGTCTCCAATATCTCTCTTTCTTTTTATGATGATGGTAACCTTGGATCATATTTTAATGTCACTCTCTCTTCTATTTTGAAAGTGGTTCCTTCACAAATCCCCTTCCATAGATTATTGTAGATGAAGGTAGCTTTAATCTTCCTTGACAAATCAGGGTTTTTGTCTTTTCTAGTGAGTACGACACCTACTATGGATGCCAATGAGCTCATGTCTACTTGCAAATAGACATAGTTTTTGCGAAAGGAGAAAAAGGTGTAGGTCACCTTATTTATAATAACTTTTCGCAATCAACTTTCGATATAGTAGGTCTCAATATTTTGTGTAATATAAAAGGAGAATTATAAATATGTTTCAAAGGACTTCACTGCACAAAATTACTTTCTTCAAATTGCAGATACACTAAACTAGACAAAGAAATCAGCTTCACTGCACATGTTGCTTGCAATCAGACCTCATCACACCATATAGTTAATGCATGAACAACTCCACCAACTTCAAAATTCAGCGCAACTATTCAATACGCAATATATGTGCAACAATCAATCTTACCATGCAGGGGATCCATCGTTTGATTTCATGAATTGCTCGATGGAAACACTTCGACAACTCCAAGTAGTCCTCACTACGAGCATGAGTCACTAACAGATGGAATCTTCGTAGTCCAAAGAGGAACAACAACTTCTTCTATTCAACGGTTTGATGCACGCAACTTTCATTTGATTAACGTAAAAACAAAAATGTTGCTAGAGAGGGGGAGGTCGCAACTCTTCCAAGGTGGTCACAGCTCTTTAAATGGAGGTCATAGTAGCTCCAATTAGAGGTTGCAAATCCCAAGAAAAAGGTACACACCAAATTAGGGTTTCGAGGAGGCCGCACCTAGTTCAAGTGGAGGTCATAGCTCCAAAGAGAAAGGTATGCACCAAAAGATGGAGGTCGAGCCTCTCTCAAATGTGGTCGCAGTTCTTCCAAACTCAAATGGAGGTCACAACTCTTAAATGGAGGTATCACAATTTGAATGCAGCCATAATGAATCTCTCACATTTTAATAGCAGCCATAATGAATAGATATCCCACTCTCAACACCATGGAATTGCCAATGCCCTTGCCATGAGCTAGGGTTCACAGTGGTCTCACCAAATAACAACGCAGCTCATGCATAACTCCAGTTCAATCTTCACACGTAAAATAAGAGGAAAAGCTAGGGTTTTGGCTCAACCCTCAACGCACTTGTAGTTTCAAAATTGTAACCCACTTAATAGCAGCTCCAAAAATTATTCAATTCCAATGCAGTTACAATAGAGGGCGGGTCTCAGCAAGTAACTGCTGAGTGGGGTGATAGCAAAAATTATGAGAATGCACCAGATAGCAAAAATTATGAGAATGCACCACTAAGGAGGGCATACTTTGTAGAGGACAAGCAGAATAAACCGTACCATGTGGAAAGATGTACAGAAAAGTCTCTGAAATATGGAAAATGGCAAGCAGAATGGAAGGGAGAATGGCAGGCATGTAGGTTTGAGCGACAAGAGTTAATGGAGATCCTGAGCTTTGATACCACTGTAAGTAAATAAGTCCCTGATTGAGTAAGTAAATAAGTCTCAGATTGATTTATTCATGAACAAAATCTCATTTATACATTTATATGTGACTGTTGGGTTTCACCTACGAAACACCTCTTTGCCATCCAACAGAGCTTACCTTAAATATTTACAAAGTCATCCTGGATCTATAATCCCACATATATATATATATCATTAAAGTGCCATATCTTTACATTTAATTAAAACTCTTAGAAAACTGAAAGCATAAGGATTTAAATCTCTTACTTTCTGAAAAGTAAAATAGATTAATTTTAAATCAATATCTAATAAGTTTAACTCCTAGGGAAAGTGTAGTGGATGGGGTGTGTTCCTGCTAGCGCAGGAATTCATGTGGCAGTGACATGGTGCCTTGACTTTTAGGTGGAGGAGTATCACATGTACCTCGATTGTAGTAGTTTAATATACAATAGCTTAAAGAAGAGGGCAAATAAAGTCTCTAAACACTAGATTGGCCATAAGGAAAAATACATCAAGAAACTTTGGTTAAAAAAGTCTCTAAACTATGTCGAACTAATACAATAACTCATAAATGATTCCAAGACTTTCTATGCAAGGAATTGACTAGTAATGTTGATGTTTTAGAATGGAAAAAAAAAATTTGTGCAAATAACCTTTTTGAAACTAATATGAAACATAATAGAATTTATAGCTCAAAGAATACAATCGTAAGTTAGCAAGAAAAAAAAACAAATATAAGTTAGGGTACATGATGAAATGCCAAATAATAATCCTTTAGTTAATTCAAGCATTAACTCTAGCTGATAGGATATTAATCTCAAACCACAAGAAAATTTACCTTTAACCAAATTTCTCTTTCTCTCATTTTTTTCAAAAAATGTTTTTTTTTGTTCCATCAACTTTTCAATGTCGTTGAAAAAGTAAAAATACCTAAAAATAATTAGAACATTGGTTTGTAGGGGCACTCATAAAAAGTGTCATTAAGTGATGTTAGGTAATGTGGTTTAAGAGACATTTCTCAAAATATAGATGGATTTTCTCTTCAATCTTTCGCCTAGTCGACTTCAGTTCAACGTTGGAATTTTTTTTCATTAAACATCGATTCAAGCAATGAATTAGGACCCCAAATGTAGTAGTGAGTCTATCAACTCCTCAAGGTTTAATCTTCCAAAATAGATAAGAGTATCAACTTCACCTCTAGATCTTATATTGTTTTTTGCTCTAATCATTCTCTCTTCCATATTTGTCCTCGGCTCTTCTAGTTCTTCTCTTGTAGTCTCCAATTCCAGTTCATCGCCACCAATGTCTTTCACTACATATGAAATACCTCTCATCCACTATGCTTCCATGGTAGGTGCTATGAACATAAAATAAGATAATAATTAAATAATTAATAATTAGGTTAACTAAAGTTAGGTTATGAAATGAGGCATCTCCTCAAAATCAAATGCCCTAGCCATATTTAAGGCAGGGCCATCATTGTAACATATCATCTTTTATTCTATCATCAATCAATATATTATTCTTATCTATTATTCAATATGAGAGTCGGATTCGACTATTAACTCAGTGAACGGATATGTTCACTACATTTGGTATCAGAGCCAACCTTTCCTCAAGCTTCTACTGATTTCGGGTTTTTAGCCAAACACTCAAGGATTCCTTGAACTCAGATCTGTGATCTAACACCGGCTTTTACCCATCCATACTCAGATTTTTTGAAGAAATCATCTGCTACAAATTTCCTTCCGCTCACCCTCACACACTCTATCTTTCCGCTGCTCCACTTCTGTCTGCATCCACCACCCCCTGCACCCTCTCCGCCCACGCCCACCTCCTTTCAGATGTCCATCCTCCCGACCACACCTCCTGCACACGGTGCGCCCATCGCACACCTGCAAATCCTCCCTCTCCCACCACGACCTTCCCACATCCTTCCGCCTCCCTCCGTCCTCACTCCAAACGCATGTGCCTTCTTCCCATACACCCTCACGCACTTACCTTCTAGGCTTCTTCCATCACCACTCCTCCCTTCACGCCAAACCCTCCTCCTCTTCTACCACACTCCCTCCCTCTGCCATCCACCTGCGCTCCATCCACACTCCTCCACGTGCCTCCCCAGCACCTCGGCCCTCCTCTCTAGCCACTCCCTCCCACATCAACCTCCACCTCCACCCCAGCCTCCCCCACGCTAACCCCTCCGCGCTGACCCTCTCCCGGTCTCCCTCCGCCATCCCTCTTCCACCACACCTCCACAACTTCCACACCTCCGCCAGTCCATACACAGCACCACAAATCCACACCATTTCCCTCCCTATCCGCCCATGCTTTCCCTGACTGCCAGATCTCTCCTGCTGCACCCTCCACACACTTCTCCTTACAGCGCCTCCATTCGCCATCTCTTCAACCACCTCCTTCTCCATGCCAGGCCAGCCTCCTCCGTTCTGTCGCTCCGCCCCTACACCATGTCCATCACTCCACCACGAATCTATACACACAAACCCTAACTCAAATTAGGTCAAAACAACATAATTACAATATAATAATAAATTATTATTATTATTATAGTTGTGACCTTATAAGAAAATAAAAGCATATAATAATATTAATTTCAATTATTATTATTATTAAATTTATTTTTTTGGCTATTAATTCTTAGAATTAACAATAGTTAGTACTATTGAAAAAAAAAAAATTATTGTTATTATACTATATAACATTTCAAAAACAAACAAAAAAATATTAATAATAATATTATTATTAGCTTTTAATAATATTTATTATTATCAAAGGAAAAAAAAATCAATTCTTTTGAAATAAGAATTGTTTGGAGAAACAAAGCAAATTCAAACCAAAGAAGGCTCGTCAAGAAGACATTAAGACAAATCGAAGAAAGTATCATCAAAGAAATCAAAGAAGATCATCCCACTGTCGAAGAAGTCAGAAACCATGGAAGACGATTTGCGAGAAAAATTAGAAGCCAGTTAAAACGTTATCGAAAAGACAATGAAGAATTGCGTGACATAAATAATACTTCAGAAATAAGAATTGAATTACAAGAAAGGTACAATGAAATAAAAATCTCTGACCAGGAAAGGCGTATAGAAAAATTGTATGCGCAAATTGATGAATTAAAAGCCGAAAATAGATTCAATCAGAGGTTAGGAAATCAAGATATAAAGAAGGAAATAAATAATTATGAAGCATAAATAATACGCTTGAACAAAATCGTTAGCGACAAAGATGAAGAACTAATGCAGTTACGACATAAATTAGAAAGTCAAGAATCAGAGGTCGGCCAGTGTCGACAACAGATAAAAGTTCTTCAACAACAAAATGACGACTCAAAAAAGACACATAAGTCAGAGATCGCGAAGAGTAATAAAGCATTATCTAACAATGCTGAAGAAATTTTTAGACTAAGAAATCATAACAAGATACTAGTCACAAAAATTAAGAAGTTGAAAAATAGCCGAAAGATAAAACAATCTATGGACAACATTGAAGGGAAACTTCTAGACAAGCAGGAAGAAAATAGTTGTATCAGAAGTCATAATGAAGATCTTAAGGAACAACTTAAGACATCTGAAGATGACAGAAAATCGCAAGTCGAAGTGATTAAGAAGTTTCAAAATGATAATAGGCAGTTAGAAAACAAGTTGGAAAAGATACAGAACAAAAACTTAAATCCTCAAGAGACGAAAATACAACTTCCAACTCAGATCAATGCTCTAAAGGCGACATTCATAAACGAAAATGACATCGTGAAAGTTCCCTATCGACACCCCAACCATAAAAACCGATATTTGAAAAAGTGGGAAATGTCGAAAGATAATGGTACTAATGTGATCAAATCTCCTGATGACACATCAGTAGGGAATCCCATCAGTCCACAACAAATCAATTTGGGATGGATTGATCCGTCGACATATCAGAAGTTATGTTCGACTCTTAGCAATTCGTATCGACGTGTTTTGTCATCTAAGACACCACATAAAATGATGCAGAAACATTATAAGGCTTTGAGGACAAAGCCTTTCTAAGAGAGTGGCAATGCTACGAACATAAAATAAGATAATAATTAAATAATTAATAATTAGGTTAACTAAAGTTAGGTTATGAAATGAGGCGTCTCCTCAACATCAAATGCCCGAGCCATATTTAAGGCAGGGCCATCATTGTAATATATCATATTTTATTCTATCATCAATCAATATATTATTCTTATCTATTATTCAATATGAGAGTCGGATTCGACTATTAACTTAGTGAACGGATACGTTCACTGCAGTATGCATTATGGATGTTGTTATTCTCACCATCCTTACAAGATCATTCATATCTTCTATACCCTCCAATCTTTTGGGTCTTCCAAAACCTCTTCCTCCATGTGTCATCACTTCGATTTTGTTATGGGATTTCTTCTTGCAAGCTCCCCACCTCATCAACATTCATAGATGACCTAATCTTAAACCAAGGTCTTTTTATTCATCAACCCCACATTCTTAACTTGCTTTGAAACCACTTCGTAGAAAGGCATTTTGACCCATTCCAATAGTAGAAACGCTCCTCATTGCAACAAAAAAATCAAACATTTAAATAGAATGATAACTACAATATGAAATTTGATTGAACAACCAAAACTACACCACATAAATGGATGTTCAATACACAAGGTAATACAAAGTTATATTACACATATTCTATAATTATTCAAACCACATAGTCTAGAATTGTTTAACCACAAAAAATATAAAGAGGTACATGGACACAATCTCTCCTTTTATTGTGTGGAGAGACACTTTTTACAGCAAAATATTAGGGAGAACTATAATTCTGTGATCACCATGGAAATTAAACACGGTACCCAGGGTTGAACTTTAACGTCCTATCTTGCACGTCAAGAAATTTTTATATGACATTTTAATTTTAACATTGCCTTGCATTCAACATTCAAATCTTAATATTACCCGTCATAGAAATAATTGATTTTTTTAAATAACATTTAAAATAACTATATGAAACATTGAATTCTCATGTCTTATCTCATATAACACAAATAAAAAAGCTTACAATAATATAATAAACATGATGCTTAGACAAAGCATAAGCATAATGATAAAAACTATTTATCCTTGAAACTTTTAAATAGACTTCTTCACAAGAAATACAATGTGGCATTACCATGGGCTACCAAATACCATGGGTGCAAAAAACATGACCGATTCAAGTTTACCTAAGGAGACCATAACAAAAATCAAAATTTCCATATATATATATATATATATATATATATATATATATTTGTTTATATATATATATGAGTTTGGGATATAGATATTAATGACGTGTAAAAATAAAAATGTACTTCATAATGACGAGTGAAATTAAAATTCACGCTTCATTATAGGATATCAAAAACGTTTTCATAAAAAAACTATGATAGAGTAGATGAAAAAAAAACACAATTGACATATTAGATGGTGATAAAGAAGCAGATATTATAAATGATAAACAAATGACAAAATCATTTTTCACATTTTACTTATTGGTACGTAGTGGACCTCTACATGTAAATGTTGATTTATTAGTGTTACCCTGCTACTAACAAACTTTCGGCTTTCTTCCTTATGGTATGGGATTGGAACCAACATTAGGTAATCTGGAAATGCCCTATTTGTGAAGCTTTGCGAGAATAATAGCTACTTTCTTTGAGGAAGAAGCAAGCATCGCAAAGGTTTCGTTATCGCTATGGTTATGCTTTAGAAGGAAGAGCGATCGCCAAAATTGTAGTTAAACCGGTTGTTCAAAACACTAGTAATGAAAGAATGGCTGAAGCAATTAAGAGGTTCACCGGAGGCACTCTTTCTTTCAAGAGATAAGGATTTCTTTCTTTCTTTAGAGGAAAATATTTTATTTCTCCTGTTGCACCAGACTTCCGGTTGAATTAGTGGATAAAGATTCACTGGCAAGCACTTTGAAGGCATTGACACCCTAAAATTTATATGATTCATATGGGTTGCTTCAATCGCTTACTAGGCCAATCATTGCAATCTATGATAGTTATCATAACACTAAAAAATCGCACAAAAGCATTAAAGCGTTTGAATTCAAGTCTTTCTCTACCATATCTTAGTGGCTTACTAACAGTGTGAAGCAAGGTACCTTATACACAATTGGACATTACCTAGAAAATACACCCTCTTCCAATAATGATTCTTACTCCGCCATTGAATATCTACGAACACTTCTTAAATTCATGTTTATCAAAATAGTAAGATTAACATATGAACAGTAACAAAGATGACGAACAGTCCTTGTTGTCAGTAAAATGACTATTAGAGAAATATGAGTTCAATGGCAATGATCTGCCCCCATTCCCTATTTGGACGGTATCTCTTGGACTACTTGATGTGAGAGTTGTCATTAGGAAAAAAGAACTCAACGCAATTCGATAGGTTGAAAAAGTTGGGTAGCCGCATTTTATAGCAAGAGCATATTTAAGCTATTCCATGACCCTGCAAATTTTCATCCAATTTTCATCCATAAATTGAAAAAAATTCTTTCCAAATATGGACAAAATGATAAGCAGTATGTACAAAACATAAGTTAGAATTATTTCCGAGAAGAATTATTTGAATTTCATTACATTGATTGTATTACAATTTATATATTTTTTGAATCCAAAAAAATAGAAAAAACCAAAAAGCCATTTTGAATCCATGTTTATGTACATTGCTTGTAAGATTGACCTCAAATTTCCCATTCAAAGGGATGAGTAATAATCATTATAAATATTTATGGATTCAAATATATGCAAAATGTTACATAGTTATAGTTCCAGGAAAGACAGTGTAATGATGATGTATTTGTCCCTTCAAAAACATTGAACATTTAAAGAAAGAACCGGGAAGACATGGAAAGGTGTGAAATCGTTTATCTGTATTTTAACTCGATATGAATTTTGACTAGATTTTGACTTATGTAAGAGCGTTTTTACATTTTGTAATTCTTTTTATTTATTTATTTATACTTTTGATTTTTTTAATAAAATGTATTTATCTTCATATAGAATTTATAAATGTATTGAAAGTAGTTAGGAGTTTTACTATATAGTAAGGAGAGTTGTAACAAATATAATCATTGTGTGTATTCGAGTATCTTTATCGTATGGTTTTCTAGAATTAAAATATAATCATTGTGTGGTATTCGAGTATCTTTATCGTATGGTTTTCTAGAATTAAAAATTAAGTTGTTGGAATTTTTAAAATATTATCAATTTTTATCGTCAATTGGAATTTTGAAATGGACTAAGTAGTTGGAATTATATAATCTGAGTATTTAAAAGCATATTTAAAAATACTGAATGTATTTTTGCAATTAAAAATGAAATTTAAACCATATAAAATTAAGTGTCAAAATTTAGTACCATTAAATACTTTATTATATAATAGTTTTAAAATTTTGATATTTACATTTGGAATAGTTAACTAAAAATTATTAAACAACTATTTTTATAACAAATAATATTATACATCCTTGATCAACAATAATGAACTTTTGCACATTAATAATATATTATAATGTCAATACACATAAATCATCATAATCATCATATTGGATGTCAAATAAATGCACCTTTAAACAAACAACCTTTCCGTAATGTATTAATAATAATTTAACAAAATCAAGTTCAATGCTCAATATTAATTTTATAACAAGTTTTATGTTAAGTTACTTTTTTTGTGAATACAATAATCATAAACAAGAGCTATGAGGTGGCAATGTTTATGCACAATATGTTAGAGATAATGCCCACATTAATGCAGTATACTAAAGTTTAGAGATTGGTTTGAGTTGTTGGAGGATTGGTTTGGGTTGTTGGAGGATGTTGAGAGATTCTCTTAACCTCTCTCTCAGAAAATAGAATAAGTTGGATCTCACAACACTAGTGTGATGTATCTCTGTTTAATTAGAGCAATACAATATTATTTTGTGTGAGTTATATGTGTAATGGCTACTCTTATAATTTATGTCTTGGTATCAAAGCCTGGTTGGGCTTAGATCCCACGTGGGAGTGCCCAGAAACATGTGAGGAATTGCAGTGAGTTGATCCTATGTACATTTGTAGCCTAGGATAGTAGAATAGTTGTGTGTGATAAATAGAATTCCGCTGCGTGAGTGTGAGTGATTTCTACGTGAAGTGTGTTTCCTGTGTGTTTATTTTTGTGTGCAAATAAAGCCACTATGCAACAAGAGACTTGTCAGATCTGAAGGAGCCACCGTATGGTAGTTGAAAAGAGAGTTGTGCACAGAAGGATAAGTGTTCACAGCTGGAGCTGGAGGAAACCGTTGTTTGCATTATCCGCCGGTGATATTGTCTTCCATCATTCAAAGAGACGCCCTTCCCAGTCATTGGAACTGTTCAGTTTGCCATCGTTTAGATTGGAAGTCGCGGACGAGAACATGATGCCGTGAAGGACGCCTCCTGTGTGTTTTTTCCACTAATGTTTGTAAAGAGATGAAGATGATCCTCTCTTATTTGCAGAGAGCATGCCACGGTGCTACAGAAGGGGACCACAAATTATGTGTATTGTTATCTTTCTGAATGCCTAGAGATCTGCTTGTGTTAGATCTCATCGTCGACATAAATCCCTGTGAGTAGAAGACAACTTCTTCGATTCGCCCGCTTGAGAATAAGGGTTATGAGAACGTTGTATTGGAGCGTACACAAATCTGTGGATGTCCATTTTCTTCATTCTCAGCATTTGTGAATTGTCTGGATTACCGTCGAAGGTCTGCGCGAGGTCTATTTCACTGTTGTGTTGTTGTTGAAGATATTTGTCTATGCAAAATCAGATCTGTTGATTGATTTGGTGATGATGGGAGAATTCATTTCCAATCTTCTCAGCATCAATTTTTAGTTTCTCAGATCTATAGATTTGAGTGTGGAATTATGCTGTTGTGAGGAGTTTGAGTATTTGTAAATTTATGTTATGAAAGACCAATCAATCGAACAGAGTAACGTAAGGTAAATTAGTGGTTCTTGACGTACTTCGGTGCCATGTAAGAATATATCGTTAATTTTCTTATATGTTACATTCTGTTAGAAGTTGATGGATCTTGTTGTGCTTTGGGCTTCAAGAATCAACAGTTACAGGTTATTTTGTGTGTTTGTAAGATTAAAGGTCATTTTGTAAGATTGATTGCTCGAAACATCCAGTATTTAGATCACTTTCCTATATCACTGTTGAAATTTTCTCTTCAGGGGAATTTCACAGATGGAAGTGTATCCATAGGGTGATTCAATCCTGCAAATTTATCAATGATGGTCTGAAGAGTTTACATTTTAAATGAGTTGAAAGGTAAGCTCGAAGATGAGGATGAGAAAGAGGCATCAGAGTGAGTGTAGAGGTTGATGAGGTTGTATAATTTGTGAATTTTTGTAATGTAAACATTAAAGGGGGGTGTTAGAGATAATGCCCACATTAATGCAATATACTAAAGTTTAGGGATTGGTTTGGATTGTTGGATGATGTTGAGAGATTCTCTCAACCTCTCTCTCCCATAATAGAATAAGTTGGATCTCACAACACTTATTTAAGTGTGATGTATCTCTGTTTAATTAATTAGAGCAATACAATATCATTTTGTGTGAGTTATATGTGTGCAATGACTACTCTTCTAATTTATGTCTCAATAGCAATAGCAAATATGATATTTTGGAATTTGCAAAATAATTTTAAGTGCTTATTAGGAGGCATTTAGTTTCTAATGTTTATTGTGAGTCTATATGTATTTTTTCTAATTACTTTATATTTTTGATAAATTATAAGAAAAATAAATTTTATTTAATAAATTTTTTTGGCAGTATCTAATTAGGGAATGTGTCATTGCAGATTAGGTACAATAGATCGTAACAACCACTACTTCCACCCTTATTTCCATTTTTTAATGATTAAACAATTTTAATTTTATATAGGTCTCAAAGTAATTAAACAAATTCTACATTTAAACTAATGAAAATGATGACTTAATATGAAAGTTTAACTTTATACATTATCAAAAGATTAAAATAACTAGTAAGTTACATAATATTTTTTACATATAAAATATTTTGAAAAAATATAAAAAACATAAATATCAATATTCAAAAACATGGTTTTGAGCTTTTAAGTTAAAAGGAAAATAAACAAAAATGGATTGATGTCTAGTTCACGAAATGTTCATCTGCCACCAATAGGATTATATTAAACAAAACTATTGATCTGGAGGTAAATGGAAGACAGCCACAAGGAAGGCGGCCCATCCGGAGCAGCAAAGATTCCTTTAACCTTGCCTTTGATTGCCACGTAGATGGATTTGCTAGGATGCTCACCAATTGCTCTAGGAAGTTAACTGATGCATTTGTTCATCATTAATTTAATTTAAAAAAAAAAAGTATATCCATTGTTAATGGATGAACATAATTTTTAAAAAAAAACTATATTTATAATGGCAGTTTATTCAAAGTTTTTAAATATTTTTCTTTGATTCATCGTGATAAGTATTGAACATCTAAACAAAACAAATTGTTAAAATCAACTCTTACCAGGTTGCAAATACAATTGACAAATGATACGCATCAATTATTAAGTAGTCTTTAATGAAAGTTTAAAATGTTTAATTTTATAATTTATTTTTTTTATCTTAAGAAAACAATATAATATAAAAAAAATATTACAAATATAAAATAGAAAGATAAAATGGCAGATGAACAAGAAGTTTAATTTTACTCAATTAAATGCATTTTACTCAATCGATTGCATATGTTTAACCAGTATTTCAATTACTTTAAGAATTTTTGGCATAGCTGTTAAGGTGTTAGTAGACTCTCGATGACCAAATAAACTGAAAAATTGAAAATTGCCACAATTTTGTAATTAAACTCAAGTGTTGACAAACTAAATCAAATCTTACTAAGTTTGTAACAGTTCTGAAGTTTGAAGGTTATTTCTTCGATCTAAACATTGAGTAAAAATGTAAAACATAAATATTAATATTTAATAACTTCAAATTAAAAAAAAATTATAGAAAAAAATGGTTCAAAATAAATTAAAAAATGACTGTTAAAAAATGGCTTTTAAGTTATTTATTGAGTTAAGTAGTTGGCAATTAAAGTCAAGTGTTGAGAAACTTTTAAGCAAACAATGCCAATTTTTTCCAAGTTTGTTATCCAAAATATTAAAACCCTTTGCCAACTTTGTAACCAAAAATATTAAAACCCATCAGAACACGATTGACCGAGTGAGGCCATATTGACATGCAATCCATGGTCAGAGGAGGCAATAGCTGCCAGAAATTCGAGTCTAGGCATCGACCAAATAAAACTCAGCAAGCGTTGATTTTGGATTTGCTGCAGTTGCAACAAGAAGTCTGTTCACAATGAAGCCCATGTGCGGCATGCAATGCATGAACACATTGAAAGTATTTGACAAAAATTCCAAGCAGTTAATTCTCATAAATTTATTATACTTGGGCTACATGCTATAAAATATACATATATGTTGAATGTAATGATTAGTCTCCATTTTATATGTAATGATTAGTCTCCATGTTATAAAATATACATATATGTTGAATGTAATTGCTTTATGATTTTGCTATATTTCACAATTTTAAATGTCGACAAAGCAGGGTTAAAAACCTAAAATGTCCACGTCAACATCACCGTTTCCAGGTTCGCTGCTGTCTATCGGTAATCCTGGATCCACTTGTCCATTTTTAGCTTATGTTTTATTTTTCATTTATTCATCCTCCTTGTAAATTAACTTGATGCTTCCGTCGTTTCACACACATCTGTAATCAATATTGTTCCAAAAGGTCACGTTAATATTTGGAGTGTCCGAAACAGACCCAAAAAAATAATGCAATTTAATATTATAAATCTAAATATATTAAATCTAAATATATGTTAATAATCATAAGACAATACCTTCTTAAATATGGGTAGAAGCCAATACGCTGTGGGGCCTTGGGCTACGTAAACCAATACTTACATCATCAGCAATACACAACAACTGAAATTTTAAATATATAATTTTAAAAAAAATCGATTTAATATAAAAAGTATTACCATTATCCTAGCCTTTAG
This sequence comes from Larix kaempferi, assembly GCA_027924585.1. Taxonomy (NCBI): domain Eukaryota; kingdom Viridiplantae; phylum Streptophyta; class Pinopsida; order Pinales; family Pinaceae; genus Larix; species Larix kaempferi. The sequence goes on from BSBM01000434.1 coordinate 6,454,704, forward strand.
GTTTCAAAAATATTAACTTGCTTACGGCCTAGCCTAAACTAATACGCGGGAGCCATATAAACACTAATACGCGGGAGCTATAGAAATAGCTGCGATGCAGCAAGTGCCTGCTCTTTAATATTGTAAAATTAAACATAAAAAAGAGTCAACCAATAAGTTGGAACTCAATTTTGTAACAAAAGTTTTAGATGGATTATTATATTAATATTATCTTAATGTTAGCTAGAAAAATAGCTGCGATGCAGCAAGTGCCTACTCTTTAATATTGTAAAATTAAAGATAAAAAAGGGTTAACAGATAAGTTGGAACTCAATTTTGCAACAAAAGTTTTAGATTGATTATTATATTAATATTATCTTAATGTTGAAGCTAAAATTATAAGTTTATTATCTTACCATACAAAAATGTCATTAATAAATTAGATTTAATTCAATAAAGAACAAAAATTAAAGTTAGATTTAATTTAATAAAGAGACATACTAAATAGAGAATGTGAAATGTACATGTACTTCAAATTCTAGTCAACTATTCATGTTTTTTATCAATCAATTTAAAAGTATTTTTAGATGCAAAATTATAATCTATATATAATTTGAAATAGATTAGTGTATAATTTGTGATCTATTTTGGTACTTTTGAACGGGAAAATGGGAGCTAATGACTTGTAAGCCTCATTTTAGGGGTGAGTCATATTTTGATGGTTTAGGGTTTTGAAATTTTTGGATTCAAGGGTTTTAAGATTGGAAACTTGTGGACAATGTCCGCAATGCTTCGACATTGTTGCATATGTTGAGATATTAGCTAATGACTTTTAAGCCTCAATTTAAGGGTGGGTTCTATTTTGGTGATTTAGGGTTTTGAAATTTTTGGACCAAAGGGTTTTTGGATTGGAAACTTATGGACAATGTCCACAATTCCTAAACATTGTTTTATATGTTGAGTGTGATGTTCTCAATGCAATTATGAGCAATTTTGTGTTTCTTGTTTTGGTTGTATGCTTTTGTCAAATTGTTTGCATTATATTGATTTATAACTTTCTTCAAACAATTTACATACTAATAAAACATTGCCATCATTCCAAGGGCACACCAATTAGGAGAGACAAAATTGACATTTTTACTATGATCACTTAGATGATAACAACACAAATATATAGGGTTGTTGTGGTAGCTACAAGTACCAATTACACACAATAATAATGGAAAACCTGAAGATGATGCCAATCATTTCTAATGGTTTACATGTCCTAGGCTATGTTACCCGAAAAGTCCTCTAATTCGTTGATGGCTCCTCTAGGGGTACAGAGGCTCGAGAAGGTTTAGGAGAACATGTGATTAGGAACCGATTTGAACTCTCTTGCGGGTGTAATAACCACATGCATGTTCCTGATTTGAACTCTCCTGCGGGTGTAATAACCACATGCATGTTCCAAATACGTGGCAATGTCCTGAGTGACAGTGTCCTACGCCACATGGATGCTTCCAGTTAGTTGTTTCGACATGACAAGAGAGGGTGCCCCACTACTGGTATCCCTCCCCTACACCCATTAAACAAACAAATTGGTTTATAAGTATTAAGTGAATAACGATCTATGATTTTTTTCCCATGAAAAAACTATATTTTTTATTCATAGTAGAATGAAAAATACAATCCAAAAGGTGCTTATAGCATTGAAAACATAAAACCTTGACTATACAACTTCCCAATAATTCCCACAGATGAAAAAGATATAATAATAATAATTCTAGAAATAGTCCATTAATATATTTCTAATAATTATGTTTCTAACCTTGTTACTAGCAAATAGAAGTGTCTAAAATTATTACTCTTCCAACCATCATATGTAATGAAAGCAATCTAACACTAATAGAGAGAGAAAAATTATGATAGGAGACACACTATAGATGTAGAGTGATGTATGTGGAAGTTCTCTCCTCAAACTGTGAACAGTAAGATGTCAAGAGTTTGAGTTTGCGTAGGATAAAGAGCAACCAAAACACCCCAGCTTTTCGGCGCTTTTTTAATCAAATCCAATCAAATCACCCCTGAAAATTGCATTTTTTTCAATTATGTAATTTCAACAATCAGTATGATCGCTCCTAGAATAAATGATGGATTTTTAAAATTACCTAAAGCCTCGAAATCGCCATTTGAACAATGCAAACTTCAATTTCAACACTTTCTTCTTTGCTTGATTCAATCGGGGGTGATTTAGTTGTCCCATATACTGCTCCGCTTGAGCTTGTACATTAAGTTTCCTCTAAAAAAATTAGTCATACTAATATTTGAAGAGTCGAGCCTAGGACAATTTGGTCACCTCACATTCATTTGATGACCAAAGTGAAGTCCCCATAAACCCGCAGATGAGTGATGTTCTCCCATAAACATGGGTTTGGGAATATTTTTTTTTTATGATTTTTTTTCCTTGTTTAGAAAATTTGATCTTTTATATAATTATATGAATTTCATTTTTGCAATTGAATGTTTATCTTTAAAGTTAGTTTTTACTATTATAACTCTTTTGATGATAATTTAATAAATAATATATATTCATTTTATAAGAAAAAAATCATTTTATTAATCTTAATGAAGTTAATGATTTTTATAATATTTTAATAATTATAACTTTATCAAAATTACTTTAACTTATAATATGTTGGATGAAATATTCTTGAACTTTATAAATGATTATATTCGTTATCATCAAAGTTATTCTTTAAAAATGATATATACTTATCATTGCAATTTTCTATTTTTAGAAGATAGGCATATTAATGAGTTTTTTATGATATATATTTACCATTGCAATTTTCTATTTTTCGAAGATAGGCATGTTAATGAGTTTTTTATGGAATGATTTTAATATTTATCTTTATGTTGAAATTTCTCACCTTTTATTCTAATGATTGCACGATATGCCACGTTTTAATTATCCACAAAAGAAGATTAGAAATCATAGTAGCAGATTTTAAAAGAAACATATTTAGATTTCTATCATTCATGAAAATCTGCATAGGTAGTAAAAGTAAATTTGGTTAAAGTTAGTATTTTGAAAATTCTGGGTTTACTAAAATGTTTTGGTTTGCGTTCTTTTGATGGGTCTTAGAATATAAATATGATCATCCAAGCAAAATGATCATTTATGTCAAAGGAAGAAGCTCACACGTAATCAAGAAAGGAGATAATTCAGTTCACGGATTGCATGCCACGCACTGCATTGCATGGGCAAGCATGGCTCACGGAGAGGAACGCACCCGAGCCCACTGAATCAAATAGCAAGCCATTATTATTTTTTAATATTTTATTTTTTTTGGATAGTAACATGAGTCGAGCAGTGCAGCAAGTGGCCCATTACATGGGCCTGCGTGGCTCACGAAGAGGAACACAACTCAAGCAGCGAAGCAGATGTTAAAGAGAGAAACGATTCAAACCAAGGCTAATTCTTTTAAAGTAATTGCTAAAAAAATTCAACTAATGGATTATGTGAAAGGTCTAAGTTTATTACATTTTCACATAGAGAGCTTTGCCCATGCATAGATGCAATCTTTTTTGCTCCTTCACCAAATGAGTTCACCCAGAGATGCAGGGATTGCTTGCTTGAGGAGTGGAGGAGTTATGTTATCAGTGTGACATAGCTGGAGATGCAGGGATTACTTGTTTGAGGAGTGGAGGAGTTATGTTACCAGCACGATAGAGATTTATGGAGATAAACCATGCTTAGGATATTTTCAAATCTTTGCACGAGTATGCCAGAAGTGCAATCTGGATAGCATTCGGCATGTTAAAATCTCAGTGTGCCAGCACGGGGATATGTATGCATGTCTTGCGCTCTGCTTAATTTCATGATGACTACCACAAGTTTAACTTATGTATGACTGTCTTACATTTAACTTATGTATGCCTGTCTTACATGTTTATGTTGCCGCTGATTAGAACTGAAAGGGGACTGTTTGGATGAAAGCATATTCAAGAGCGTGCAGTCACAACATCTCATATGGTTGTTTATGTGTTTATGTGTTTATGTTGCAGCTGATTAGAACTGAAGGGGACTGTTTGGATGAAAGCATATTCAAGAGCATGCAGTCACAACATCTCAGATGGGATAGATGTTGGTGCTATTTCTTGCCTCGCTGGAATCCAATGGAGCATTTAAGGGTTTTACAAGTGGAGGGTCCACAACATTGAAACAATTGAAACAACATTGTGGGCAGATAGTAATGTTCAGGTATGTAGTAATTTTTTTGCTACCTTTGTTTTTCCTTTGTGAAATGGATTTTGAATATGTCGTCTTTGGTAAACCACAGCACACAATTAATTGACATCCACATTGTACATGGTTGAATATTTGAGTTATGGAGAATTGCATTGGAACAATTTCATTATTAACAATCATTATGACAACTAGAGTAAAAGGGTGAGTCATATCATCATGTTATTTCTATGACATTAAATTGATATATAAATTCATTGGTAATTGTTCTACACCCTCAAGTAAAATAGGCCGAGTCATATCACCCATGTGAGTCATCTCATCATGTTACAATTTTCTATGACATTAATTAATGTATAAATTCATTAATAATTGTTCTACACGCTCAAGTAAAAAGAATGGTTCTCATCATTTTTCACATAAGATGAAGTGTCATTTTTCACGTAAGATAAGTGTGGACTGGGATCTAATATGAAAGTTGAACTTATTGCTCTATGGTGCATCCTAAAGGTGGCAAAGATATTTGGTATTGATGACCTGAAAATCTTCGGCGATTCCAGGGTCACAATAAAATGGGCTCAGGGTGAATTTGATCTTAAAGTATTATCACTTATTCATGGGTTCCAAAGAATCAAATCAGATGTCAAAGGTTTCAGGAAACTTTTCAACACATTTATAGACAACATAATTCCCTGGCGGACAAGCTGTCAAAACAAGCCTTGATGGGTGATATTGGGATTCTGGTTTGGGAAGAAATTCAAAGCTCTCAGATTCTAAATCATGGAGCTTTGAACTTTTTTGAGTAATTTCTGGTGGTATAGTTAAGAAATGACAAGACTTGTAAAAAGTTTTAGTTTTGTTTTTTGGATGCTTCAGAGGTTTGTCTGACTTCCTGCGATATGATCAGCAAATCATTTTGTAAATGTTTGATGGCTTGAAGTTTTTTTGGACAGAGATGTCTAAAGAAGTCCTTCGAACTTAAGCATAACTTCATGTACCTTTTGATTCAACAGAATAACATTGGTATGATTTTTTTCTTGCTGAAAAAAAAAGGCCGAGTCATATCACCCATGTGGCCGAGTCATATCACCCATGTTACAATTTTCTATGACATTAATTAATATATAAATTCATTAATTCATTAATTCATTAATAATTGTTCTACAGCCTCAAGTAAAAAGGCCGAGTCATATCACCCATGTTTTTCATGGAGATTACTCCAGTTGTAAGGTGCTTGACCATACTCTCCCGTTACATAATATCCCAATAGAGTTTCCACAACAACTATTCCTCTCACTTTAGGCCGGTTCTCCTCCAGCACAAAGGGGTATCCTTCTGTAAATATGAGATTAATCTTTAGAATTAAGTGGATGGTTCAAAGCATAACTTCATGTACCTTTTGATTCGACAGAATAACATCGGTATGATTTTTTTCTTCCTAGAAAAAAAAGGCCAAGTCATATCACCCATGTGGCCGAGTCATATCACCCATGTTACAATTTTCTATGACATTAATTAATATATAAATTCATTAATTCATTAATAATTGTTCTACGTCCTCAAGTAGAAAGGCCGAGTCATATCACCCATGTGGCCGAGCCATATCACCCATGTTACAATTTTCTATGACATTAATTAATATATAAATTCATAGGTGGCAAGTTTTTGTTTTTTTTAATATTTTAATATTTTTGTAATTTGATAATTTTATTTTTTTTAATATTTTTGTAATTTGATAATTATTTTGCACAACAGGGAAAATTAGTCACATCTGCCTCTTCCACCAATCACAAAAATAAATAATCCAATTTAAAAAAAAATTAAAAATAATTTAATTTAAAAGAAAATCATTTTAATACCAAAAAAATTTAAATCTTTAGTCAATCGAAGACTACCAGCTTCTTTAAACTAACACCAGCTTCAAAAAATTAACATCGGTATGATTTTTTTCTTCCTAGAAAAAAAAAGGCCAAGTCATATCACCCATGTGGCCGAGTCATATCACCCATGTTACAATTTTCTATGACATTAATTAATATATAAATTCATTAATTCATTAATAATTGTTCTACGCCCTCAAGTAGAAAGGCCGAGTCATATCACCCATGTGGCCGAGCCATATCACCCATGTTACAATTTTCTATGACATTAATTAATATATAAATTCATAGGTGGCAAGTTTTTGTTTTTTTTAATATTTTAATATTTTTGTAATTTGATAATTTTATTTTTTTTAATATTTTTGTAATTTGATAATTATTTTGCACAACAGGGAAAATTAGTCACATCTGCCTCTTCCACCAATCACAAAAATAAATAATCCAATTTAAAAAAAAATTAAAAATAATTTAATTTAAAAGAAAATCATTTTAATACCAAAAAAATTTAAATCTTTAGTCAATCGAAGACTACCAGCTTCTTTAAACTCATCATAAGACAAATAGACTCTAAAAAGAGTTTTCGAAGACTACCTTCTTTAATACTCATGCTACGACAAATCAACTCTAACAAGAGTTTTGAATTTAGGGGAACACCTCCATGGTTTATATAAATCATAGGAGTATTGCATGTATGCTCTTGATGAAAATTGTGTATGTTCAAACACACCAAAAATATGACTTGACTACCTGTGTAATCCAATCATGGGTTTGGGATGAAAGCTCTCATTCACCAAACACATAACGGACAATCATTCATTTCGCATGATTAATTGTGTCTACGAAGTGCATTGCCACAACATTTGGACTTGAGATTAATCTCATCTCAACCGCATAAACGTTACTGCTCATAGATTTGGACTGCTCGGGTTGTTTGGGGTCTCTGAATCCACGTGTGAGGTTAAAACATAAAAACGTGCGAGAGCTATGGGAACGCCAGAGTTGTGTTGTATCCCGCCTAAGGGTTGCTCGAAAGGTTATGTTGTTACGTGTTTACTCTTTTCCCATTCAAAAACCAAACATTCAAAACGGTGCCATCATTATGTAAGCGGCAACTCAACAAACCTCAACATTAAATGGATTATCTTAATCGTCAGACTTTTGATGACAACTTTAATGACTCAACAAAACTTTCCATTTTATGAAGCACGGGTCAATGGAGTCATGATTTAACCGATAAGGTTTTCGAAAGTTCCTAGTGGGGTAGTTTATCTCGGATGAACATACATAGTTAACTGACAGGACATACGATACTTGTAGTTTATTTGGGTCATGAAAGTAGTGTTTATTATATTGAAAGTAGCTAAATGTTTTGAAGGGTAAAGAATTTACATTTTAAGAAATTAGATTACATTTAAGTTTAAGATGTCCATCTATATTGAATAATCATGTTTATACATTGTGAAAAGACTGCAAAAGCATAAATTCCTTTATGTTTAAGGCTAAATAAATTATATATATTTATGTTTGAGTAGTTTATTTTCTTTGTGCTTAAAGGTTATATAAAAATACAAGTAAAAATTGTATGATAGAAGTTAGAGTTTCAAAATTTAGTATTTAGAAATTTGGAGAAATATTCTTGGATCACCATAGTTGTGATGAGTTAAAGGGTTCTCAGCAAGAACAAGCTATCATGAGAACTATAGTTAAACAGAGTTCTAGATCATTCCTAAAATGTCATGAGAAGAAAGAATTTGTCATCCTTGTGATGCTAAGAGGGTTGTAAATAAAAATCACTTTCTCATAGAATGTCATAACTACACTCACACTAGAGTGCATTTTCAAAATATTTGGTAAATATTTACTTTCCTAACCTTTTATCACAACTATGGTGATCCAGGAATGCTTCTCTAAATTTATATAACTTAAAACATAAAGAAACTAAAGTTCTCAACAGAAATAAATATAATTTATTTAACCCTTAAACATAAAAGAATTTATGTTATTTTCATACAATCTTTTAACAGTGTATAAACATGATTATTCCTATAATTAATATAGATCTATCTTAAACTTAAACTTGAATATAATTTAATTTCTTAAAATATAAATTTTTTACATTTCAAAACACTTGGCTACTTTGAGCATAATCAACCTTACTTTTCTAATACCATAAAATCAACACTAATTTTCATACGAGTGAAACTATATGTATATTTGCATGAGACTTTTATCATCCGAGAGAAACTATATGTATATTTGCATGAGACTTTTATCAATATCTATAGTTTTCCAACTCCTTCATGCATCTTAATAGAGCCAACTAGGAACTTTCCAAAACCTTATGGTTTAATCATGACTACATTGACCCGTCCTTAAATAAATGGAAAGTTCTGTTGAGTCATTCAAATTGTTAGCAAAAACCTGACTATTACGATAATCCATTTAAGGTTGAGGTTTTTTGAGTTACTGCTTACAGAAGATGGCATCGCTTTGAATGTTCCGTTTTTTAATTGAAGAAGAGTAAGTTACACGTAACAATATAACCTTTCGAGCAACCCTTGGGCGTGCCGGGGGATACAGCACAACAACTCCGTTTCCCATAGCTCTAGCACGTTTTTAACCTCACATGTGTTGATTCAGAGACCCCAAATAACCTGGGCAGTCAAAATCTGTGAGCAGTAATTACGTTTGTCAGGTTGAGGTGAGATTAATCTCAAGTCCGAATGTTGTTGCAAATTGCAATGCACCGGGAGAGGGTCTTTTTATTAGTCCTTGCCGAACAGGGTAACTCTTGTATTCGATCAGCATTGACTGTGTATTAGTTAGCGTTGACCGAATCTGCAACATACAATTTAACCAAAGTTTCAAACATTTTTTTATTTTTTAATATAAAAATCAAAGTTTTGTGAAATTTGATTGGCCATCAAATATTTTTTTTATTTTTTAATATAAAAATCAAAGTTTTGTGAAATTTGATTGGCCACGGACTTGAAGCGTTATTGCCGAGCCAAAGGTGGAGTTGTGAGAACAACATCATATTAAAGCACCCAACCGCTTTGGAACCAACGCTCATTTAATTATTTTCTGTATTTATGTCTGTATTCATTTACTTCTTGCAGTCGTCACCTTCTTCACTGCCAAGACTGCCATGGTCTCCACCACCATGCCACGACTGCCTGCCATTCTCTCCACCGCCATGCCACCACCGCCATGCCACAACTGCCTGCCATTCTCTCCACCGCCATACTACCACCGCCTCTATCACAACCACCACCGCCTCTATCGGAATAATATACTCCTCCATTGCATATTGTTGTATTCTCTGCAATGCAAAGAACAAAGGTAGATTCTTAAGCACCAAGGACCGATGTGTTTGAGATAAAAGTCACAATTTCAAGCAGTAATGGCCTTGCTTTCAGGCTAGCAATTTACAATGCAACTGCTTACCATTACCAAGTGGATATCAAAAGTCATTGACTGTAAATTGATATCCTAAGAGCAAGGCCATTACTGAGCAAGGACATTGCTCAGTAATTCAGCCTTCCGGGTACTCTTTTTTATTGCAGGTACATTTACATAAAATGGATTTAGTTATCTCTTGTAAACATTATGTCCCTAAGATTGTTACAACTGTGCATCGACATTTTAACTACAAGCCTTCTAATTGAAAACATAAGTATAGATATTTTGATTCACTATAACTTGCAGAAGCCAACCTGAACCAAAACCAACGGACGGCAGGAAATGAGCAGAATAGCAATGTTGCAACGGAATCTTGGCTCGTACTGCTCGTAGATTTCCTCAAGGACTCAAAGATTTCCTCAATGACTCAAATAATGAATTGATCATTTTATATATGATGTGTGGATTTCTTATGACTTACTTAGCTATTGAACTGACCCGAATGAACTTTCCAAGGGAAGCTGTAGATAAGGCTGGTAAACTTTGCAAGGGAAACTCCAGGCAACGCTTCTGCGCCATGCATTCTGCAAAACCGAAGGTGCAGCCCCTATGTCCTCAAAGTCATTCCAACCACTTGAAATGGACCCTTGATAGCCTACCCTCTACATATGAAAGAAGTAAGTTCACATAGCATAGTAGGAGTCTGTTAGAAATCCACAGCCAGTTCGAAGTTGTGCCTGAATCAGATAGAAGTTGAGCGAAACAGAGTGGTGGTGGAAAAAACCAAGTTGTTAGAGTAGTGAGCACCTTGGAGCTTATTAAAGGATTCCTCTGCCCCTGGACTACTCATATTTTGTCAGAACGGATCAGCATTTCCTTTTTCCTGTAGCAGTGACAAAGAGATGCTAGTGCCGCACCGTAAGTTGTGTGTCGTAAGCCATTAGTCGTAGCTTTCCATGTGTTGTACTGTGTTGGGTGTAAACATACGCCACTAATCGAATCAAAGCCGTTCCCTGCGCACATAAAGCCATTCACTAAAGAGTTTCAGCTAAGCCATTAACAGCACAGGCTATTACAACATTATATATGTGCATATACAAGCACAATATTGTGGGATTTTTTATGGTAATTGGCACATCTTCCCCGAGGACCTCCGATTTAGGGCTCCTATTTCGTAGGCTTATTGCAGACCTAAGGGACTTAAGCTAGTATTTCTGCAAACAAAGCCGTTCCACTGCTCTGAAATACTTTGAGATCTCCTCCAAGCATTATGCAAAGAACGTTGAGTTGTCAGGTGCTTTTTCATCTTCCCATGTCAAGCATACAATTAACTCATCAACAGTCCATACCTAAGTCCAGAAGCAGGGAACCAATTCATAATCTATGATGCATAGTATCTTGCTCCACCACAGTGCCATCCTGTTGCATCTACAATTCATTGTTCTCTTTCCACAACTGCACATTGTCTCTCTTAATCTTGGCATAGAACATAATTTACAAAATGTTAAACTTGGCAGTCAATGTTCTCCTGCAAACGCTCACTTGACATTATGTAGGTGAGGAAACCTTGGTCTAGATTTTTCCAAGTTGAATGTAATTACATGGTGACATTGTTGTTCCATCTGTCTTGCATTGCATGATGACTATGTTCCATCTGGCCTAGGATGCATGTTGGTCTTTGTGTGCCTCGTGCAATGCATTGTACATAAGTTTCGAATGTAATGTTTGTCTGGCAGTGTGTTATTTCAAAATATTGCATGTCATTTGGAATAGCGACTAAGAAAAAATAGATTCTTGCCGTGTGTTCATTGGAAATGTTAGGTGTCGTTCAGGATAGTCTTTGTGAAATCCGTGCTAAGGAATATAGTGGGATGGTCTAGCCAGTTGTTCCTCAAACTTGTAAAAGGTACTGTCCCGCGTAATATCCCTGATTCCCCGTAGTTAGTGTTATTTGTTTGCTTTGTTAATCACAACCACTAGGTGTTATGAATATGAGAACTTCTTAAAATCAATTATTAAATTATATATATTAAAGGCGGTACTCCTCGTCCATTTCAGCTTGTGTATCCATTGTTAAGTAAGCTTTCTGCTTAGTTCTGGATTTCCGATATTATATTTAGTTTTTTGGATATCCAAATTCATGGACCATTATTTCTTTGGTCGATATGCTTTCAATTCATTCTATGAAGTCTGAATATTATTGGTTGGAATTTGGGGAATTGTAGTAGAGTAGTTATCTATGACATTTGAATTTCTGGATTGTGAATTTTACAAATAATTTGATATAGACATCTATCTAATAAATTTATAGCAAATTCCGTTTTTGTTCATGAATTGCAGGATTGGCTTTTGTGTTTTGGCGTACCTTTTATATTTTTGACACTGATTTTAACACATTTTAACAGGTTGAAACTGTTTTCATGAAATTAGAGAATATTTGATGGTGTTCATCAACCTTGCAAATTCTTTACACCATGTTTGTATTGCGTCTTGATTGTATTCACAACCATTTAGTATGTTTTGTCAAAGCTGCGACATCTTGTCAGAAGAATTGAAGGATATCCCTTCCAATATAATCTGTATAAATTGCAAGTATTATCTATTTCTAGAAGTTTAGGTTGAATTTGAACAAGTAAATTTTAACAACAAAAAAAGGCAAAATGTTGGCTAACACCACCCTCCAATCCATTTCATAAACGTTAAAACATAGGCGATATCAATGAATCGAGCTTCTAGTCGGTTGTATCTATTTCAACAATAAAACACAATAAATCCTTACAATACAAACACATGACAATAAACACTTTATCAAGCTGAGCAAGTGGTATTCAAGCCGAGCAACGTGTAGAAGAAGCCAAATAGGTTATTGGTTATTTGTGATATCAAACTCCAGAAGGTTATCTCGCATGAGTCGCATCTTATGAGTGCTAATGAATACAACAAGCTACATGCTTTTCCAACCTGGAGATGTTTGAATGTATAATTTTAATCAAATTAATTGTTTAAAGTTTAATTTTCTTATTGCATTTGCATTTGTATAATTTTAATTAAATTAATTGTTCAGAGTCCAAATTTCTTATTGCATTTGCATTTTAAAAATTAATCGTTTTAAATTTTAATACACCCAAAGTTTTAATTACATTAAAATTAGTTTATTTATGTTAGTAAAGAGATTAATTAAAATTAGTTTATTTGTGTTAGTAAAGAGATTAAAGTATAATTGATAGTAGTATTTGGTTTTTATATGCTATTTTAAAAAGTTACGCATCTTTTGCTATCCACTTGCTCTGAACTCTAATTTCTTCATTTGTGTTCTTCCCTACTTCATTTGTGTTCTTCTCCATGTTGATACTTCGCTTCCGCTCATTTATTTAAACTTTAGCAGTTGAACAACTTTACTTCAACAAATATCTTTCTTAAACTTGGGAGTTTCATTGAAATAAATATCTTTCATAAACTTGGGAGTTTCATTGAAATGTTTGGCAGTTGAATAACTTTACTTCAACTGATGGATTGGCAGTTTCTTTTCACAACTGGACAACAACTAATTTATTTAAACTTTTTGGGATAGAAGCTTTTCTGTAAAGGCTAATTTCCATGGATTGCAGCTTAAGGCATGGGATTAAAGTAAAGAGAGATCTAATTTATTTAAACTTTTTTGGGATAGAAGCTTTTCTGTAAAGGCACGGGATTAAAGTAAAGAGAGATTTAAATCTATAGAGATAAGAGTATGTATATCGATGTATTTATAGAGATGCGAGTATCATACTCTACATTCACAGTAAACTATACATTAAATACGAATTTACATCAATCTCATCGCATCGAAGCGGATCGAATGAAGGCGAGACCATACATCTACAATAAACGAATTTACAAACTTCAAAGAATGCCTGAAAATACTTGATGCCCAAGGGAATACAGCTCTAAATCTGATTCTGCGTCTGTTGCGCTTATAGGGAAACACTTATTGTGATTACTTATAGGAATGAAAAGCAACATTAATTGATGGTGAGGATAACGAACATTAAACCCCCACCAACCATATCATTAATAGCCCTGTCGCACCTGCTGATCATAGCGTCTATAATCACATATACCGAGATGTACTATATCAATGATAATATATTAAACATTTAATGTTCGTATATAAAAGACCTTTAGAATATGATATACAAGTATTTTTAGAAATGTCACGGCAAGCAGCATTGGAATGGGCTCTCTATTCAGGTTTGGCAATATACAGTAAAATGTTTGTAGAAGCCTGCTTGATGAGACTTTCCTAACCACCTTTGACTGCCCAAAGTCCCAAAGTCCGGCTATTAAGGAGCCTTTTTCCCTTCATAGTGTGCTATTATTTTGTATATTTTTATACAACTTTATTGTCTATTTTTTCTCTACAAATTGTCTATGAAAAAGTACAAATTGTCTATGAAAAAGCAATGACACTCACAAACAAACTTATTTTGTATAACCCTATACAGCTTTACTATCTACAAATTACTCACAAACAAACTTTGACACTCACAAACAAACTTCTTTTGTATAACTTTATACAACTCTATTATCTAGTGCTAAAACAACTAGCTAAGCTACTGGTATTGGTCAACCCAGCCAATAAGGTCCTGAAAATAAGGTCCATAGATAGGAAGCTACTTGGCTATACTTGAGATGCATTGTCATGTTGGCAGGTGTCTTAACTGTTTCATGCACCACACGGTTCGAGGGTAATGGATACATTGCACTACAAGTCATCGGGTCCACTAATTGTATGCATGTTGGCAGGTGTCTTAGTTGTTTCATGCACCACAGGGTTCGAGGAGGTGTGTTAGTTGTTTCATGCACTACAGGGTCCGAGGATAATGGATACAAGGCACTACAAGTCATTGGCTCCACTACAAGTCATAGTGCCCAGACGTTAGCATAGTATGATCAAATATTTAATTAACTCGACATGTTTCCACTTTCCAAGACAATGAATAATGTAACTTTCATTCTCATATACGTGGCAAAGTTGGTGTACCTTTCACTCGGCTACTTTCCACGAAATGAATGAAATATCCTAATCCATTCGCGGAAGCTATAACACTACATTCAGTTTAACAAGTGGTGAGGACTGTGCAATGTGTATGGCACTGAACAAGAAGTTGTAAAATGTATGTTCTTAGCTTCTTAGTAGCTAAATTCATGGGCATTGAAGCAGGCATACTGGCAAAGTTGGTGGACCTTTCACTCGGCCGCTTTCCACAAAATGAACGAGATATCCTAATCCCTTCGCGAAAGTTGTAACACTACGTTTAGTTTAACAAGTGGTGAGGACTGTGCAATGTGTATGGCACTGAGCAAGAAGCTGTAAACTATATGTTATCAGCTTCTTGGTAGCTAAATTCATGGGCATTGAAGCAGGCATACTCCAATTTAATTACTTAAAATTTTCATTTAGGCAGGGACTAAGTTGCCCTGCAACCCTTGTTACATTTTTATCCTACTTTCTGAGACAGAATCAATCATGCAAAATGAATGATTGTCCGTCATGTGTTTGGTGAATGAAAGATTTCATCCCAAACAAATGATTGGATTACACAGATAGTCAAGTCATATTTTTAGTGTGTTTGAACATATACAATTTTCAAGAGCATCATACATGCAATACTCCCATGATTTATATAAATCATGGAGGTGTTCCTCTAAATTCAAAACTCTTTTTAGAGTCCATTTGTCTTATGATGAGTTTCAAGAAGGTAGTCTGCGAAAACCTTTTTTAGAGTCGATTTTTTTTATGATGATTTTAAAGAAGGTAGTGTTCAATCTTTTTTCAGAGTCGATTTATTTTATGATGATTTTAAAGAAGGTAGTGTTCAATCGACTAAATTGGTAGAATTGAAAAGAAACTAATTAGAATGATAAACACCTCAGCTGAGGTATACAAAATAACACATATCTTCAATTTTTTATTTCTATAATTTTATTTCTTAATGAATTTCTTTATTGATATGGATCCAGCTTATTAGTTTAGGCAGTAAGCTGGTTTATATTTTTGAAACTAAAGTTTAGGATAATGGTAATACTTTTTTATATTAAACCAAACTTTTAAAAAATAACATATCTAGAATTTCATTTGTTGTTGTGTATTGATGATGATGTAAGTATTGGTTTTTGTAATGGTTTCTGTAACCCAAGGTTCCACAGAGTGCTATCGTCTAGTCATGTTAAAAAGGTGATGTCATGCGATTATTAACATAAATTTGGATTTATAATATTAAATTATATATTTTTATTGTGTTTGTTTCTGGCACTCTAAATATTAACATGACCCTCTGCAACAATATTGATTACAAAAGTGTTTGAAACTACGAACGCACCAAGTTAGTTTCCAAGGTGAGGATGAATAAATGCAAAATAAAACATAATCTGTAAATGGACAAGTGGATCGAGGATTATGCATAGATGGTAGCGGACCTGGAAACAATGATGTTCACGTGGACATTTTAGGTTATCGAATGGCAAGATGTTTGTGCTATAATGACTGCAAGGGGGAGGTGAAGCGTAGTATTAACTGCAAGGGAGGTGATCATTTATGCATTTGATCATTTTGCTCATACTATGTCTGATCCATTCACTCCTACCATGTATCTTAGTTTTTTTAATTTTCTTAATGTGATTAATATTTATCTATAAAGATGGAACGCCTTATTGCAGAGAGAATCAGCTTTAATGCAAACGGTTTCATTATTTTATATTTTTATGCATTTTTTATTGTAAAATCATATGAATACTTAGGAATGGTTTTCTTCAATATTTCAATTGTGTTTCAATTATCATGCATTGTTAACATCCAAAAAGTGCTCACTAGCTCATTCCCTTATTCACATAACCCATTTGTCCACCTTTCCACCATTTGAGCCCCTAAAGCCATCAAAAGGTCACCAAAAAGACCATAATACCCCTTTTTCCCCTCAAAATATGTATTTTTTCCTTAAAAACCCTCAAAAAGGGTCCAAAATTCCCAAAAAATATTAAAAGGGAATAAAAATATTCAAAATATTCAAAAAAGGAAAAAGAGGGAAAAAGAGACCTAAACCATGTTGGTTAATACCATTGGTTTCCTCAAAACCATAATGGTATTCCCCATCACCAAAAACTATAAAAAGGTGATAGGGGCTCTTCACTTTCCATCCACATTTCATCCTATCCTTATGCTGCCAAATTCCCTTTGAGAGCCATTGCCTCCCATTTCAAGTTTGAAGAATCACATTGAAGCTTTGGAGAAAAAGAGACCATTGGATATTGGAGCTTCTCAACCTTGGAGTTGCTCAACACCCATCATCCTCACCATTTGAGGTAATACAAAAACAAATTCTTTTGAATCTCTTGTCTTATTTGCTTATTGTTATCAATCTAGTTCTTTATTTCTCTTACACATGTTAATGTTAGATTAGATTAAGTTTATTGTTATTTGCTTTTCATTCGAGACTGCTATTACAAGTTAATAGGTGCATCCTTGCACATGCTTGGTTGAAAAACCAAGCAACAGTTTTTGGCGACTCCGTTGAGGATCGAATTTTTGAATCTTACATTTTAGCTTTAGATCTTCGTTTTTTACTAGTTTTTACCATTCCAATTTGCAGATCTGCCATACTAGACAGCATATTCATTGTTGCCCTAGCTTTTGGCCTTTTCTGTATCCTTTAACATCCCGAAATTTCACTTTTCAGTTTCATTTCCGGCAACAATTTTTCTGTTTTCGCATCGCGCTTTTTCGCCCAACAGTTGCGCAGCTCATCGCGACCTTGCGGCCTTTTTCCGTGCTGCGCATCGCGGCCTCTCGGCCTTTTTCCACGCTGCGCGTCGCGGCTTTTTCCCGCGCTGCACATCGCAGCTTTTTTTCGCGTTGAACATCGCGGCTTCGCGGCTTTTTTCCACGCTACACATCGCAGCTATGTGCCTTAAACCCGCGATGCACATTGCGACTTTTACCCATAAACCCGCGATGTCGCTGTTTTTCGCCCTGCCCAATTTTTTTTAAAAAAATTCTACTGCGTTTTTGCCCATTTAGCCTATTTTCATCCAGCATTATTTTTTCCTGCAATTTTTTCCAGCATTCTGTCTTAATTATTGCAGCAATAGTAAATCATTTTCTATTACATATGCTCAATTAAAATCTTTTTAAAAAATTTCAACAAGCGAAAGAAAGGTTTTTTAGCACTTTGTTTAGATCATAGATTTCACTTCTTTGCAAATTTCGAACCATCTTTCCGATTTGCTCAATAGTTTTGCCCAAGCAAGCACTTAGAAATCCATTTATTGCTTGCAAATTTTACGATATTTGATTTTTTTTTTTTAATTATTTCAAAAGTCCATAGTTTTTGAATTTTTTTTTTTTAAAGCATTTACATTTGAGAAAAAGCCTTTTATTTTTTACAAATTGAAATCGTCTTGTTTTTAATTTGTAATCAATCGCCCAAGCAAGGAAAATTCTTTTTCAGTTAAATAATCACACTTGCACCCAATCTGCCACTTTTTTTTAATTAACTGAGCCTTAAAATCTACCTAAACTCAACAAACACTTTAACCCCACTTGGGGAACACTTAAAGAATCTTGTAGCTAGGTAGGATTGGGGGGATAGGTGTTCCAATAACACCCCTCAATTATTCACATCTGAGACATAGTGGTTGAAATTTAAGGTACCAAAAATCCCTTATTATTTGTTGACACGGTTATACACCAATTTATCGGGAAGGCCTTTCCCTTAGGAGGGTTGAAGTAGCCAGACTGGTTCCGGAAGTCTGAGTGGAATACCGCTATCCATTCAGTAATCGAAGGATACCTTTCGTAGTTCTCATTGTACCACCCTTATGGGAGTACAGCGCTGATAGAACCAAACTATAGATTCACCCAACTGAACGTGCCATGAACGGGGTACCTTAGTGGCCAATTTTTAGGATTGTCTACCCGGTGTCCCTCCCGGTAAGGGGATATCTAGCCTTTGATTCTACATTTTATATTTTCTGACTTGGATTTCATCACCTTGTAGAGGATATACCTTGTTGATTCATAATACCACTATTAGTTAGGCATTTGCATGCTCTGCTACCCCCCTTCATTTGTATTATGGATTGTGCACATCTGTTAAAGGTGAATAAACCTTCTTTAAACTCATCCATTTGTGAGACACTGCCATTCCCTGTGTGTTGCTCATTCAATATATACTATGGTGTGTATTCCCTTTCCCTTTACCAAAGTGTCACAAAGTTAAGTCAGTCAAGTCATCCCTTAGCTTAGCCAGTTTCTTTTAGCCTTCACCCTTCACTAGCAAATTGATCACAACTATGAAGTGAGTATGATCTTGAAAGTCTATTCTGAGTAATAATAATAATTAATGACATTATATATTTGGATTTAGATCGCCAGTAATGATTACTTTGTGTTATAATTGTTATTTGAATAAGTTGTAGAGCATGCATTAACCTTTGACACTTTGCAACAACTTCTGATAATGGTCGGAGTTATATTTGGTCATGTTGACTTGGTCAAACTTAGTTTGACCAAGGTCAACCATAGGACATGAGATGGTTGAACCATGTGATGATATGGATAGATGATATATGGTATATGTACATGTACATGATGATTCTATGCAGTAGATATAGGTTTATGATGATGATTCATGGTTTACAGTAGTATTTGATCATTTACAGATTATTATTATTTGACCTGTTCCAGTATATTGGATATATTTTATGATCATGCAGAGACTCATATGGTGTATGAGTACACATCTTGGATGGATTTGGACCTTCTGAGTCCAATGAGACAGTTTTTTTTCAGTTCCGGGCACTTACAGTGATGATTTAGCCTCAGCAGGCTATCCCAGTGCAGTGTTGGTCTGTCGGAGACACTGTCAGAGCAGATGTGATTTTTATCTGGTTGACCTAGGGTGCTGTGCTTGGAGGGGTTGGTCCAGCCATTTTTTTTTACCATATTACCCCCCTCCCGGACACACTGATGCCCTCACCTTGACAGCGCAGGCACTCCAGGAGGCAGTTTGGGGCAGTTTCACGCTTTCTGAGGCATTTCAGGATTGGTAAAAATGGCTATTGAGGAATTCGATTTGGGCTACTGAGGCAATGTCTTGGCATGGGATGATCAGTGATGATGGATTGATGTCTTCCACACCTCCTCCAGCAGTTTCAGCTTCATCGGGACTCGCATCCATCACTTATGGCACTTTCTGATGATTTCTGAGGTCTTTTGAAGCCTACTATTTGTCCATAGAGGCACGATTTGGTATATTGATAACTATTTTATTATTATTGTGCTATGGGGATTGACCAAGGGTGGCTAAAATTATCCCTTGGACCCACCATAAGATTCTTATTATATTTTGTCATCATGATTTGGTGGGATTCCCCTCTTCTAGGGTGATTTTGTCCACTTATGTTATATTTTATGAGTGATCCATGTATTTTATTGTTGAGCTCATCTCAACCATTAATTAGACTTTTGTATCTTTCAATCTTAGCCACTCATTCAAAAAGTGGTTAGGATTTTGATGCCTCTCCTTCCTATTTAAAGGAGAGAGCTTCTCATTGTAAAGGGACTTGTGGCTCTGGATTATTGGAATAGAAAATTATTATTGCATCTATCTCTAGTGTTGTGGTGAATTTTTTTGTTGTTCGTTCGTTGGTTCTTCCTTTGCACTGAGTTATTGGAGATCTTGTTTTACCATATATTTTGTACCACATTTTTGCATCTACAGGTGGAGGCCAATTTGCTTTGAGGAGGAAGTATTGGTAGGGGAAGACTCTCCCTACTTCTTCTTTGGATCTCTTCATTGGTAACAAGGAGTATTACTGTCCCAGGACCTTCTATTCTATGTTATCATTTCATTTTACTTGTATTTCCTCCATACTTGACCTCCTTGATTGAAATCGATTTTCCTTGGATTGACAGGTAGAGGAGGGCGCACTTGTGGGCTAGGGCATCAATTTGGCAAGCAAAATCAACAATCTCTCATTTGATCTCTACTGGAATCTTCCTCAACATCAAAGCATCTCTCTTCATCACTCAGGTATGATCTCAAGGTAACTTATATCTCCATGATCTATCAACTTGTCTAAAATATTTAAAACCCTAATCAATCAAAACCCCATTTTTACATTTTTTCAGATCTACTAAGATCTAGTGGCTTCTTGGGAAAGAAATTTAAAACCCACCTCTATAGTATCCATGGCATCTCGGATCTATTGTTTCGTGAGGATTGGCCTCCATTTGACCCTCTTCCCAAGGAATTTAGCCTTCTCCAAGCAAGGGCGCACTTCCTAATTTGGGTGGGCTGACCTAGATCTAGTACGTGGGTAGTTCAGATTCCACTTGATTCGTGATCTACACATCCAATAACCTACCCCCAGATTGTCACTTTTTTTATTTCTCCCTTGTGGGCCCTATTCCACATTTTAAGGGATTTAATCCCATTTTTGGACCACTTGGTATCTTTAAACTCGGATCTAGCAAGATCTAGCCATCGGATTGCCTTGAAATTGTAGATCCACACTCTCACTTGATCAACCTACTTGGATCTAAAATTTGGATGTCATTGGACTTGTCTTGATTCATTTATCCCACTTTTTAGCCTCCTTGGGTAAAGTCACACCACCTTGGAGAAGTGAGTTGGCCCACTTCTAGGACATGGGTACTTGAGATTTCAGTGGATTTGGAATGGACATAATTCAAAACCTAGGTCTAGTAGGTCACTTTGTCAAATCTTGCCTTGGGGATAGCATTCCTTGTTTTAATGGATTTTGGTCCACATAGGTCAAACCTTGAATCTCTAGATCTATACCTATTCATCTATCAAGACTTTAATTTCCCACTTGTCTCATACAAATAGGAGTTATCAATCACAAGTTAATTACACTTTGACTCCATTATCCCAATTCCCAAGGCACTGGTCTCTCTCCAAGTCAATTGAACTTTCCTAGATTGTTTGATTAACTTGTGGTTTGACCCTTGTATGGTGAACTAAACCCTTTGATGTCATCATGTATCATGATCAAGCTTGTCACTTGTACTAGTTAGCCCCAATTCAACCCCTAAACTACCCTGCATTGGACACGGTTCCCAAGGCAGTGGATTTTGTCACATTGAACTAGTACTTCAATCCTGGATCCTATTTCACAAATCATAAGTCACTTTCACATCAATAATGAACCAAAGCTATACTCATTGAACCCCTCACTTGTCTTGTGACTTCATCCTAAGGTCTAGGATAAACCATACACCTTACTTCACTTAGAATTAACTTGATTTGGTGTCCTGTTTTTGATCTCTCCTGTCGGGAATAGATCGGGTCTCCCCCTTTGTTGTCTAGGCTAGATAACATAAAGTGAAGGTTTCCTCAACTGGCGTGACAACCATATATTGGAGGTCGAGGTGATTTTGGTTGCACCTTTTGAGTTGCCCTTCCCTATTGCCATCCATGAGTGGATACATCCATAGGGGTAACTACAGTTTAGGTGATAACAGAACCTAGAGATGACAATGATGATGAAGATGGTGATGATGATGAAAATGGTGATGAAGATGATGATGATGATGATGGAGAAGATGATGATGATGGAGATGTTGATGATGATGGAGAAGATGATGATGTTGATGTTGATGATGAAAATGATGATGATGGAGATGTTGATGATGGCACGTATTTGTAGCAATGTGTAGATAAAAGTTGTTCAACATGAAATACTCATGCAAGCCAACATGCACAGAGCATTGATCATGTGAAGATTTCAATTATTGGCAATGGCATTTCGCATTGGAATTTCATTTCATCTCCTCCCTTCAAACTAAATATTCTTTACGTTTTGAATTTTTACACTGCCCTTGACATGAAGTTTTAGTGACAAAATAACCCTTCAGCAATGAAGTTAGACTTAAAAAAATATCATTTAATATTTTTTTTTTATAAAAGAATAATTCGTGGAAGTTAATGTTTGGCCACATGTAATGCAACAAAACAAAACTTTCAATTTGAACACATTGCATTAATGGTGTAATTTAAATTGTGACATTCTATTCCAAATGACTTGGCTTTAAAGACCAGATAAATATAATATGTCCTTTATAGAGGCTTTTCATTAAAAAACACATTGTTATTGAGACTGTACTATGATGTTCTCCCCTTCCTTAGTCAAAAGAAGATTAATAAGGTTGTTTTTCCAAGGTATAGGATGTTTTGGATTTCTCAACTATTATTGCATGTGAACTTGCATGTATACCAAGCTACAACAAATATTTCACGGAAGTGGATTTGTCTATGTGAATAGATAAGTGAAAAGCTTTTAGCAACAAGACGTATAAATTTTAACTTGGAAGTATTGGAAATGTACAAAGTGGGATTGAGAGGCTTGATGGTGATTGTAGTAGTGGGCATGGTATTGGTGAGAATGATGTCATGATAGTGGAATTAAACATTAAGATGGTGACCCTAGAGCTTGGATCCTAGCCTAGAAACACGAGAGCCTAGCCTAAAAACCCTAGTTGGTAGCGTAAACCCTAGTTTGTATTCTAATCACAATGAAACCCTATTATGTAGCCTAAGATATATCCCTAAATTATAATACATATAAAAATTAAATCATTTTCATTGTACATGTATATCCATGTGCATACATTTGAATCCAAATCACTATACACATATATGCATAGTATCTCATCTATATAGCAAGGGTCCATCATCAACTAGAAAACCGTTGTACCTAGCACCGGATACCTAATTTAGAAACCTAATGGTTTGAAATTGATTGTACCATGAATATTTTTATATGGTGGATATTCACACCTATGACAACCTTCTCAATGGATGGAAAACCTAATATTATCATAACATTAGTAAAGCTTAGTCCAACATGTAGTAATGCTTACATGTTCTAGTGTTGATGGCACACTAAGGGATGTATGCAACTTGATGAGGGTGTATGTGTGACTCCATTGATGTAATGCAAGTCCTAAATGTCTTTAACAAGTGTCTGAGTGTCCAATAGATGAATTAGGATGTCCTAATACCCCTCAATCCCTTCCAGACAGAATTCGAAAGCATTTGGGGTATTGGGGTAACAAGTTGGTATGTTGAGGTGGATATAGCCTCAAAAATACACCTCATAGTAGTCATTTATTGTAATGTCAACTATATGTGTTTAAGTCAATGTGTCTACATAATATTATATCGCTATCACATAATGATAAATTAAGGAAGTCCTATTTGTAAATGGTAGTGGATGTGATGGTCATCAAATCAAAGGTGGCTATATCCGTGAGTGAGAATTAATGAGCTAGCTATACATTTCGCTCAAGGTTGTCCTATTTGTATGGTGACAATTGATTAATAAATGATTCCATAACTTGGTTATTAATTTGTTGCATGATCTTAAGTAGACAAAATGGTCAATATAAATACTAGTGACAACATTTCATTATGTAGAGTATGGACATTTGGGATCTTATATGTAGAGCTATTAAAAATCATGTTGGATCTCATTTTAACCTTTTGACAACAATGGACATTTTCTATTTTTAAGTATTATGTTCCTAGTACTCAAGCTCCCAATATATATCTTATGTGCCATGAGGTGTGATTTGTCCATCCATTTATTTTGTTTGTTTTTAGATTAATTCTCACACATGATTTTGTTTCAATTAGCTTATGTTTATAATGTTTTCTTAACATAGATACCATTACAAGCTTTTACATGTGGAAAGATAAACCAAGCTGAACTATGATATCCAAATTCTCTTCTAAGATCTAGGTAAGCTTCAGGTTGATTCACATTATCAACTAATGCATGGACATCATTGGTACCAAAACTTAAGACCGCATGCCATGGACGGATAGAAGTAAAAAACAATTTTAGACAACATCACATCATGATACACACAACATGAGACAACAACATTAGACAACAAGATACTAATATAGACAACATTGATATAGATCACATAACTGAAAATCCATGTACATCAAGGCTACAAAACTCATCCAAACATATACAATTTCTGGTAAATAGTGGAACATGGTTCCCAATGTACATACAATGGCAACTCGTGCCCTATAGAAAATGCGACAACTCATGTCGTAGATCCAAAATACATGGTAACTCGTGCCGTAGATACAAAGTACATGGAAACTGGTGCACAAAAGTGTCACATCATGGCCAATGCACATAACATGGTGTGCCAAGCATTGTGACCACCCCCGTCACTCCCAGGCGCATATCCAAAGTCGATCTTCCTACTCTTCGAGCTACTAGTGCCTCGAGTCTTGCTCCGTCTAGGATTAGACCGTCTCTTTGGGATCTGGAACAAATGATATAAGATACCGTCATTTTCAAGCATTTGCAACATTTACCACATTTATAAAACAAATGTTGTATTCAAATCTTAAATAAATCACCTCTGATGTGAGCGGGAAATGTGAGGCATGTGTCCTGTATCTGCGGAGCCTCTCAGCAATTCCAGCCTACAACATTTACAACAATCATTTTATTGAAAAGTAATAATTGATTAAATTAATTTTTGTTAATGCATCAAAATATTTTCATAAATTAGCTTGATTCTCACCATGAACACCTTCGCCGATGGACATGGCTGGGATTCTGGGCTAGTAGGTGGAGCAGATGGCTGGACAACCAGCTTCGATGCAGTCATGGGGGGGGGGGGGTGGGCGCAGATGTAGTGGAAGCCACTGCAGGTGCAACCACTGGAGATACAGATGAGGATACTGGAAGAGTAGATTCCACAGTAGTGGCGGGAAGTGGGGATGATATGGTGGGAGAAGACATGGTGGTATGGGGTGGAGGACGACATCGTGGATGATGAACCCCTACCATTTGTACGATAGAGGGTATCGAACGAAAAGGACTAGGGGGGATGTTGAGGGATGCTGCATGGGAGGGCAGTCCTACATAGAGGGAGGAGGATGGATGAAAGGGAGGTTGTGGATGAAGAGGGGAAGTTGGAAGGAAGGGGGGGTGTGGACGAATGGGAGAGGATGGATAAACAGGGGGGCGTGGATAAATTGGGGAGGATGTATAGACGCGGGGCATGGACGAGGGGGGGAGGATGGATGGAGGGGGTGGACGGAGGGAGGGGTCTATATGGAAGCGAGGGGGGGGGGACTCATGGAAGAGGGTGGAAACATAGGACTAAAATGGGACCTGTAGCTGTTGGTGGTACCTACATATACATTTGTAATATCACAATTTAGTAAAAAAACAATAAATTAAACCATAGTAAGTCGTAACAATTCAAATT
The DNA here is from genome assembly GCA_027924585.1 of Larix kaempferi. NCBI lineage: Eukaryota > Viridiplantae > Streptophyta > Pinopsida > Pinales > Pinaceae > Larix > Larix kaempferi. The sequence goes on from BSBM01000434.1 coordinate 6,480,505, forward strand.
AAAAGCGTGCTTATAACTACACATTGTACCTGTGTATATGGTGATTTGCCAATCCCTGGCGGTGATGGTTGATCACCATAGTCAGGGAGCACCTGTGGACACCAAAATGCATGCATGTTATGAACATGTTAAACAAGTCATTATTTAAGAAATCAAGATATTCAAAAACATTGTATGAACTATCAACATGTATGCCATAAATATAAATACTTAAGTAATAACAATATTGTGTGAGGTACTGAAAATACCTCTGTGTGAGGTGCCGCAATTTCAGTTGTAGCTACCATTGTTGCATCCAGGTTGGGAGATCCTACATTCTCCCATGTTGGTGTCTCAACTCTAAATAACTGTACATTGAAATAATAGTTTAAGTCAAACAAAAATACTTTAAAAATACTTTACAAGTTATCAAGTGATGATTGAAAACACATTAAAAAAATTGCTGACCTGATCCATATGACAGCCCTCAATCGGGCCAGGGCAAGTGCGCCCGCAATGGGGACAAAGATATGGCATTGTCCCCGTCGAACTGGAATTCCCAGCATGGCTACCACTGGTCACAGGTCTATCCTAGCCCTGTCGTGAAGGCCCTACACCTGGATCTCTATCAAGGTCACCTGACCTCTCCATTGTAGTCGCTGCTACAAAGGAGGTGTGTCTGAGGAGTCCACGTGCAACTTTCCTCATTGCCTCCTCGATCTGATCAAGCTTGTGGGGTAACTGAGGTGGATGGGGAGAGCGGTTGGGGTCGCGCCTAGGAGCTGGTGGCCCTCTCAATGGGTTCCTCCTGGAAGCAAGTCGATCTTGGGCAGAGCCATGCCCAACACCCTGGAACTCGATTATGTCAAAATAGTTGACATGTAAACCGAGCATACACTCAGCCCATAGTTGCTGAAGGAAGTACTGTGGAACCTCCATATTATTGCAGGGAGGTTTATCGTACACCATGAACCACTTCTGCATCCAATTGTCCCTCCATGGTTTGTAATGACACCAATCCATGCAGACACGTGGATTTCTAGTGTTGGGTGGTTGTTGTGTTCTTGGATCGGTGAACACACTGTATAATTGGGCCTTTGTAATATTCAAATCTTTTATTGCTTCCTTGGAAATTCGCATGGAGTAATACTCCTGCATCCTAGCCCTATATTTAGTCATGTCGGTTAATTGGCGATGTGCATAGATGAGGGAGTCAATTGAGCTCTCAATTAACGTGGCAAGAGACACTCGAGATGGTTCATGCATGTTTCTTAGTTCTTGAGTGTGCACTCTCATTTCATTTACATAATGGTTAAGGTCATCTTGTTCAACATTTGGTTGGGGGTTTTGGTTTTCTTCGGCATTTGGATTTTGTTGACGATTTTCTTTGGCATTGGGTCCAAGGTTTGGGTTTTCTTGTGTTCCACCGGACTCCGGGTTAATATTTTGTTCACTCATTTTCTCAGTTTACAATCTGCAATTGAGAATTGGTCCATTGTTTTAAAAATTTGGGAATTATTAACAATTTAATAAACAAAAAAAATCAAAAAATTGACACAAAGAATGAATAAAATGACAAAAAAATTCGAACTTACCTATCCAATTGATGTGTTGATGAGTTGGTGGATAGATTTGGGGGGTTTTGGAGTGGAAATGGCCTCCTTTGGTCACTGTAATCACGCGCACGCGGGGATGGAAGTCACGCTTGGCTCAAATGGGTAGAATGGGGACATTCGGCTGTGTTTTTTTTTAACAGTAGCACAAGTGTGCCACCTTAGCGCGCACGCGCCTCGGTTCGGTACCTAACCTAGCAGCACGTGCATGCTGCCTTAGGTGTGTGCGCGTAGTTGTTTTAATCCCGCTAGCGCGTCCCCATTGCAACGGTTTTGGGGAGCAACTTTGTGCGCCCGCCCGAAAATAAAATGTGTATAATAGAAGTTAGAGTTTTGAAATTTAGAATTAATAAATTTAGAGAAGTATTTTTAGATTATCATAGGTGTTATGAATCAAAAGGTTAGGAGGGTCAATATTGTAATAAATATTTTGGAATTGCACTCTAGTGTTGGTGTAAGCAGGAAATTCTATGACAAAGTGATTTTTATTTCCAACCTTCCTAGTGCCACAAAGACAACAAATTCTTTCATCCCATGGCTTTTCTGGAATTGTCTAATGCCATGTTTACCTATGGATCTCATGAGAGTTTGTACTTACTTCAAGAATGTTTATTTTCTTCTTTATACTAGTCAAAACACAGAGATACTTTTGATCTTCTAAATTATGGTCGATAACCAACTTATAATATTTTAATTTTCTCTTATCCTCTAATTCTTTATTGCACCACAACTTCTCATTAAATTTGGATATAATATTTTTTTAATATTATCATTATTCTACAAAGTGAAATCTTCCTTGACTCCCGAATGATTTAGCCAAGACATATCATATTTACACAAACCTTGCTTAAGCCACAAATGGTTTTGACTAGAGTATGAAGCAATCTTGGGAAGCCTCTTGTCTCCCATTTTGTTTATCATGTTTTTGTGCATTAGCTACCTAGTCATAGTCATGCTCCCAATAGGGAAGAGACTCACTTTTATGAAAAGGATACGAAAAGCTTATAAGTTGGTGACACCCCATCAATAAGAAATGCATATTAGAGTCTAAAATGTTTTGTTAGAGCCAATTAATCTAGCTCATATGATCATAGCAAGTATACTTCCTTGCAAATAGAGAAAACAAAAATTACCATGCATTATATATTAATAAATAAACTAACAATTTCTCCATAAAGGTGCAAAATCACATCGATAAAATATTCAACCATTGTGATAGCAATTTAACCTCTCAAACTACAAATAATGCAACAATTATGAAGATGATCAAACATATGACACATATCAATTAAGGAAAATAATTTTAGGTAGATACTTGAATCGCGATAGCTATCCATACTCTTCCCTGCATTCTTGGATTTCAATAAGGAATTTAACATTTTTAAGATACTTATGGTTTTGAGAGCAAGCACGAGTTGAGGGAGTTAAATATTGACACTTATTTTTTCCAAATTCCAAATTCCATATTGAAGCACTTCAAAAAAAAATATTGAAATGCAACGTAAAGATCGAAACGAAACGTACTATAAAGGGATTGACAAAATAATGTTTTCATATCCTCTCCTTGAAACAATTGAAACCCGATAAAATAATTCTGGCGTTGTTGAATTCATTGACAGAATAAATTTTTCATATCTGCTCCTTGAAACACTTTGATAGTCGAGAACAAAATTATGGCATTGCTGGATATCTCGGAGAACTTAATAAATCTGCAGAATTTGGACTTGTCTGAAAGTAATGAGCTGCAGACGTCGCCAGATTTCTTGGAGAACTTAACATTCCTGGAAGCATTAAATTTGCGGCACACAAACTTAAAGATTGTCGGTTTCTACTGGAAACTTGAGCAATTTGGAAAATTTGAACTTAAAATGCCCTTTGTTGGAAATGCTGACACCATTGCTCGGTAATCAAGGGAGTTTAAAGGAATTGCCACTTCAATTCTGCAACAATCTGAAATGTTTGTTGAAACCAATTGGACAGTTAAAACAATTGACAACACTAATCATACATAATGTTGTTGGCATGGGCTTGGGAATAAAATATCCGAAACCTGGCTAGGATATAGAGATGGTGGAAAGACCAAAAATGGGCGATGAAGAAGAGGATGAGCCAAATGAGAAGTCCAATTTGACGTTATTACGCTCCGACTAAGATAATATACACGATAGCGTATGAGTGCTGGTATGGAGAAAATACATGCGAGCTTCTAATTGATGGTATAGACGAAAATGGAGAGCCTTTTCCATAAAGAAATGGATATCGACATATTTACGTAAATATATAGGGCTAGTATTTTTTACCATGAGGGGTATCACTATTTAAGTTACATGTTCCTTGCATGTCCTCTCTTCGTTGGCTCTCTAGTATAGCAGTTTCTAATGGAACCTTCACAACATGAGAAGGGGTGCCGAGAGCATCCTCACCTCCTACGAGAAATAACGAGGAAAATTCCCCTATTGCCAACGACCATGCTGGGATTCCCCTATTGCAACCGATGGTGTGTCATGATCCAAAAAAAAAATGATTTCAAAGGGTCATGCTGGGATTCCAGCTCAAATACTTCTTTGAAAGACAATCATGAAAGTGTTGACTTCTTGCTTTGATTCCTTTAGTGCAAGAAGCTATGATGTGGTTTCCATAACACAATGATCTCTTATTTTGTTATGTAATCATTAATAATTTTCCCATTTTTTCTATAGCTTATCTCTTATTTTGATCTATAATCATTATTTATTTTCCCATTTTTCCTACAACTTAGAATACCTGAAATTGGAATTTGGCCACACATTAGTGAATCTCCACCACATCCTTTTAGCATCTCTATAATCCACGATGAACTCTTTTGAGCTCACATAAGACACTATTCCTACTGAAACAATGGAAATACTCTATTGTGGCTATGAGACTATCCCATGAAGACTCACCCTAAGAACACAACAAATAGGCCAAAACATTATTCACAACAAAATTTGATATAGGTACCGTCGTTTCCCATGACAGTCATCTATAAGGTGGATCTCCTAAAATGTTTCCACTAGGTTACCTCTTTCAAGTGCGGGGAAGAGGTTGTCCATTGAATACTAAGATGTCACTTCCAAACCAAGGTGGCAGGAGATCCCCTGGGAGAACAGAAACAATATCATGTCGGGTTTGACCTTCTCTTGCACAATGACTCATTCGCAAGACTATGACTCAAATTGAGAAAAAAACATGGAGTATTATTTGGATGCCTAGCCCCAAAGTCCTACCTACCTACTAAACTATTTGTGACCCCTATGGGGGAATTTAGTGATTAGGGTATTGATGTGTGTTAAAACATTTATTCTTTAAAACTAAAAAATATTAATGATTTCATATATTGGAAATATACAAATTATTATTGGTTTTTTAGAACACTCTCTTTATGGATGAAACTCCTCACTTTAAGATAAATTTGGTAGTAGATGATGCACAAAAAACATTAACAAATGGCCATAATCAACTCAACACAATATAAATTAGTTCAAAGAATACATTCATACTTGCAAAAAAAACTAATAGAGATTAGGGTACATGATGATTAAATGTCAAAAAATAATCCTTTATTTAATCTGGAAGCATAAATTTTATTTGTTGAAAGGATAACCTCAAACCACAAGAAAATTTACCTCTAACCAAATTTCTCCTTCTCCCAATTTTCTTCAAAAAAAATGTATTCTTTTCTTTTGTTCGATTACTTTTTAGTGTTGCAAAAAAATTAAAATTACCGAAAAAATAGTCATAACATTATTTTGCAGAGAAAATCAAGGAACATAGCTTAAGTGATGCGAGGTAACGTGGTTTAAGATATGTTTCTCAAAACATAAATGGATTTGTTCTTCAATTTTCTACCTAGTCGACTTCAGTTCGACATTGGAAAATATTTTTTTCATTAAACATCGATGCAAACAGTGAATTAGGACTCCAAATGTTGTAGTGAGTCTATCCACCCCTCAAGATTCAAACTTCCCAAATATATAGGAGTATCAAGTTTAGGTATAGCACTTAAACCATTGATTGCTCTGATCATTCTCTCTTCCACTGTCATGTGTTTTTCTAGTCCTTGTATTGTAGTCTCATATTCCACTTCAGCATCACTGATGTCTTTCACTACATATGCAATACCTCTCTATCACGATGCTTCTATGCTACACACTATGGTCTTTTTAATTCTCACCATCCTTACGAGATCATTCAAATACTCTACACCCTCCAATCTTATGGGCCTTCCAGAAACTCTTCCTCTATGTGTCATCAATTTGATTTTTCTAAGATATCTTCTTGTGAGCTCCCCACCTCATCAACTCCACAGATTACCCAATCTTAGACCAAGGTCTCCTGCCCCCCCCCCCCCCCCTCATTTTTATTCTCACCATCCTTATGAGATCATTCAAATACTCTACACCATCCAATCTTATATGCCTTACAGAACCTCTTCCTCTATGTGTCATCAATTTGATTGTGCTAGGATCTCTTCTTGTGAGCTCCTGACCTCACCAACTCCACAGATTACCCAATCTTAGACCAAGGTCTCCTTGGTCCCCCCCCCCCCCCCCGACAATCTCAACTCTCTTTGATCCCCCTTGATACAAAAGCAATTTAACCCATTCCCATACTGACACATAGTAGAAATTCTCTGATTGCAACTAAAAAATAAAATATTAAAATAGAATGATAGCCGCAATTTGAAATTTAATTGAACAACAAAAAATAAAGGTCACATATATGAATGTTCAATACACAAGGTAATTTACAAACTTATATTACACATAGTATAGAATTGGTTAAACCACATAGTCTAGAATTGTTAAAACCACATAGTCTAGAATTGTTAAAACCACAACAAAAATAAAGAGGTACAATCACAATCTCTTCTTTTATGCATTGAGAGGCACTCTTTACAGCTCAATATAAGGTAGTGTAATTATGTGCTCAACACGGATATTGTGCATGGTACCTAACTTAAAGTTCAAAAACATAGAGACACATATTCCAAATTAAAACCATATAAATTATTCAAAATTATATACTTCTTGTTGTGCAATCTGGGACTTGACTCATCATTAAACTAATGATTTCCATACTAGCAATTTACATATTAAACCAAAATTTGAAGAAAAGTTTTCACGTCAAGAGATTTGATACATATTCTCCCTTATTAGATCTTTATTTAAGATGGATCTATGTTGGTAATATCAAGGATGAGATTTGGGGTATATTACATTAATATTTAGAGACTACTACCATCTTTGGATTTTGATCTATCAACATTACTATAGCCACTTTTTTCCACCAACTACCACTAGAAGGCTTAACTATGGACTACTATGGAACAGTAATGAACACTGTAACTTCTATTTTCCACCATGCAAACTTTTAATTCATATTTACTTAGAGGCCAAAAGTCCCTTTCATAATGTGGGAAAATATTTTTACACACAAAACTTGGAAGTTGAATAGGTTAAACCATCCTAGCTTCCATAAATTTATTTTTAAGGTGATTAAATTTTTTATAGTGAGATTATTTCATATTCCTTGTAATTATTGCATCAAGAATAGTGAGGTGCTCTACATCCCAGTATGGGGGAGATGTTGTTAGTACTCTACTAGAATCTTTAATTGAAAGCCCGTTGGTCAAAGCACATTAATAGTGAAGAGTTAGAGAAAATGGAATTAGCGGAAACCAAGACAAGAAAATATTAGTTGGTGAAAGAAAGTTTAAGAGGAAGCTTGCTTTTGTCCAAGCCATGGTTGCTCAAGATAACAAGGCATTAGCTAGAGGAGAGGTATTCTTGTTTCCTTCCAAATCAACGTTCAACATCAGATAAAGTGGCAGTAACTAATGAGGAGGTCAAAACTATTTTGATAATAAAAACAACTGATGGAGTAGACAGAAAATACACAATCCATATTAGGTAAAGATAAAGAAGACAATACTAGCAATTACACCGTGGGGTGCAATAAAAGAACGCCGTATTGCAAGAGCTTAACTTGTGGCTGGTTCTCCATGCATAGTTGTAGTTTGGTTAACACCGTATTGCAAGAGCGTCAGAATATTTTCTCATGGTCTCGATATCATTATTATTATTATTTGATATTTGGAGTTGCGAATTCATATTAAATGGTAAACCATATTATGCATGTAATTCCCTAACCATCTTGTGCATGCATATAAATTCTCAACAATTTTGGGCATAACTATATATGCAACACAACAGTCACATTTTGTGCAAATAGCTTTAATACAATCTTGTGCATTCTCAAATAAAAACTAAACTATATCATAGCTTGTTATCCCTCTGGTCAATGAAATAGAAAACAAGCCAATCAACCTAGTCAACAAGCTTCCAATTGTCAAGAAAAGCGATGCATAGGCAGGAGATTTCTTCCCATGCCTTCCCTACTTAGCTGTGTTTCTTCCTTGTAGGTTCATATGATTGTGCTCTCGTACCCTCTTCAAGTTAAATTTAAGGGCAATTTGTCCTTGATTTAAGTCCGAGTTCTCGATTTTGCAATGGATCATTTGGGTTCTTTGTTTTTAATGGCGGATTCCCTACATACACCCATCAATGCCTAGGAACTTACAATTATCTCTAAAATTGGTTGGGTGGTGTTTCATTTTTTGAGCCATGGGGTTCGATCCCTCTGTGGGTCAAACATTCCATGGAACTCTGAGGGGAATGCAATAATGCTAATGACTAGTTGACATTTTCATATTTTATATTCTAGCTAATATTCCAATAAACAAAAAGAAAACAACAATAATTTTATCAATAAAATCACAACATATTCTATATAAAATAATAACTAAAAAATATGGGGGATTCCAGCAGCCTCTAGTGTTTGGAAGATTACCCTGCAAAGTCATACATCGGATCACATATGCCCATGATTTTTTATAAGAATTAGAGACATCTCACAAAGAGAATAGGTTTAGTGTTTGAGGAAGGATGAAATTACAGGGATCCAATACATCTCATTATGAAAGACCTACGTTTTGTTATTTGTATGAGAAGAACCAAACTTGAAACCTCCATATTTTTAGTTTGTTCTTTGTCGACTAATCAGGCTCTCACACAGTGGTTACACATCACACAACAAATGGCATAGTGGAAAGGTGTGACAATTTTCAGTAGGTCAAATTCAACATCGATGACGAGCAGGGGCACATGGAAAAGTTAGCCAACATTATGAGCGTTGTGTAAAGAGAACTAAATTGATAATGAGCGAAAAGTCAGTACTTTGAAAGTTGCATATAAAATTATGGAAAAAAACATAAATGAATAAATGTTAAAAAAAATACAAGAAGAATTACGATTTTGAAGTACAATTTCTAGAAAGAATTACAAGCAAAAATAGAGAAAATTGTACGATTGTACTCCTTGTCTAACCATATTATGATATCTAACTAAGTGTAAGATGCTCCTTGTCTAACCATATTATGATATCTAACCAAGTGTAAGATGCCAAGAAATGGGAGCTCTCATAAGACAAAGATACAAGAGCTAAATGATCAACCATATTATGATATGTGACCAAGTTATCAATAAGATGCCAAGAAATGGGAGCTCTTGTAAGACAAAGATAGAAGAGCTGAATGATCAACCATATTATGATATGTGACCAAGTTATCAAATTTTTTTTTCCAGGTATCCACAATAACTGCGTAGACTCTAGTTTTTGAGAATTCAATTGAGAAATCATTGTATTTGTTAAGGAAGGAAAATGCAAATTATAAATCATCAATTTTCCACACATTTCATCTTTGTACTAGAGTCCATATTATGATATGTGACCAAGTTGTCAATTTTTTGGTTGGGGTACCCACAATAAATGCTAATTATAGATTCTTGTTTTTTAGAATTCAGAATTCAATTGAGTCCATATTATGATATGTGACCAAGTTATCAATTTTTTGCTTCCGGTACCCACAATAAATGCTAATTATAGACTCTAGGTTTTTAGAATTCAATTGAGAAATCATCGTATTGTTAAAGAAGGCACATGCCAATTATAAATTGGTAATTGATTTTTTTTTTTCAAATGCCCAATCTTGCTTTATATGTCCACTCTCCTATTGATTGTGCATTTACCCTTATCAAACATCTTGTAAAACATTTAAAAATTATAAAGATTAAAATGAAATACAGAGAAATTCTGCAATGCAATCAGAAATTGGAATTCTAGACTAATTGCTATCTTTTGAAACTTCTCAAATTGTTGAATTGTCATTTGCGCAATGGTAAAGGTAATCTCAACACTTGTTCATTAGCCTCTGAACACTAGAAGCCATTTTAAGAAAATGATTAACTTTGGGGATATTTATACGGAAAATAACCATCCACCTCGAGAACAGTTATGTCCATTTCGCAACTAAAAACATAACTGTAGATATTTTATGCCATTATGATCTTAAGTAATCACATACACTTTTTTACACACCTGGTAACTATTACAAAATTGAATTTTTTTTACAATGAAAAATAGTTTATGGAACAGACTCCATTTTCGTGATCACACGCTGCAGAGGGAAATTAAATCCATGAAATGCATGGCCTGGCATCCAAGTTTAAATCTACCATGTCCAAGTAGCATGCAAACTTTCAACTGCAATCAACAGGTGTGTCGAAGCAATTTGCTCGGCAAGTGTGAATGATGTCCCAAGCTTGTGCCTCCAATAAACAAGTGTGAATGATGTGCAAGAAATTACAAGGTATTCACATATCTAATTTCTACAGACTCTCTCAATCCCATTTTTGAAATCCAGGTATTGCATTCATAATATTGGATTTCATGCAAGAACATGTTCTATTCCCTAGAAATCTATGTTTCTTTCTCTCTCAGAGGAATTCTGATTGTATTGAATAGAAGTGGTATGAACAGAAACAATAATATACAAATACCTGTCGAATTAAGTTTGTATCAAGTTCAGTAACATGTCCACACTAGGATTACGATAAAACATAAACTCCCGCCACAAATGCAAGTGTTTTTCTAGCATTCTTATCATAGCATATGCCTTGGTCAACACACCATTTTCCTTCAAAATGTCAACCAAATGATGCCCAAATTCATCTTCAGCAACCTGTAACCAATGAAAAGGTTTCAATTGCATTGTCATCTAACATAAGCAAAAAAAAATTCATCTGAAAACGTAACAACCCATAGCAGCAAATTATGGATGCAATAGAGGTTACATTTCAATGCATTCTAACAACGAAGACATGCTACTACCTGAAGATGTTTAATAGATAAGAGAGAGCTAAAGTCTCAGCCCAAAGATTTATGAAGCAATTCAATACCCCAGCTTTCATTGTTGTTGGATAAAAATGTTACTGAAGCTTGTTGCAGAAATATATAAGAAACAAATAACAAAACAGAACTGTACTATATGATATCTTTATAACTAGATGAGTAAAATGTCTCTATATAGATAGAGAAACATATAGAGATTAAAATGTGTCATAGGGACAAATCGGAAAACACAGCGATATATATTTACATATTCAAATATTGGAAGATATTTACTGTTATTATAAATCCGAGCAAACACAGGGATATATATTGAACAAAGGGACTGGATTCATAGCGAACTGGACGAGGAAACACTCCTAACAGGGTTGGAATTTGATATCCAATTCACTCATTAAATTTGAAGGTTAAAACCAATTTACGGTTTTATTAATTTGTCACTGTGTATTTTAATTTTTACTAAGCATATTTAATGGGCAAATATACTCATAACAGTACATAATGATAACCATAATGAGGGCGTCCTCATGCGGGTCCTGGCATGAAAAGAAGAGAGGGAAGCTTTGCCAATTACGACTTGCCCACGTGACTGCAGAACCATATTCCACAGCAGTATGCGGGCAAGCCATTCTTGGCTGAGTAACACTCTCTGCCTCTACATACAAGAGCCTGCATGAATATTATCGCAAGTAACAGAAGTAATAAGATCGAAAAATTAATAAATTCCAGAGTAAGAGAACAAGATGTCAAATTGGAACGAGAGATGGTGAGAGGAAGACGCATATTTATACACACATTGCATGCGAACAAATTAACCAATCGCATGGAATTCATAAAGCCAATCCCTTGACAAGAATGAAATAGGTATGCAAAAATTAGATGTTCGATGGTCCTACTTTAAGAAAACAAAAGTAGGACCGTACATTTTAGATACAACACTAGAGTATCTCCTTTACTACCTAAAGATAAGAAAAATGATAGATCAGATATATTTCAATGGCTATATTTCATGCCAGATGCAACACTATAGGTAATGAAAAAACCTGTATTCGTAGTTTGGTACTATTCCATTAAGAAGTAACACAACAATTTACATATTAAACTCAGGGCAAATCTCATATTTCAGTGAATCTCACTTTGGAGCGGAGAACCATAAGGGTTGGGGTAACTTGGGTGAGAAGGTTTGATTCTAGAGAAACATTCATTCTTCCGTCTTCCTTCATTTTGAAATATTATATACACTTCTTCTATACTCTTCCATTTTGAAATATTACATAAAATGTATAACGTAAAGGTAACCAATTGCTCGAGGACTCATAAAGAAATAATTTCATTAAGAATAAAAAAAAAGTGACGATATATGTTATTTTGTATACCTGAGCTATCTCTTTTCAATTCTACCCATTCCAATCGCTATCACCATAACTCATCAATAGGTCAAATCGAGTAGAAAAAACGTTCTGGTTTTACTATCTTTAAACTCATGAGATGGCAAATCGACTAAAAAAAGAGTTATGATTTTCGGAGAACTCATGCATCGAAAACTACAGTTGTCAAACCCATCAAAGCACAAATCAATTCTAAAAACAGTTTGAAGTTTTAGGGAGCATCATTGAGGGTTTATATAAATCATGGGAGTACTGACACAGTATTGATAGCATGTTGCTCAAGAAAATGTTATATTCAAACACACCCAAAAATATGACTACTTTCTGTCTACTTTAATCATGCGTTTGGGATGGAAAACTCTCTATGACGGACAATCACTCGTTTCGCGTGACTGGATCTGTCCTCGAAAGTAGAATAAAAATGCAATAAAAAGACCCTCTTCAGGTTAATTGCAACAACATTCCTTCACACAGATTTTGACTGCGCGGATGGTTTGGGGTATCTGAATCGACGTGTGAGGTTAAAAACGTGTGAGTAATGGCAACGTCGAAGCTGTTGTGCTGTATCCCACCCAAGGGTTACAGTACAAACGGTGCCATCAGTATGTAAGCAGTAACTCAACAAATGGTGCCTATCCTTATGTAAGGAGAAACTCAACAAACCGGACAATTAATTAATGAACAAACAGATTATCGTACTCGTGAGAGGTTTGCTCACAATTTTAATGACTCAACTAAACTTTCAATTTAATGGAAGGCGGGTCGTTTAGTCGTGATTTAACCAACAAGGTTTTGGAAGGAGTTAGTAAAAAACTATGGATATCGATCAAAGTCGCATGCCAAGATACATATAGTTCATGCCGGCTGGAAAATTAGTGTTGATTTTATGGTATTAGTGGAAAACAATGGCATGGTATAGTTTAGTTAAGCGGCATGCACAAAGTTAAATGGCATGGCATAATATGCTTATAGTTTAGTGTAAAAAATTTACACTTCGAATTAGATCGCATCCATGTTTAGTCGGAGTTTAATATATATGAATAATCACGTCGTTCCTCCACTTTGTATTTTCAAAAGCATAAATTCCTACTTAATAGTTATATAAATGATATTTATTTGTGGTGAGTACGTTAGTTTCTTTAAGTTTAAGTTTAAGGGTTATATAAATTAAATTATTTTCTTTATGTATTTATCTTCACTTGTATTAATATTGGAAATGAAAATAAAATGTGTATAACACCGTTAGAGTTTTGAAATTTAGTATTAATAAATTTAAAGAAGTATTTTTAGATTATCATAGGTATTATGAGTCAAAAGGTTAGGAAGGTTAATATTGTCATAAATATTTTGAAATTGCACTCTAATGGTTGTGTCTAGTGTTGGTGTATGTAGGACATTATATGACAAAGTGATTTTTATTTCCAACCTTCCTCTTCCTAATGCCACAAAGACAACAAATTCTTTCATCCCATGGCTTTTTTGGAATTATCTAATGCCATGTTTACCTATGGATCTCATGAGAGTTTGTACTTACTTGAGGAATGTTTATTTTCTTCTTTATACTAGTCAAAACACAGAGATACTTTTGATCTTCTAAATTATGGTCGACCAGCTTATAATATTTTAATTTTCTCTTATCCTTTAATTCTTTATTGCACCACAACTTCTCATTAAATTTTGATCTAGTGTTATTTTTAATATTATCATTATTCTACAAAGTGACATATTCCTTGACTCCCGAATGATTTAGCCAAGACATATCATATTTACACAAACCTTGCTTAAGCCACAAATGATTTTCACTAGAGTATGAAGCAATCTTGGGAAGCCTCTTGTCTCCCATTTTGTTTATCATGTTCTTGTGCATTAGCTACCTAGTCATAGTCATGCTCCCAATAGGGAAGAGACTCACTTCTATGAAAAGGATACGAAAAACTTATAAGTTGGTGACACCCCATCAACAAGAAAGACATAATAGAGTCTAAAATTTTTAGATATCGAGATAAAATTTCATTGAACAATTCATAATTTATGTCCAGTACTAATAAAATTTTCCAATAATCTCATATGATATAAAGAGAGAAAAGTATCTTAAAACCCTAAAGTAGTGAAGCAAACTCTTGATTTAGACAATTAAATAGAGCTGAATATCAAAGAGAGATTATGAAAATGTGAGAGTGGATTCAATCCCCAAAAAATATTTAAACACATTTGAAAAAACAATTGAAGTCTTCAAATTACATCAAATTCCAACTTCTTATATTAATCCTATTACACAACAACCCTTTTGGATGTTTCAAAACTTGCAACAATCCCATCTTAATAATCGAAGTACAACAATGAATAAAACTTAGCAAGAAAACAGTTAAGATTAATCCATAAATGATTTAACATTATAACTCATACCATATTTGGTTATATTTCTGACGATATCTAGGAAGGATTCATACATGTCGATATAAGCCATTTTAATATCCACAAATAGGCTAGCTTTGAGGGAAGATAAGGCTTATTTCAATTTAGTATTGTAGCCTAGGGCCACTTGGTTCAGTTTATTGATAAAATAGTCCATTCGAGGGTGCCCATTAGGCATTTTCTAAACAGGTAGGCATGTCGAAGGTGCCATGTCATAGGTACCAAATTTGTCGATACTACACATGCAATACAGGAGTTAATGCTATCTAACCTAGATTTTGAACACACTGTAATTATTTTAAACTTTATAAATTTGCATCTTTAATCTTTCAAAAAGAATAAATATAAAATCAAAGATTAAACGAATAAATATAAAATCAATAAGCATATGCGAGAGTGCACAAAGTTGAGGGACTTAATGGAGAGGGAGTTTTATTTTCTGATTTTGATACTGAAATACTATATATTAGGGAATGGGATTGAATTGCTGATTTCCAATTGAAATGGTTCATCTAATTTTGCAAGTCTTAAACTTTTAATCAAAATTTTGCATTTTTACAAAGTTTTATAATTTTGGGCAAATTTGAATATTTTTATTAAAAGGCTACTGACATCTCCATGTCTAAGAAGGGGACAAATTTAAGAGTTAAGATAAGCTTATATTCTTGAAATTTACATGATATATTATTTTTATGAATTTAAATTTGTGTTGGAAGTCGTGCATTTTCTATATTTTGTTTTGGTAATATAAAATTATGTCAATAAAAAATGCATGGTTTGGTTTTGTGCTTTATAAGATAAGATAGAGTATCAAAGTTTGATATATTTTAATCCTTACCTTAATTTGCCTAATATTGCATTGGAATTCCATGAGATTTGTGCTAATAACTTCATTGCAGAAATTAAGGAAGAGTTATTAGTTAACTACTACGAATAAGGCCCATCAAATCATCTCCCAACTGAGAATCTAGCTACCGAGTCCATTAGATCGCAACCTTCCAAATTATAATTGCCGAAGATTGTAGAAATTGCACTAGTATGTAAGCATTGAAGTATTTCGCCAAGTTGCTAAGAAGATAAGAGACCTTTGAGATCATTTAACATGAAGAGGATTGGCCATGACATCACATCAGACCACGTGTGAACTGCACCAAATATTCAACAAATGATCCATCATATTCCAGTTAACAGTAGAGTGGATCATACCATAAAATGTTTAAGAAGTATTTCATTAGGCTGAACATCTTTCACGCTCATGATAGAATTTTAAAAAGGAAAACCTTATACACCAGCAAACGGATAGAGTGGCACACTCATGCCTGGAATCATGCCAATGTGGTTTCTGTCAGGCAATGACTGGAGATTGCACCAGATTGCATTGATGAAAATAATAATGTCTCACAAGATTGTTGGAACATAATCACTAATCAATTTATTTTTAACCAAAAGTTTGCTCTATCATGTGTTCTTTACCCCGTTGCAAAACAATATGTTATGGACAAAATGAACTCGGGTTATTTTAAAATGAGATTTTTTTTATTCAGATTTTATAAAAGGTTTTGAATTAAGATCTCTCACTATATTCTTGGTGTCAGAGTTTTACAATACTATATTGTTGGTGTCAGAGTTTTACAATACAAAATCAAGATCATAATCATGCACATAAATAAAGGGACATAAAGATTTATCATGGGAAACCCTTCAAGGGAAGAAAACCCAACAACCTTTCTTACTCAGAAAACCAATTCAAGATACAAGAAACATATATAACATTTATAAGATAATAATAAAAAGCCTAAATAAATCTTCGACTCTCTTCATCTTCTCTGCCCTGAACTTGCGCAATAGATCAGATGATTTGAGCGAAAAAGGATGATCCCAAATGAAGGAAAGGTCACTCAATTTATACAATCTTGATGGGTCAATTTTTCACATCTTAAGTAATAAAATAATAATAAATTAGTATTCTTCTTGGGCCGACTACTTTGTGGGGATACCTCACGAAGCTATAATTACCAACACTCCCTCTTAGCTAGGGAGGTATCATCATGTTGGAACACATATATGTATCATCTGAGTATCACAACTTGTCTTTAACGTCTCTTCATGATAAGGAAGGTCTTCAACACAACTCAATCCGTCAAGATGTGGTATGCTTCAACTCAGTCCGTCGAGGAGCATCATTGTCATGCTACAACCTAGTATTTCAAGGAGCATCAATGCTATGCTACAAACAAGTATGTCGGGGAGCATCATGCTACAACTTGGTCCATCGAGGAGCATCAACGCCATGCTACAACCCAGTCTGTCGGGGAGCATCATGCTACAACTCAGTCCATTGAGGAGCATCGATGCCATGCTACAATCCATTCTGTTGGGGAGCATCATGCTAAAACTCATTCATTCGAGGAGTATCAATGCCATGCTACAACCCAGTCCGTCAGGGATCATCATGCTACAACAAAGTCTTTCGAGGAGCATCAATGCCATGCTACAACCCAGTCTATCAAGGAGCATCATGTTGCGACTCAGTTCGTTGAGGAGCATCAATGCCAAAACATTCAACTCTCTCTCTCTCTCCCTCTCAAGGGAGAGTCACACCATCCTCCCTATCTCAAGGAGGATGTCACATAAATGATGCATTCCAAAACACTCCCTCTTAATGAGGGAGGCATTTTACACCACTCCAAGCCCGTCACAGAAGTATACTAACTTTTCCTTGGAAAGAAGCTTGGTGAGGATATCTGCAATCTTATTATCTATCGAAATATATTGGAGCAAGGCTTCTCTCCTCTGCACCATATCTATGATGTATTGGTACTTGATATCCACATGTTTTGATCTATCATGATATGTCGGGTTCACTGAAATCTTCACATAGCTTGTGTTATCACAGTGAATCAGTGTTGGCTCTAGCATCTGACCAAACAATCCAGCAACGAGATTTTGAATCCATACTGCTTCCCGTGTTGCAACATTCACTGCAATGTACTCAACCTCTACCGTACTCATATCCACTAAGGTCTGCTTCCTTCTACACCAAGAAATGACGGTAGAACCCAAATTGAAGAAACATCCAAAGGTTCTCTTCCTGTATATAGTACTTCTAGCCCAATCAACATCATAATATCCTTGTAATCTCATGTCACTACTAGAAGCATATCTCAAGCCATATCCTACCATGCCACGTAGGTACCTCAAAACATGTTTTGCAACAACCCAATGTACTTTTCTTGTCTCATTCATGAATTGATTGAGAGCACATACTGCAAAACAAATATTTGGTTTGGTATTAACCAGATACATTAATGAACCAATCAGTTGTCTATACATGGTAGGATATACCAAATATAAATCAGAAGTTAAATCACTCAACTTCTTCAGATTCGTCTCCATCGGTGTGGACATGGACTTACAATCCAACATCCCAAATCTATTCATGATATCAATAGTATACTTTCCTTGACTCAGGAATATATCATCATGATTTGACCACACTTCTAATCCCAAGAAGTAATGCATCAAACGAAGGTTCTTCATCTCGAACTTAGATGCTAGCTTCCTCTTACCCCACTTAGTAAGTTTCTCAGTTCCAGTGAGAAACAAATCATCAACATAAAGTACAAGAATCAAGGGCTCGTTGTTCACAACCTTGAAGTAAAGGTTGGAATAATCTTCACTCTTAGTGAAGCCCAAACTCATCAAGTATGTATCAATCCTAGCATACCATGCACATGGTGCCTACTTGAGTCTGCACAAAGACTTCTTCAATTTGCACACATGAGACTCCTTCCCATGGATCACAAATCCCTCTGGATTCTCAATGTAAACTTCTTCCTTAATCATACCATTGAGGAAGGTTGTCTTTACATCCATCTAATGCAACTTCCATCCCTTAACTGAAGAAAAGCTATAATTGTCCTGATGGTTATGTATCATGCAAATGGAGGAAAAGTCTCATCATAATCGACTCCCTCTTTCCGAGAGAATCCTCTAGCCACAAACCTTGCTTTGTGATTTTCAATGCTCCCATCTGTTGCATGTTTAATCTTGTATATCCACTTGGAAGTTACTATTGACTTCCCTCCAGATCTTGGGACAATCTCCCACACATCATTCTTCAAGATGGAATGATATTCTTCCATCATGGCATCTTTCCAAACTAGTTGGATAGATGCTTCCTCATAACAGGAAGGCTCAGAATCGATGATGCCACTCATTAATATTACATAATCTGAGAATTTTTTAGGTCTCTTGCTTTCCGTAAATGTACGATGGGGAGCTACATGCCTCTTTGTTTCCTGTAGATTCTAGTGGGTCTACACATGTCTCTTATGACCTATGAAAACATCTCTAGGAGCAACATATGGTACTATTGGATCAACTAGATCGACAGGATCAATCGTCTCAGATGAATCCCTCTGAATTGTCGACGAAGGAGGTGAAACTGTCTCCCTTGGAGTCTCTTGCTCCTCACTATCAATATCCATGGGAGATACGTTGGATCTCTTGAATTCTACTTCATGCTTAAAGGAGACATCCCTGCTTACTTCAATCTATATTTGTCCTGGGATGTATACCATGTAATCCTTTGAAGATTCAATGTAGCCCACAAATGTACCCTTTCTACCTAAAGGTTCTAGCTTTGTCCTTTTATCCTTGGGATCATGAATGTATACAAGACATCTGAAGATTCACAAATGAACGACTTCTGGATTCACAAGTGTGAAGGCCTCTTCTAGAGCCATGTTCCTCAATAAATTATGAGGAATTCTATTATGTACATACATTGTATTACTACAGGATTCTTCCCATAAAAACATGGGAAAATTGTGGTCATGGATCATAGCTTTGACTGCCTCGACAATCGATCTGTTATTTCTTTCTGCAACCCCTTTCTTGACTTCCTCGACAAGGAGGTGTACTCTCCTCCATTATCTAATCTTAGAACCTTGATTCTTTTCCCTGACAGGTTCTCAACCTCTTCTTTGAACTCTTTGAACCTTCTTAGCACTTCCTCAATTTCCTTGGATTTCAATAAGTAAATCCAATTCTTTTGGGAGTAATCATCAATGAATGTTATATAGTACCAAAATCCACCCAAGGATGCAACCGACATGGGTCCACATAGGTCGGAATGTACTAAATCCAGGATTCCCTCAGACCTACTGTCACTGTTGGGAAAATAATTCTTGGCATTCATTCCAAGTGTACAACCTCTGCAAATACCATCATGTTCTACTCGGAGAACTGGAATACCTATCACCATCATTCTCAAGGATGGAAGAGATATATAATGTGGGTGAGCAAGTCTTATATTCCACAACTCACTCAAGCTAATAGAATCATGTACTAGTGCCTGATCTGGTTGTACTCTCAATTTGTATAGGCCCTCCTCTCAGACCCTAATCACACGTGTTGAAACCAGACTAGAGTTCATGTGCCAAGCAACAACCTTTATATCAGAAAAGGAAACCTTGTAGCCTTTGTCCTCCAAGGCAGAAATATAGACAAGGTTACTTTTCATCCCAGGAAGGAACAATACATCACTAAAAATTAAGAGGAACACCGGAATGTAACTGGAAGGAAGTGTCCCCTACTCCCTTCACGGTATAAATAGCATTGTCACCAAGTACAACTCATAGATGGGACTCTTTTTATGCCATATCTGTGAGATTTTAATGTGCCCTCGTTACTCACATACACATATCTATAATGTATAAAATTATAAAAATAAAATTTTCTTGTATGCATCCAATTGACAGCTTCATATCAATTCTAGTTGGCCCATAAACATAAATTAAACACAGACGGCCAGAAACATGCCATCCGCACCCAGAAACATATCAAAGTTTAATTCCATCTTTTCCTAATTCTCGGTGATGACTAACAATATCTTAGCAGGGCGAAGGATAATTTATAAGCAAACATTGAAAAGACACAAAGCTAAATAGACATATCAAAAGGAATTTCAACAGAGAAATACCATTCTAGGCATTCAACAAGAAATTATGATTTCATTCATCCAATAATAAATATGGTTCCATTGCAAATAACATAACAAACATAAACATCTTCAAGGAAACAACATAAAACAACCTTATTCATGGGAAAACATTCAATCATGCATTCTATCATTATACCTAGATTTATGTCTATATTTCTATGAGCAAGACATGAACTTTCCATTCATAAAAAGGGTTATGACAGCATAAGCAACATAAGGTGTATAATTAAGTATAACCAACTCATCATTCACATACCAAATTAATACAGCAGATAGCTTATGCAATTGAAAGAAAACTCATTCATGAATACAACCTTCTAACAGGATTAACATAGCATATTCATGGCTTACATTTAATTATACATTCATTCCATAGATTGACATGTCAAGCATAATTAGACACATGAATATTATAATTCATACACAGATACTTATTTGAAATTCACATGAATGTGGCAACTGGCTGCATGTGTGCCACGCTCCACCCAACCTTAGAACTTGTCCAGCCTGTACTACTTCAGCTCCCAAGTTCACCCCCAAGTCGAGATCCAAACATTAACCAGAGGTATCTCACCAATATCTCCCCAACTCACTCTCAGAGTCTCAGGTGGAATTAACATAGAGAATGGATATGCACAAGGGGCTCAACAAGGCAATAGGATAACAACCAATTCCATGCCAATTCCACAATTGACCCACTTGAGTTCCTTCCCAAAATGCTCAACGATATACTTCACTGCAATCGTTGGGATTCCCTCTGGGCTTCATGCTTCATTTCCAATTGACTGGTGTATGAAACCAAGGAATTAGTTCGGGTTATCTCAACATATCAATGTTCAGTTTAACACCGCATTTCGGGTTCAGGTTCATCTTAGGAAATCTCTCCCTGTTTTTCCTTCACTCGCAAGCACTTTCTCCCCTGTGGTCTCTGCGTGCATTCTCCATACCAGCCACCCAGGCTCTCTGCATTCCTTTTTCCTCTCGTTCCCTCTGTGTGCATTTTCCTCCCTGCTCTCCTAGACTGCATCCCCCCACATAGGTTGTGGGTAGCATCAGCATGCCACATCCGCCTGGAACACCAAGGAAACCTCATGTCCCTCTGGGTTCCCACAAGGTTGTCCCCAAATGCATAGGCTACCTCCCCCATCCTTAAGCACGATTAGTCACTAAATCATTAGATTAATTAATAATTAATCCCCCCATTATGGATAAGGATTAGGGGTATGGGTTTATGATAATTTTTTAGAACAAGGGTTTAGCGAACAAGGTACCTAAGTCAACCTTACCCCCTCACAACCCTCGGTTAATATCTGGATCCCATATTCTGCGTATCACTCCTCATGCAACTAGCTGGTATTTATATTAAAATATTAACATGTTATGTACATACTCATAGCCACAATGTTTAATTACAATCACAACTCTAACCTGGGCCAGGGGGTGTAAACCAAGTCATTGAAGACATGCTCAGGATGTATGTCATGGACAAACCAGGAAAATGGGAAGAGTACCTATACTTGTGGAATTCACTTATAATAATAGTTCTCAAGTATCTTTGAAAATGAGTCCATTTGAAGCCTTATACAGTAGAAAGTGTAATGTTCCAATCAATTGGGATAAACCAATAGACAAGTTAATCCTTGGGCCTGAAATGCTTTAGGATATTGAAAATCAAGTTGTAAAGATAAAGCAGAATTTGAAAATGGCACAAGATCTCCAAAAGAGCTATGCAGATAAAATAAGGACACACAAAGAATTCCAGGTTGGGGACATGGTGTTCCTGAAGGTCAGAGGCAAGAAAAATTCCTTGTGGTTGGGAAAATACAAGAAATTGGCCGATAGATTTTGTGGACCATTCGAAATCTTAAGCAAAGTGGGATCAGTATCTTACGAGCTAGCACTACCTCCGACTATCAAAATACATAATGTGTTTCATATTTCATTTATGAAAAAGTATGTTTATGATATTAATCATGTGCTTGATTGGTATGTTCTTCAGGTAGAACCAGAAGGGGAAATGCAGGTTCAACCAATCTGCATATTGGATCGTAGAAGCAGGATACTTAGGAACAAAGTCATTGAACAGGTAAAGGTCCAGTGGACCCATTACAGTCCTGAGGAATCCACTTGGGAAATGGAAAATATAATGCAGGAAGAGTATCCAAATTTATTTTGAAAATGTGTATATAATAAACATTACTGCAATTAATTTTTGTATATGTTTTGATACAATGTTAAATCATCGAGGGCGATGAAAACTCTAAGGGGAGGGGAATTGTAACACCCCCTAGCCCAGGTTAGAACTATTATTGTAAATTGAACATTGTGGCTAGGAGTATGTGCATAGCATGATAGTAATTTAATATAAATACCAACTAGCTGCATGAGGAGCGATACGCTGAAGAGGGGATCCGGATATTAACCAAGGGTTGTGAGGGGGTTGACAGTTCACTTTTTAGTTCTCTGAGCGTGAAGAAAACTGGGAAAGATTTCATGTGACAACCTAAACCCGAATTGATGAGATAACATGAACATTGTTATGCTAAGATAACCGAATTGGCCATGAATTCCTTGGTTGCATACACTAATCAATTGGCAATGAAGCATGAGGCCCAGAGGGAATCCCAACGCTTGCAGTGAAGTGCATTGCTAATCATTTTGGGAAGGAACTTAGGTGGTTCAATTGCGGAATTGGCATGGAATTGGTTGTTATTCTATTGCCTTGATGAGCCCCTGTGTATATCCATTCTCTCTGTTAATTCCACCTGAGACTCTGAGAGTGAGTTGGGGAGAGATTGGTGAGATACATCTGGTTAATGTCTAGATCTCGGCTCGGGGGTGAACTTGAGAGCTGAAATAGTATAGGATGGACAAGTTCTAAGGTTGGGTGGAGTGTGGCTCATATGCAACCAATTGCCACATTCATGTGACTTTCAGATAAGTATATGTGTATGAATTATCATATATTTATGTGTCTAATTATGCTTGACATGTCGATCTATGGAATGAATGTATAATTAAATGTAAGCCATGAATATGCTATGTTAAGCATGTTAGAAGGTTGTATTCATGAATGAGTTTTCTTTCAATTGCATAATCTATTTGCTATATTAATTTGGTATGTGAATGATGAGTTGGCTATACTTAATTATACACCTTTTGTTGCGTATGCTATCATAACCCTTTTTATGAATGGAAAGTTCATGTCTTGCTCATAGAAATATAGACATAAATCTGGGTATAATGATAGAATGCATGATTGGATGTTTTCCCATGAATAAGGTTGTTTTACATTGTTGCCTTGAAGATGTTGTTGTTTGTTATGTTATTTGCAATGGAACCATATTTCTTATTGGATGATTGAAATTGTAATTTCCTGTTGAATGCCTGGAATGGTATTTCTCTGTTGAAATGCCTTTTGATATGTCTATTTATGTCTGTGTCTTTCCAATGTTTGCTTATAAATTATCCTTCACCCTGCTAAGATATTGTTAGTCTTCACCAAGAATTAGGAAAAGATAGAATTAAACTCTGATATGTTTCTGGGTACGGATGACATGTTTCTGGCTGACTGGGTTTAATTTATGTTTATGGGCCAACTAGAATTGATATGAAGCTGTCAATTGGATGCATAAAAGAAAATTTTATTTTATAGTTTTATACATTATAGATATGTGTATGTGAGTAACGCGGGTGCGTTTATGCTCTTTGTAACCTATCATATGTCTAGATGCAACACTATCTATTAACCATCACTATTAGTAGGAAATGTACCTGAGAGAGCTGAGATAAAGAATAACTCTTCATTTCTTGACTTCTTATGTGAAGTTTCCTCATCAACATTAGCAATGGAGGCATGTTGACTTCTCTTCTTCGAGTTGCAATCTCTGGCCCATAATGACCGTACTTCTCACAATTGAAGCACTAAATATGTGAAAGATCCTTCTTCTTCTTTTGTGGAAATGGGGCCTTCTTCTTTTATGGAACTGGACTTGATCTTGCACCTTTTCCTTTTCTTCCATGATCCTTCCTTCCCCTTCTTCCCCCTCTTTTAGTAGGTGAAGCAAGGGCTTGGATCTCTTTATGATGGGAGGCATGTGAATTGCCTCCGGCTGCAAGCCTGGTCTCTTCTTGAGTACAATCAACACCTAATATGTCAAACTTTGGCATTTTCGATTTCCCACTAATGATTTGGATGAAAGGATCCCAAGAATGAGGGAGACCATTAAGTGTTATCATGACAAGTTCTCTGTTAGTAATGATCTCTCCAATGGTTCCCAACTGATCATTTAGTGTAGTAATCTTTATGAAATAAGATGTTACTGAATCTGCTCTAGACATCTTAATATTTGAGAGTTGTTTTCTTAAGACAAGTTCCCTAATAACATTGGAGATCTCAAATAGCTTCTTCAAGGTATTAAATATTTCCTTAGTTTTCTTCTTCTCGGAGATCTGAGGTATCAAGTGATCCTTGACAGAATCTATCAAAATCCTTCTTGCTTTAATACCATTTTTCTTCCATAATGACTTCTCTGCTTCTTCTTCTGGTTCTAATACTTCTTCTTCCACAAATCTTAAAAGGTCATTCTCTTCTAAGATGATCATTATTTTAGACTTCCATGAATTGAAGTTGGAATCCCCATCAAGTCTATCTTCAACTTTGATACTATTCATCTTAAGAGTAGGCTTGAAACAACTTGGGTGTTTATGACTCTTAAGCATTTTGGAAGCCCAGCAAAGGATTAACCAGATATGCAAGCTCACGTGGCTTGAAAAAAAATGGATGATTTCTTTGTGACTAGGCCAAAACACCCAAAAATTTAACCCTACATGCAAATGCTGCCAGCAAGGGAAAAAATGAGAAACCACAGTCTTTAACGCAACATATAATCTTACCGGATATTCCAAGGTGGAATGGATCGACATGGGAACCCCAATTCCCTTTTACTTTTTTTAATATGCTAATGTGGAAAGGAATGACGACATCGTCCTTTCTCAATTAGATCAGCTTCACCACAGATTGGTGTTTTCATGCCACTAGACAACAGAGGTTGGGTCAGATCGTAGAGGAAATTTCAATTTAGCTGGGTAATGGGGTCATGTCTCACTTATCAAACAATGTTTAATTTGATAGCTTGTAAATATGGTGGAGACGTTGTTTTTGATTGGTTGCGATGAGAGTTATGTCCGATAAATAGCATAAAACGAATTCTTGGGTCAAATCACAGGTTCAAAATGCAGAGGCATGTCCATGGGATCGTAGAGGCAGATCGTAAGTTCAGATGGGATTGGAGTTTTCATATCGTTGGTTTACTTTCCTAAATCTTTCTGTTATCTGTCAATATGCAATTAAGGTTGTCATGCGATTGAAAGCAGTAGCTGTGCCGGTTCGATGAACTGACCACCCCCGAATTCACAATAAAAAAATTACCGAACACCTTCACGATATGTGCAATGGATTCTTTCACCTTCGCTCTGATACCATGTCTAAGTTTTACAATACAATTCCTATATTATTTGCAGCTGAACAAAATCAATATCATAACCATGCACATAAATAAAGAGACAAAGAGATTTATCCTAAGAAACACTTTAAGGGAAGAAAACCCAACAACCTTCCTTACTCCGAAAACAAATTCAAGATACAAGATACATATGCAATAGAAGATACAAAAAAAAAAGTCGATTTAAATCTTTGACTATCTCCGTCTTCTTTGCCTCGAACTTGCACAATAGATCAGATGATTTGAGCAAAAAAGGATGATCCCAAGTGAGTGAAAGGTCACTCAATTTATACAATCTTGATGGGTCAATTTTGCACATCTTAAGGAATAAAATAATAATAAATTAATATTCTTCTTGGGCTGACTACTTTGTGAGGATACCTCACGAAGCTAGAGTTACCAACAATTGGTTTTGTTTGACTACAGGTTGTAGCAAGGTGAATCTAAGAATATGAAAGTATGCTTAGATCAATGGTCAAAAGATATTTCATTGAAGGATATTTCATTGAAGGTTTAAAGATTGGATAAGTTTAAATCATAGTTATTTTAAAACCTGGGAATGCATGGAAATCATTCAAAGGTACCACATCATTCTGATCTTTCCATCCATGTATCTCTATTTTCCAATAATAAGAAAGCACCATATTACAAGTTTATCTCCAGATTGAAAGGAAAGGATTGAGTGGAATCTAGTTCACTCGATGATCAACTAATGGAAAGCCTCTCTTTGCCTATAAAAGGAGGGATTCAACTACATAGGGAGGAGGCTCTCAAAAGGGATGGAATAAGAATAGGAGACTCACTTATCGTGAGAAATTTTGTTTGTAATCACACTCGCTGGGAGGGTATCTACCATTGTAAATAATTATTTTTCCTCAAATCAAGATCGATGGATGCATAGCAAAGAATTAGACTTAAGGATGAGTTGATAGCTAATATTCACTTTGAATTCTCTTTGATGGTTTTTTATAGTTATTTGCATCAATATTATATGAAATTATTTTCATTTTGATAAATCTCCTATAGTTTATCTTCTACTTACATTTTATGTTTTCATGATCTTTTTAGATTCATGATTTTACATATTTTAAGTGCATCTATCACTAGTTGAATAAATTTGTCTTAACAAATATGTTCTCAAGTATTATTAATTCGGTGTTCATGTAGTTAATCTTTAATTTGATGTGGTCATGATCTGATTTTGATTATTGAATCTGATTGTGCAATAATTCATATTAAATTCAGATTTGTTCAATTGTTTAAACTACAAATTGGTCATGTACATGATAGATTAGATAGGATAGAATTTAGTTTAAAATATTTAATAGTTTTCCCGTAGTTGAAGCCACAAGTTTTTGTAGCTACCAAAATTGTCTTTTGTAGTTATTGGAATTGACTTTCTGTAGCTACGGAAAATCACATTTATATTAGTTTGCATTTTATTTTAGAATAGATTTTGCATTTAGTAACTTAGGAGAATATAATTACAATTCTACTTTTGAGGAGCAAACTTTCATTAGTGGCAATGGGGCCCTTATTCTTGTGAGAAGTAGCTATTCCTAACGAATCACGAAGTGCTTTAAGGACACTTTTCAAGTTGT
This sequence comes from Larix kaempferi, assembly GCA_027924585.1. Classification (NCBI taxonomy): domain Eukaryota; kingdom Viridiplantae; phylum Streptophyta; class Pinopsida; order Pinales; family Pinaceae; genus Larix; species Larix kaempferi. The sequence continues at coordinate 6,508,282 of BSBM01000434.1, forward strand.
TTCTCCTATGTTGGCAATCAGGTTAGATCTGATTGTCAACAACTCACTGGTCTTCTTTCCAAAGGCTTTCTCTCTATCTGTAATCTTTTCCACCAAGATGTCAAAGGTTAAGTCATTGAACTTGTCACTGACTTGAAGTGATTCAAGATAGTTTGAATGTGTAGGATAGAGAGACTTAACAAATAATACTAGTGGAAATTCTAGTTTCATGCCAAATGATTGAATCTTATGCATGATTTCTCTAATCTCATATGCAACTAGCATGGGATCATTATTCTTCACTTCTAAACTAAAGAACTTCAACATTAACCAAATCACATCTATTTCAAAATGTGAGTCATATAAGTCCGCAATACTTTCAAGGCTTCAAAGCATGATGTTGTAGACAGTATGTGTTTACTCACCTCTTCAATTACTGTTGCGGAGATCACGCCAATGCCTTGTTGTTTTTGGTCTCCAATATCTCTCATTCTTTTTATGATGATGGTAACTTTGGATCATATTTTAATGTCACTCTCTCTTCTATTTTGAAAGTGGTTCCTTCACAAATCCCCTTCCATAGATTATTGTAGATGAAGGTAGCTTTAATCTTCCTTGACAAATCAGGGTTTTTGTCTTTTCTAGTGAGTACGACACCTACTATGGATGCCAATGAGCTCATGTCTACTTGCAAATAGACATAGTTTTTGCGAAAGGAGAAAAAGATGTAGGTCACCTTATTTATAATAACTTTTCGCAATCAACTTTCGATATAGTAGGTCTCAATATTTTGTGTAATATAAAAGGAGAATTATAAATATGTTTCAAAGGACTTCACTACACAAAATTACTTTCTTCAAATTGCAGATACACTAAACTAGACAAAGAAATCAGCTTCACTGCACATGTTGCTTGCAATCAGACCTCATCACACCATATAGTTAATGCATGAACAACTCCACCAACTTCAAAATTCAGCGCAACTATTCAATACGCAATATATGTGCAACAATCAATCTTACCATGCAGGGGATCCATCGTTTGATTTCATGAATTGCTCGATGGAAACACTTCGACAACTCCAAGTAGTCCTCACTACGAGCATGAGTCACTAACAGATGGAATCTTCGTAGTCCAAAGAGGAACAACAACTTCTTCTATTCAACGGTTTGATGCACGCAACTTTCATTTGATTAACGTAAAAACAAAAATGTTGCTAAAGAGGGGGAGGTCGCAACTCTTCCAAGGTGGTCACAGCTCTTTAAATGGAGGTCATAGTAGCTCCAATTAGAGGTTGCAGATCCCAAGAAAAAGGTACACGCCAAATTAGGGTTTCGAGGAGGCCGCACCTAGTTCAAGTGGAGGTCATAGCTCCCAAGAGAAAGGTATGCACCAAAAGATGGAGGTCGAGCCTCTCTCAAATGTGGTCGCAGTTCTTCCAAACTCAAATGGAGGTCACAACTCTCAAATGGAGGTATCACAATTTGAATGCAGCCATAATGAATCTCTCACATTTTAATAGCAGCCATAATGAATAGATATCCCACTCTCAACACCATGGAATTGCCAATGCCCTTGCCATGAGCTAGGGTTCACAGTGGTCTCACCAAATAACAACGCAGCTCATGCATAACTCCAGTTCAATCTTCACACGTAAAATAAGAGGAAAATCTAGGGTTTTGGCTCAACCCTCAACGCACTTGTAGTTTCAAAATTGTAACCCACTTAATAGGAGCTCCAAAAATTATTCAATTCCAATGCAGTTACAATAGAGGGCGGGTCTCACCAAGTAACTGCTGAGGGGGGTGATAGCAAAAATTATGAGAATGCACCACTAAGGAGGGCATACTTTGTAGAGGACAAGCAGAATAAACCGTACCATGTGGAAAGATGTGCAGAAAAGTCTCTGAAATATGGAAAATGGCAGGCAGAATGGAAGGGAGAATGGCAGGCATGTAGGTTTGAGCGACAAGAGTTAATGGAGATCCTGAGCTTTGATACCACTGTAAGTAAATAAGTTCCGGATTGAGTAAGTAAATAAGTCTCAGATTGATTTATTCATGAACAAAATCTCATTTATACATTTATATGTGACTGTTGGGTTTCACCTACCAGTCCAAACAGAGCTCACCTTAAATATTTACAAAGTCATCCTGGATCTATAATCCCACATATATATATATATATATATATATATATATCATTAAAGTGCCATATCTTTACATTTAATTAAAACTCTTAGAAAACTAAAAGCATAAGGATTTAAATCTCTTACTTTTTGAAAAGTAAGATAGATTAATTTTAAATCAATATCTAATAAGTATAACTCCTAGGGAAACTGTAGTGGATGGGGTGTGTTCCTGCTTGCGCAGGAATTCATGCAATTCATGTGGCAGTGACATGGTGCCTTGACTTTTAGGTGGAGGAGTATCACATGTACCTCGATTGTAGTAGTTTAATATACAATAGCTTAAAGAAGAGGGCAAATAAAGTCTCTAAACACTAGATTGGCCATAAGGAAAAATACATCAAGAAACTTTGGTTAAAAAAGTCTCTAAACTATGTCGAACTAATACAATAACTCATAAATTATTCCAAGACTTTCTATGCAAGGAATTGACTAGTAATGTTGATGTTTTAGAATGGAAAAAAATTTGTTGTGCAAATAACCTTTTTGAAACTAATATGAAACATAATAGAATTTATAGCTCAAAGAATACAATCGTAAGTTAGCAAGAAAAAAAAACAAATATAAGTTAGGGTACATGATGAAATGCCAAATAATAATCTTTTAGTTAATTCAAGTATTAATTTTAGTTGATAGGATATTAATCTCAAATCACAAGAAAATTTACCTTTAACCAAATTTCTCTTTCTCTCATTTTTTTTCAAAAAATGTATTTTTTTTTTGTTCTATCAACTTTTCAATGTCGTTGAAAAAGTAAAAATACCTAAAAATAATTAGAACATTGGTTTGTAGGGGCACTCATAAAAAGTGTCTTTAAGTGATGTTAGGTAATGTGGTTTAAGAGACATTTCTCAAAATATAGATGGATTTTCTCTTCAATCTTCCGCCTAGTCGACTTCAGTTCAACGTTGGAATTTTTTTTCGTTAAACATCGATTCAAGCAATGAATTAGGACCCTAAATGTAGTAGTGAGTCTATCAAATCCTCAAGGTTTAATCTTCCAAAATAGATAAGAGTATCAACTTCACCTCTAGATCTTATATTGTTTTTTGCTCTAATCATTCTCTCTTCCATATTTGTCCTCGGCTCTTCTAGTTCTTCTCTTGTAGTCTCCAATTCCAGTTCATCGCCACCAATGTCTTTCACTACATATAAAATACCTCTCATCCACTATGCTTCCATGGTATGTGCTACGAACATAAAATAAGATAATAATTAAATAATTAATAATTAGGTTAACTAAATTTAGGTTATGAAATGAGGCATCTCCTCAACATCAAATGCCCTAGCCATATTTAAGGCAGGGCCATCATTGTAACATATCATCTTTTATTCTATCATCAATCAATATATTATTCTTATCTATTATTCAATATGAGAGTCAGATTCGACTATTAACTTAGTGAACGGATACGTTCACTGCAGTATGCATTATGGATGTTGTTATTCTCACCATCCTTACAAGATCATTCATATCTTCTATACCCTCCAATCTTTTGGGTCTTCCAAAACCTCTTCCTCCATGTGTCATCACTTCGATTTTGTTATGGGATTTCTTCTTGCAAGCTCCCCACCTCATCAAAATTCATAGATGACCTAATCTTAAACCAAGGTCTTTTTATTCATCAACCCCACATTCTTAACTTGCTTTGAAACCACTTCGTAGAAAGGCATTTTGACCCATTCCAATAGTAGAAACGCTCCTCATTGCAACAAAAAAATCAAACATTTAAATAGAATGATAACTACAATATGAAATTTGATTGGAACAACCAAAACTACACCACATAAATGGATGTTCAATACACAAGGTAATACAAAGTTATATTACACATATTCTATAATTATTCAAACCACATAGTCTAGAATTGTTTAACCACAAAAAATATAAAGAGGTACATGGACACAATCTCTCCTTTTATTGTGTGGAGAGACACTTTTTACAGCAAAATATTAGGGAGAACTATAATTCTGTGATCACCATAGAAATTAAACATGGTACCCAGGGTTGAACTTTAACGTCCTATCTTGCACATCAAGAAATTTTTATATGACATTTTAATTTTAACATTGCCTTGCATTCAACATTCAAATCTTAATATTACCTGTCATAGAAATAATTGATTTTTTTAAATAACATTTAAAATAACTATATGAAACATTGAATTCTCATGTCTTACCTCATATAACACAAATAAAAAAGTTTACAATAATATAATAAATATGATGCTTAGACAAAGCATAAGCATAATGATAAAAACTATTTATCCTTGAAACTTTTAAATTGATTTCTTCACAAGAAATACAATGTGGCATTACCATGGGCTACCAAATACCATGGATGCAAAAAAACATGACCGATTCAAGTTCACTTAAGGAGACCATAACAAAAATCAAAATTTCCATATATATATATATATATATATTTGTTTATATATATATGAGTTTGGGATATAGATATTAATGACGTGTAAAAATAAAAATGCACTTCATAATCACAATAATGATGAGTGAAATTAAAATTCACCCTTCATTATAGGATATCAAAAACGTTTTCATAAAAAGACTATGATAGAATAAATGAAAAAAAAACACAATTGACATATTAGATGAAGATATTATAAATGATAAACGAATGACAAAATCATTTTTCACATTTTACTTATTGGTACGTAGTGGACCTCTACATGTAAATGTTGATTTATTAGCGTTACCCTGCTACTAACAAACTTTCGGCTTTCTTCCTTATGGTATGGGATTGGAACCAACATTAGGTAATCTGGAAATGCCCTATTTGTGAAGCTTTGGGAGAATAATAGCTACTTTCTTTGAGGAAGAAGCAAGCATCGCAAAGGCTTCGTTACCGCTATGGTTATGCTTTAGAAGGAAGAGCGATCGCCGAAATTGTAGTTAAACCGGTTGTTCAAAACACTAGTAATGAAAGAATGGCTGAAGCAATTAAGAGGTTCACCGGAGGCACTCTTTCTGTCAAGAGATAAGGATTTCTTTCTTTCTTTAGAGGAAAATATTTTATTTCTCCTGTTGCACCAGACTTCCGGTTGAATTAGTGCATAAAGATTCACTGGCAAGCACTTTGAAGGCATTGACACCCTAAAATTTATATGATTCATATGGGTTGCTTCAATCGCTTACTAGGCCAATCTTTGCAATCCCACAAAAGCATTAAAGCGTTTGAATTCAAGTCTTTCTCTACCATATCTTAGTGGCTTGCCAACAGTGTGAAGCAAGGTACCTTATACACAATTGGACATTACCTAGAAAATACACCCTCTTCCAATAATGATTCTTACTCCGCCATTGAGTATCTACGAACACTTCTTAAAGTCATGTTTATCAAAATAGTAAGATTGACATATGAACAGTAACAAAGATGACGAACAGTCCTCGTTGTCAGTAAAATGACTATTAGAGAAATATGAGTTCAATGGCAATGATCTGCCCCCATTCCCTATTTGGACGGTATCTCTTGGACTACTTGATGTGAGAGTTGTCATTAGGAAAAAAGAACTCAACGCAATTCTATAGGTTGAAAAAGTTGGGTAGCCGCATTTTACAGCAAGAGCATATTTAAGCTATTCCATGACCCTGCAAATTTTCATCCATAAATTGAAAAAAATTCTTTCCAAATATGGACAAAATGATAAGCAGTATGTACAAAACATAAGTTAGAATTATTTCCGAGAAGAATTATTTGAATTTCATTACATTGATTGTATTACAATTTATATATTTTTTGAATCCAAAAAAATAGAAAAAACCAAAAAGCCATTTTGAATCCATGTTTATGTGCATTGCTTGTAAGATTGACCTCAAATTTCCCATTCAAAGGGATGAGTAATAATAATTATAAATATTTATGGATTCAAATATATGCAAAATGTTACATAGTTATAGTTCCAGGAAAGGCAGTGTAATGATGATGTATTTGTCCCTTCAAAAACATTGAACATTTAAAGAAAGAACCGGGAAGACATGGAAAGGTGTGAAATCGTTTATCTGTATTTTAACTCGATATGAATTTTGACTGGATTTTGACTTATGTAAGAGCGTTTTTACATTTTGTAATTCTTTTTATTTATTTATTTATACTTTTGATTTTTTTAATAAAATGTATTTATCTTCATAAAGAATTTATAAATGTATTGAAAGTAGTTAGGAGTTTTACTATATAGTAAGGAGAGTTGTAACAAATATAATCATTGTGTGTATTCAAGTATCTTTATCGTATGGTTTTCTAGAATTAAAATATAATCATTGTGTGGTATTCGAGTATCTTTATCGTATGGTTTTCTAGAATTAAAAATTAAGTTGTTGGAATTTTTAAAATATTATCAATTTTTATCCTCAATTGGAATTTTGAAATGGACCAAGTAGTTGGAATTACATAATCTGAGTACTTAAAGCATATTTAAAAACACTGAATGTATTTTTGCAATCAAAAATTAAATTTAAATCATATAAAATTAAGTGTCAAAATTTAATACCATTAAATATGGGCTGGTGCAAGCTAATGTTGCCCACTCATGACGCGTTAGTCGCAATGGACTTCTTGAAAAACAGAAATCTGAACGTCAAAAAGCAATATTAGAGCTACCTAAACAACTTTTTGGAATATGGCGCAAGAAGATCAAACGTAGAAAATCGGATTACCTTCCGGAATATATAAATATTATTTATGGAAATTAAGTATAACTCCCAAAAAATGGGGTTCTCCTAAGGTTGGTATGTTATTTTTTTAAGAAAATATAATGAATATGTTTGCATTAGCCCTCTGGTTCGGTATTCAAATGGTGGATTTTTGTTGAAAAAATTATATACAGTCGTAGATAACAGGCCGTTCTAGTGCAACGTTATTTTTCCATATTTATTTATGTTAATTTTAGTTTTTAATTAAGGAAGTTAGCCCATCCCTAAAATGATTAGGCCAAGCGTTAGCCCTCGATATCATGATCTTAACCTAATCAATCAACAAATTTTATTTTTTTAGGATGTATGTTTTTGTGTATACTTGAGTGGGTTATTTTCCATTTTCAAAATAGGTGAGCCAATAAAAAGTTATAGACGGAACAAATAACCTACTCTTTGTGTAAGATTGACGTTAGTGCAATTGAAATTAACTAAAAAATAGGAACAAATAATAATTTTAATAAAAAATTACATATTCGGAATCTGCACACATAGTTCTACAAGTGTGTGCAATTTCATTAGCAGTGGACAAGTGTAGCATACGCAGAATCGTGCTCGAAACAGAAGAAGTTATAGGATAGGATGTATTTTGTTATAAGATGTATTTTTTTATATTATAATATGTATTTTGGCAACCCGAACCTAAAACCATAGCAGCCAAGTCATCTACCATCTACCATGTTGGTGGGAAACGAATTACCCGCCAAAATTTAAAAACTAAACTTGCGTGTGCGCGTGTATTTAAAAAGCGCGTACGCACAAAATGGCGCGCACGCGTCCAAACACGCGTACGTGTCCAAATGCACGCACGAGCAAAATGGCGCGTGCGCGTTGTTTTTACTAAAGTTTGAAATTTTCCATAGTGATTAAATAATTTTATAAAATATATATTTTTTAATAATTAATAATGTTTTAAATTGAATTAAATTAAATTTATATGATGATGAGGAGAAGGAGGAGGATGGGGATGATGACGATGATGTTGATGATGATGATGTTGATGACGATGATGTTGATGATGATGATGGGGATGATGACGATGATGTTGATGATGGGGATGATGACGATGATGTTGATGAGGATGATGGGGATGATGACGATGATGTTGACGAGAATGAGGATGATGATGCTGATGATGACGAAGATGATTATGATGATGATGATGGAGATGATGATGATGACGTGGATGATGACAATGGCGAGGACGATGATGATGAGGATGATGAGGATGATGATGATGATGATCATATTCGTCATCATCAACATCATCATCTTCATCTTCGTACTCATCTTCATCATCATCCCCATCATCATCGTCATCATCATCATTATCAATGATGATGATGAAGAAGTTAATGATGATGTTGACGATGATGATGGCGATTAAAGATGATGATGTTGACGATGATGATGACGATTGATAATGATGATGATGACAAAGAAGATGATGATGATGATGATGATGATGATGACAATGATGATGATGACAGTGATGATGGTGTTGATGATAATGAGGAACAGGGTGATGACGACGCTGATGATGATGGAGATGATGATGATGATGATGATGACAATGATGATGATGTTGATGATGAAGATGATGATGATGTTAATGATGAAGATGATGACCAAGATGATGATGATGAGGATGAGGATGAGGATGATGATGAACAAGTGGGTGATGATGATGATGATGACGATGATGATGATGTTGATGATGAAGACGATGACCAAGATGGTGATGATGATGATCATGGCGATGATGATGATGGGGACGAGGATGGGGATGATGATGATGATGAGCAAGTGGGTGATGATCATCATCATCATCATATTCGTCATCATCAACATCATCATCTTGATCTTCGTACTCATCTGCATCACCATCCATCATCATCATTGATAATGATGATGATGATGAAGATGATGATGATCATGATGAAGAAGATGATGGATGATGATGAAGATGATGATGATGGCGTTGATGATGATGATGATGATGAAGATGATGGCCAAGATGATGATGGTGATGATGATGAGGATGGGGATGATGATGAGGAAGTGGGGGATAACGATGATGATGACTATGGAAATGATGATGCTAACGTGGATGATGACCATGACGAGGAGGATGATGATGAGGTTGATGATGACGAAGATGATTATGATGATGATGAGGAGGAGGAGGAGGATGAGGATGATGATGGTGATAATATTCGTCATCATCAACATCATCATCTTCATCTTCGTACTCATCTGCATCATCATCCATCATCTTCATCATCATCATCATTGATAATGATGATGATGATGATGATGATGTCATCATTGATAATGATGATGAT